>JAXLNO010002812.1:118233-191948 GCA_038087875.1 Malacoraja senta | reverse complement strand
GTAAGCAAAATCTCAGAAAATACAAAAAAATAATTTTGGCATAATTTGCAGATATCCTTAATTACAGAAATTTTGCCTGTTCAGTCAGGCTAAAATTATTAATCATCAAAAACACAATCTAACATAAGCATTGGATATGTTTGTACACAGTAATACTTAACATTAAGTTTCATTTAGTATGAAGCAAGGTAATTAACTTTTGAAAGGTTCTGTTCCTCTCTCTACTGAAGGCAACTGACCCACTCAGCATCTCCATCACTCAGATTTTCAGTATGTTACTTTTGAACGAGTTAATTAAAATGTAGCAAACTCAGCTCTGAGTAAAAGGCAATAAGATTAAGAGAATTCTGAGATGATCATGAAATGTATTGATAAAGGAGATGCTGTTGTTCTTATACCCAGATTTGGAGAAAAATGTTTGGTAGCAAAAAAATATTTAGCAAGGTGTTAAAGAAAATATACAGTGTGGATATGAGCCACACCGTATATTTTCTTTAAAACAGAAAACAGAAAATGCATGTCTTGTTTTTCAGGTTGTTAAACCACAGTATGTTACGATACAATATGGTAGAACTTTATTTATCCCAGGAGGAAAATCGGTCTGCCAACAGTTATAAAACACAACAAGATATAACAGGGCAGCACGGTGGCGCAGCGGTAGAGTTGCTGCCTTACAGCACCAGAGACCCGGGTTCGATCCCGGCTACGGGTGCTGTCTGCACGGAGTTTGTAGGTTCTCCCCATGACCTGCGTGGGTTTTCTCCGAGATCTTCGGTTTCCTGCCACACTCCAAAGACGTAAAGGAATGTAGGTAAATGTAAAAATTTTCCCTAGTGTGTATAGGATATAATATGCGGGGATTGCTGGTCGGCGCGGACCCGGTGGGCCGAAGGGCCTGTATCTCTAAACCAAACTAAGATACATGAAACTAAAGTGACGAGTGGAAAGATCAGGATCGGGGATATACAACGTTTAGGTGGGGGGGGGGGAAGAGGAGTTAGAAGAAAATGTTAAATCAGTGGGCTTGGAGAAACAATATGCAGAAGCTGAATCAATTTAGATTTATTAGATAAGTTAATAAGTAAGAACACACAGAGTGCTGGAGAAACCCAGTGAGTCAGGTAGCATCACTGGAGAACATGTAAATGGTGATTTTTGTTACCTTCAGTGGGACAATGGAAACCAAGTGAAGAGGCATCACAGTTAAAATGGACAAAAGAACCATCTTCCATGTGTGAAATTCATGGATCCTATGAAAGCTTGAGGAGGAAAAACCTGAGAATATCAATTTAACCTTGGCGCAGCACTAAAGACAGACACCAAATGCTGGAGTAACTCAGCGGGACAGGCAGCATCTCTGGAGAGAAGGAATGGGTGACGTTTCGGGTCGAGACCCTTCTTCAGCCTATTCAGTAGTAGTACTCTTGCTTTCACATCACCAGATTGTGGTTTCAAAGTAGCATTTCCAACATTAGCACTTGAACCAACTTGACATTTCAGTGTAATACTGAAGTGAATCTTTCACCATCAGAGGTGGACTTTGACAGAACGGAAGGCACACCTTCTGTTCCATTTTTAAGGCCTAATTCACATTCCAATAACACAATTCATTAATGACTGGATAAGTCTGAATGAGCATTACCATTCTAATCTTCATCTTTTAAAATGCTATTTTGCCATTAAGCCAAAGTTAAATGTACTTACTGCAAAGAATCTTCAACTAACAGACCATGAAAAGCACCCACCAAAAAGGCCATATAATTGTAAAATGAACATGCCTGCAGAAGAAAAGTAACACACACAAGTACTTCATGCACGGTGACGCAGCGGTAGAGTTGCTGCCTTACAGTGAATGCAGCGCCAGAGACCCGGGTTCGATCCCGACTGCGGGTGCTGTCTGTACCGAGTTTGTACGTTCTCCCCGTGACCTGCGTGGGTTTTCTCCGAGATCTTTGGTTTCCTCCCACACTCCAAAAACGTACAGGTATGTAGGTTAATTGGCTTGGTAAATGTAAAAATTGTCCCTAGTGGGTGTAGGATAGTGGTAATATGCGGGAATCGCTGGTCGGCATGGACCCAGTGGGCCGAAGGGCCTGTTTCCGCGCTGTATCTCTAAATTAAACAAAACTAAACTGCTTCCCATCATAAGTAATTTTAGTCATTTGTATTTCTTCCAGAAGTGCACCACTTACTTGCTGGTTAACTGGAAGGAAAAGGTTGCAACAACTATTGTGTAACAATTGGCCTCTCCTTTAACTTATGCAACATTTACAAGTAACAAATTTAGACTGGGAGCCATTTAAAATTAAGAATACGGTCACAGCTCACAGAACATAATATTCGCGGGCACAAGAGACTGCTAATGCTGGAACCGTGAGCACAAAAAGAGTACTTTCCGGGCGGCCAGCTCCATGTTAGGCCGCAGAGCAACCGGAGATACAATCCAGAAAACAATTGCATAGGCAAGGTAATAGATTTTTTTTAAGTGTCCCCCTCCCCACATAAAGCAAACGAGAGAACATTAACACATACTACACACTAAAAATAACAAAAAAGACAGAGACTGTTGGCGAGGCTGCCATCGTTGACGGCGACACCCAGTTTGATGACTTTGACCACTTTAATAATTGATTAATTAATGTAGTAAAGTACAGGTTTTATAGATAAAAAGACAGCATTCTATTAAATATGCCCGATTTAGGAGAATGGGAATCTAGCAACATCGAAGAGAGAACAAAATCAGGAAATGGTAGAAATACTCAGCACGTCAGGCAGCCTCTGTGAAACAGAAATAAAGTTTATGTTTTCAGGTTCACAACCTTTCATAAGATCGTGGAAGTGAAATTCACTCACAAGATGGAGAACATCATGTCGGTTTTGAATAGTCCAGAATACACCTTTAGAATTAATTATTAGATTTCAGAAGCTGGTAAGTGGAATATCCTGTATCATATTTCCTCCCCACCCCCTTTCACCTCTCTCCCCTCTCCCCCCCCTCCCCCGTCCCCTACCCCTCTGTCCTCATCCACCACTCCCCCTACCCCTCCCTCCCCACTCTTCCTCTTCTCTCCCCCTTACCACCCCTCTCCCCCTCCCTTTCCCCCTCCCTCCCTCTCCCCCCACCCCTTCCCCTACCCCTCTGTCCCCTCTCCACCACTCCCCCACCCCTCTCCCCCTCCCTCTCCACTTCCACCACTCCCCCCTACACCTCTCCCTCTCCCTCCCATTCTTCCTCTTGTCTCCACCCACCCCCCATCCCCCACCCCTCCCCATCTCACTCCCCCCCTCCCCTCCCACTCTTCCCCCCCTACCCCTCTCCACACTTTTCCCCATCTCCCTCCCCCACCCCTCCCCCCTCCCTTCCCTCTCCCTTCCAGCACTCTTCCACCTCCCTCCTCTACCCCCACCCCATCCTCTCCCCCACCCATCCCTCCCCCACCCCCTTCCCTCTCTCCCCCACCCCCTTCCCTCCCCCCCCCCCCCTACCCCTCCCGCCAATGGGGAACAGATGGACTGTCCCTACCCTCCCCTTCCACTCTCCTTCCCCACTATTCCTCTCCCCCTCCCTCCACATCTTCCCCCCCACTCCCCTACCCCATCCCTCCCTCCTCCCTCCCTCGCCCCTCCCCCTCCCCTCCTCTCTCCCCCTCCCCATCCCTCTCTCCCCCTCCCCATCCCTCCTCCCCTCCCCCATCTCTCCCCCCTCCCCATCCCTCTCCTCTCCTCCTCCCACCCCATCCCTCTTCCCCAAACCCCCCTTCCCTCCCCCTTCCCTTTCTCCCCCACCTCCCTCCCCCTCCCTCCCTACTCATCCCCCTCCATCACTCTCCCCCTCTACCCCCTACCCCATCGCCCTCCTCGCCTCCCTCCTCCCACACCTCTCACCCCTCCCTCCTCCCACACCTCTCTCCTCTCCCTCTCCATCTCCCTCTCCTCACCCCTCTCCTTCCACCCCATCCCTCACTCCCTCACCCCTTCCCTCTACCCCACCCCCTTCCCTCTCTACCCACACCCCCTTCCCTCTCTACCCCCACCCCCTTCCCTCTCTCCCCGCCCCTTCCCTCTCTCCCTCTCCCACCCCTCTCTCCCCCTCCCCTCTCCCCCCACCCCTTCCCCTACCCCTTTGTCCCTCTTCCACCACTCCCCCTACCCCTCCCTCCCTACCCACTCTTCCACTTCTCTCCCCCTCCCCCTCTTCCTCCCCACTCTTTCCCCTCTCTCCCCCTCCCTCCACACTCTTCTCCATCCCTCCCCTACCCCATCTCCCTCCTCCCCTACCTCCCCCCCACCTCCCCCTCTCCATCTCCCTCTCCTCACCCTCTCCTCCCCTCCTCCTCCCACCCCCACCCCTCTCCCCCCCCCCCACCCCCCTTCTCCCTCCACACTCTCCCCCCTCCCTCCACACTCTTCCCCTCCCTCCCCTACCCCATCCCCTAATCCCCTCCATCCCCATCCCTCCCCATCCCACTCTCCTCCCATCCCCTTCCCTCTGTCCCCCGCCCCTACCCCTTACCCCTCTGTCCCTCATCGACCACTCCCCCTACCCCTCCTCCCCCACTCTTCCACTTCTCTCCCCTACTCCACCCCTCCCCCCTACCCCTCTTCCACACCTCCCCCCCACCTCTCCCCCTCCCCCTCCCCTCCCACTTCCACCACTCCCCCCTACACCTCTCCACCTCCCTCCCCATTCTTCCACTTATCTCCCCCCACTCCCCATCTCCTCCTCTCTCCCCCCTTCCCTTCCCTCTCCCTCCCCACTCTTCCCCCCTACCCCTCTCCCCTCCCTCCACACTCTTCCCCCCTCTCCCTCTCCCACCCCTCTCTTCCCCCTCCCTACCCTCCACACTCTCCCCCCTCCCTCCCCTACCCCCATCCCTCTCTCCCCCACCTCCTTCCCTCTCCCCCCACCCCCCTACCCCATCTCCCTCCTACCCCATCTCCCTCCTCCCCTCACCTCCCTCCCCCATCCCTCTCCTCCCCCTCCATCTTCCTCTCCTCCTCTCCTCCCATACTCCTCCCACCCCATCCCTCTCCCCACCCCTCCACCCCATCCCTCTCCCCACTCCTCTCACCCCCATCCCTCCCACCCCCATCCCTTCTCCATCCCCACTCTTCCCCCTCCCTCCACTCTTCCCCCTCTCTGCCCTACCCCATCTCCCTCCTCCCATCCCTCCCCTCCCCACACCTCTCTCCACTCCCCTCTCTCCTCCCCTGCCCATCCCCATCTCCCTCTCCTCACCCCTCTCCCTCTCCTACCCCCATCCCTCTCACCCCCATCCCTCTCTCCCCCACCCCCTTCCCTCTCCCCCACCACCCTTCCCTCTCTCCCCCTGCCACTCTGTCCCTCTTCCACCACTCCCCGACCCCCCTGCCCACTCTTCCACTTCTCTCCCCCTTCCCCCACCCCTCTCCCTCCCCATCCCTCTCTCTCCCTCCCCGATCTCTTCCCCTCCCCGATTCCTTTCCCCTACCCCTCTGTCCCTCTTCCACCACTCCCCCTACCCCTATCCCCTCCTCCCCAGTCTTCCACTTCTCTGCCCCCTTCCCCCACCCCTCTCCCTACCTCTCTCCCTCTTCCACCCACTCTCTCCCTCCCTCCCTCTCCCCCCACCCTTCCCCTACCCCTCTCTCCCTCTTCCACCACCCCCCTACCCACCTCCCCCTCCCTCTCTCTCACTTCCACCACTCCCCCCTCCCCCCGCCTGTGTTTGGGGGGTGGTTAGTGTGGGTGTGACGCCGCAGCCCCCCCCCCCCCGCAAACGCGCGATGGGGAAACAGACCCAACGGGTCTGCACTTGGTCTAGTCTATATTTAAAACTGTGTGTGTGTGTTTCTGCCTGTGTGTGTGTGTGTTTCTGCCTGTCTTGTGCGTGCCAGCCTTCCTTTGATTCGTTGCTACGCCAACACCACACGCAGAAACGCCGAGATTTTTTCCATTTCAGTAGAGATTTCACTTTTCATTCCAAGTATCCACTCCTGATAAATTTCGTCGTGTTTATGTACACATTTTTAATAAAATCCTTCTCCTCCCCCCCCCCCAAAATTTCAAAATGTAAAAAAAAACAGCTCTCACCCATAGAATGTTGGTGAACGTTCCATCGTGTGATGTCACAATGCTCACATATGTCCAATCGGAATGGATCCATTTACATATGACTTTGCAGCAGCCCCAGCCCCTCCCACCCACCCTCGCAGCCTGTGTCGAAGCGCGTCATCACGTGTGTGGGAATAGAGAAGAGGATTGGGGGTGATAGGGAATGGGGAACAGATGGACTGTCCCTACCCCTCTCCCTTCCACTCTCCCTCCCCACTATTTCCCCTCTCACCCCCCCACCCCTCCCTCCCCTACCCCATCTCCCTCCTCCCCTCCCTCCCCCACCTCTGTCCCCCTCGCCATCCCTCTCTCCCCTCCCCATCCCTCTCTCCTCTCCCTCTCCTCCCCCTCTCCATCTCCCTTTCCTCACCCTCTCCTCCCCCTCCAACCTCAACCCCCATCCCTCTCTCCCCACCCTCCTTCCCTCTCCCACCTTCCCTCTCTCCCCCACCCCGTTCCCCCTCCATCCACACTCTTCCCCCTACCCCATCTCCCTCCTCGCCTCCCTCCCCCACACCTCTCTCCCCTCCCCTCTCTCCTCCCCTCTCTCCTCCCCTCTCTCCTCCCCACCCCTCTCTCCTCCCCATCTCCCTCTCCTCACCCTCCTCCCACCCCATCCCTCTCTACCCCACCCCCGACCCCTTCCCCTATGTACCTCTTCCACCACTCCCCCTATCCCCCTACCCCCTCCCCCCCTCCCCCTCCCCACTCTTCCACTTCCCTCCCCTTCCCCCACCCCTCTCCCCCTCCCTTCCCCCTCCCTCCCCTCTCTCCCCCCATCCCTTCCCCCTACCCCTCTGTCCCTCTTCCACCACTCCCCCTACCCCTCTCCCCCTACCCCCTCCCTCCCCACTCTTCCACTTCTCTCCCCCCCACCTCTCTCCCTACCCACCCTCTCTCTGCCCCTCCCTCCCCCACCCCCTTTCCCTACCCCTCTCTCCCTCTTCCACCACCCCGCTACCCCTCCCTCTCTCTCACTTCCACCACTCCCCCCTACCCCCGCCTGTGTGTTTGGGGGGGGTTAGTGTGAGTGTGACGCCGCAGCCCCCCCCCCCCTGCAAATGCGCGTTGGGGAAACAGACCCAACAGGTCTGCACTTGGTCTAGTATTATATCAAATTTCAGTCTGTGTCTTGCAAGAAGATTGTGTTGTTCGGAATAGTTAGACTACACCAGAGTTCGGACTGGGGAAAATAGTCAGATGAAAGTAAACTGCAGCATCTGCTTAACATTCACTTTGAAGCATCTAGTTGTAATACCAAGTCCGTGGCCCACATGATACGTAAACAACAAATCAATGGACTTAATTCTGAAACTGCAGAGTTTGATGGACAGATTCTGCAAGATGTGTTGGAGGACTAAATACAGTATTGTGCTGCTAATCCACATCTAATTGGAGGTTTGAAACGATGCTGGAGTGGTGTTTACACTCCGATGTTGCAAGTTCAACATCCAGCAGGGTTCGGGAAACTCAACATGAATTTAGATGCAAAAGAGAAAATGCTGGAATTACTCAGTAAACAGGGAGAGAATCAGAATGTAATCTTTTATTTCTAGGACTGTTTATCGGAACCGAGTAAGTCCCTGGACAGAGAGTAAATAGGAATTGCTTTCTGACAGTGGGAATTGTACATGTGTGCCATCTGAGTTGACAGAACAGACAAAATTTACAAACTCAATAAATGTTATAATAGGTGAAAAAATAGCATGCAGACTACCATACCAATGGAGACCCACACCAGTCCCTGGAGGAAGTAATCCTTTATCCATCATTGCAGCGTCCACTCTATTATAGTTAAGAGCTCTTTTCAAACATGTGTCCAGGTTCCCGTTATTTTGCCTGAAACTCTTCTCCTAACCATAAAAAGGATGCAATTCCCCTCAAGTGCAGGATGGAACTGCAGATGCTAATTTATACTGAAGACACAAATTGCTGGAGTAACTCAGCGGGACAGGCAGCATCTCTGGATAGAAGGAATGGGTGACGTTTTGGGTCTGAAGAAGGGTCTCGATCCAAAAGTCACCCATTCCTTCTATCCGGAGAGATGTTGTCTGTCCCGCTGAGTTATTCCAGCATCCCCTCACCTTCACTTTCCATCTTACCAGAATCCACATCAACCAATTATCCTGCTGAATTTCTATTACCCTCAAAGGGAGTTCACCCGATCTTTCTCCTTCTCACAGCACCTTCTCATGCAACAGCAGAAGATTGAAGATGCTGTCTCATCTCTCTACCTTTCCTACCTTCCAGGTATCCAGATAGTCTTAGTAACAATATTCCAATTTAGAGCACTGAATGACTTTAGCACAATGAAATCTCCTCTGAACTGGAGAAACCAAAAGCATATTGGGTGATCGTTTTGCAGAAGGCTTTCATTCTGTCCTGAATGGTATCCGTGAATGTCTAGTCACCTATTGAATTTAATTACCCATTCAACTCTGGCATCCATGGATACAATAATACCCCATTATATGGTTGAAAATCAACATTTCATTTTCCTATCAGGCATGTTGCAGTCCAAAGACTTTACATTTGGCAATTTTTGGTAACCACCTAATTTTCTGTCTATGGGTACTCTCTAACATTCAAGTATTTGGGCAAGCACTGGAATCATCAAGCCATGGAAGGCTACAGAACAAATGTTGGTAAATGGGATTGGTATAGATGAGTACTTGGTGACTGGCCTGGACATCGTTGGCTGAAGGGCTTGTTTCTGTGCAGTACGAATGTGACTGAGATGTGAATGTAACTTTCTGATTGTTTCTTTTTTTTTCTCTTCTGTCTCCAACTGCTAGATTTTGAAGTCATTATTATCTTGACAACTTTGGTCTGCTCTTTCTTGCAGACGTTTCCTCTCTCTTCATTCCTCCCTTATCTGCAGCTTAAATCATGGTGGTTTCTCACTTTTCTAGTTTATTGAAGGGTTCTTTGCCTGAAATGTTCACTCTTATCTCTCCCCACAGATACTGCTGAATGTATCTAGTATTTTCTGCATGTGATATATAAAAACCTTGCTGGTTTACTAAGAAAAGTACAGTGTCAAATATTGACCACTTCCCCTTTCACCTAATGCAAGTCTGATCCAGCTACACAATGAATTTCTGTATGGAATCTTCCCATTCATCAGTTCTGACTTTGGGGTTCCACCCCACAGTATTAGTCACGGGGCGGAGCTTTCACATCCCAGATTGCCCTGATGGTTAAATACTGTTGCTTTGTTTGTTCTTATCAGATGAAAAACAAAGTGCTTCTTCAAGGAAGGAAATAAATATTAATCAGAATATTGCTAAAGGGGATTTGAAAATATCCTTGTCTGGAATGTCATTAAGTTGAATAGAATGAAGAGAAGATTTTTTAGGGCACAAGCTACAGGGAGAGGTCCAAATGCATGCAAATGGAACATAGATCTTGGTCAGCATGGACGAGTTGGGCCAAAGGGCCTGTTTCCATGTTGTATGACTATGATTCTATATGGATATCTGAACTGAGAACTAATAGATTTGTTTGTCATAGAAGCAGGTAAGCAAAAGATAGACACAAAATGCTGGAGTAACTCAGCAGGACAGGTAGCATCTGTGGAGAGAAGGAATGGGTGACGTTTTGGGTAGAGACCCTTCTACAGTCTGAAGAAGGATCTCGACCCGAAACATCACCCATTCCTTCTCTCCAGATATGCTGCCTGACCCGAGTTACTCCAGCATTTTGTGTCTATCTTTGGTTTGAACCAGCATCTGCAGTTCCTTCCTACACAGCAGGTAAGCAAAGTCGTGCATAGCTTAAGATAACTAAAACTCAAGATCTAAATCGGCACTTAAATAGATTTGACCGAAGATAGACACAACCTTCCTATGCATTTAAATTTGACCTCTATTGCACTCAGCTAGATTGGTCCCACCATCGAAAACGCACCCCTCCTCAGTATTCAGGAAACGAATCATTGACGTTTGCAACCCATTAATATTCATTAGGAAACAAGCTGGAAAACTGTAAGGCCACACTGTTTCGATGATGTTTCCAGTTTCAATCTACCTTGTGACTGCATTTTCTGCAACCAATATAATAAGTCATTTAATTTCATCATATCAAATTATATTTTACATCTATTTATGAGCTGAGGTTTATGTTAACAAATAATACTGCTGAAGTACACTGTATGACTAGTCCACTGAGAATTGTTTTTAATCAATCGTTCATTTAAAGTAGTCATGTATTAATCACAATACAGACCGCCATCAAATCTCAGGGAGCAGCCTTGACTAGAATGTCAATGACTGGTTGTATAAAAACTGTGGCCAAGAGCAGATTATATAGCTCAGATTATCTCTGTGCACATCAATGCAATCATAAAGAAACTCCATCAAAGCCTACATTGAAGATTGAGACGGTTCAGTATGTAGACGGATATGCTCTTGAACTTCTACAGGTGTATGGTAGAGAGCATGTTGACTGGTTGCATCACGGCCTGGTTCAGCAACTGAACACACAAGAATGTGTTCTTCTCCTTCTGCAGTTGTACAGAGCCCTAGTGAGACCACACCTGGAGTATTGTGTGAAGTTTTGGTCCCCTAATTTGAGGAAGGACATTCTTGCTATTGAGGGAGTGCAGCGTAGGTTCACGAGGTTAATTCCCGGGATGGCGGGACTGTCATATGCTGAGAGAATGGAGCAGCTGGGCTTGTACACTTTGCAGTTTAGAAGGATGAGAGGGCATCTCATTGAAAAATATAAGATTGTTAAGGGCTTGGACATGCTAGAGGCAGGAAACATGTTCCCGATATTGGGGGAGTCCAGAACCAGGGGCCACAGTTTAAGAATAAGGAGTAAGCCATTTAGAACAGAGACGAGGAAACACTTTTTCTCACAGAGAGTGGTGAGTCTGTGGAATTCTCTGCCTCAGAGGGCGGTGGAGGCAGGTTCTCTGGATGCTTTCAAGAGAGAGCTAGATAGGGCTCTTAAAAATAGCGGAGTCAGGGGATATGGGGAGAAGGCAGGAACGGGGTACTGATTGGGGATGATCAGCCATGATCACATTGAATGGCGGTGCTGGCTCGAAGGGCCAAATGGCCTACTTCTTCTATGTTCTAAAGTGTACAAAATATCTTTTGTGCTCAAGATTTTATGCATTTTGTAGCACCTATAAACAAGGTTATATTAAAAATGAACAAAAATTGATATCACAGACTGCCTATATCATTAGAGTTCGAGCATTGCTGTCTACACTAAATAATATCCATAAAAAATACTAAAAGCACTAAAAGAACATGCAAAAGGTGTATCAGTCAAAACACCGAATAATCAGCCAACATAGATAAGAAAGCACAGTGCATGAAAATACTTGAATCAACAGTGGGCAAACAAAAAGTGACTATGCAAAGTCTGAAACAGCAATGCCTTATGCCATCCACTAGTTTTGACTGTGCAGAAAAATATCTTGAACAAATTGTTTTTTCTAACCATATTATCTGTAACTTTTTCACAACTTACTAAAATAACAATCGAGATCCCCAGTTAAATTCTTAAATTGCATGAAAATATTAAAATGGAAACATGGGAAGTGGTGAAAGATGCCCATTTTCCTAAAACTGATGGTGAAAGTCCTGCTGTCATGAGACTTATTGCATATCTGTTGTTTTACTTATGATAGTCACTGCATTATGATTTGTAGAAAATAAACATTAGTCACATGTATTCCACTTGCTTTATTAACAAACATTACTGATAAAAATGGAATAAATAAACTACAGAACATGTCAAAAAAAATTATTTCATTGTCCTCCATGAACATAAGAATGTAGACTAAAAACTCCACGAACTACTCAATCATTCCTAGATTTAGATAAAAGATCAAACATTAAATTACACTGTATACGTTAAGGCACTTACTTGTACAGCAAAGGCAGGAACATGTATCAGCAATCTACTCTGGTAACATATTAAACAAATTGCATTCTGTATCATCACACTTAAGTGGCCAGAAACACGCCTTCATTCCTGTAGGCACGCACCTTGAACATGAAACTAAAAAATGTTGGAAATACTCAGGCACCATTTGTGAACAGAACTGATAAAAGATTAACTTGAAACGCAAAGTATTTCTCACTCCATAGATGCCGTTTGATCTGCTGAGTATTTTGTGTTTTTGCTTAACTAGTTTTACGAGTTCAGCAGGCATAGGATCATTTATTGTATAACAGATGATGTGTAAGTGCGTAAAACTGTGCATGCCTATCAAATAAAAACAATAACTAAGGAAAATGTGCTCTTATGAATGTATTCCTCTACTTTTGTGGATGTCAATCATAACCAGTTTTGAGCCTCAAACGATTGAAATTGTTATTTACATTTGTGGAATAACAATCACTAACATACCAAGAGTCAGATACTTTCCACAACATTATAGGACAGCAGCTGCAGTTATGGGTTTCAAGACAAATGAGATTTTTCTGTGATGAATATTAAATTGATCATGGAGGTTGATCATGGAGCAAATCAACCCCTACCTCGACAAAATCCTGGACCCACTGCAGTTCGCTTACCGCCACAACAGATCAACGGTGGATGCGATCTCGCTGGCCCTCCACTCCGCTCTGGACCACTTGGACAACAAAAACTCATATGTCAGGC
This sequence comes from Malacoraja senta, assembly GCA_038087875.1. Classification (NCBI taxonomy): domain Eukaryota; kingdom Metazoa; phylum Chordata; class Chondrichthyes; order Rajiformes; family Rajidae; genus Malacoraja; species Malacoraja senta. The sequence goes on along the minus strand of JAXLNO010002812.1, from coordinate 179,230 downwards.
TGTTATTCATCGATTACAGCTCGGCATTTAACACAATCATCACCTCCAAGCTGGTTACCAAACTCGCAGAACTGGGTCTCTGCGCATCCCTCTGCAATTGGATCCTCGACTTCCTCATTCACAGACCACAGTCTGTTCGTATTGGTGGAAATGTGTCAGCCTCGATAACAATCAGCATGGGAGTACCTCAAGGCTGCGTGCTCAGCCCCCTGCTGTACTCACTCTATACTCATGACTGCGTAGCCGGTCATAGTGCGAACTCGATCATCAAGTTCGCTGACACCACTGTTGTGGGACGTATCACTGATGGGGATGAGTCAGAGTATAGAAGAGAGATCGAGCAACTGTCCATATGGTGCCAGCTCAATAACCTGGCCCTCAACACCAGCAAAACCAAGGAACTGATTGTGGACTTTGGAAGGAGTAGGATGGGGACCCACAGTCCCGTTTATATCAATGGGTCGATGGTTGAAAGGGTCAAGAGCATTAAATTCCTGGGCGTGCACATCTCTGAAGATCTTTCCTGGTCCGAGAACACTGATGCTACTATTAAGAAAGCACATCAGCGCCTCTACTTCCTGAGAAGATTACGGAGAGTCGGTTTGTCAAGGAGGACTCTCTCTAACTTCTACAGGTGCACAGTAGAGAGCATGCAGACCATCGGCTCTGACCTTCCTTCCATCGAGGGGATTTATCGCAGTCGCTGCCTCAAAAAGGCGGGCAGTATCATCAAAGACCCACGCCATCCTGGCCACACACACACATCTCCCTGCTACCTTCAGGTAGAAGGTACAGGAGCCTGAAGACTGCAACAACCAGGTTCAGGAATAGCTACTTCCCCACAGCCATCAGGCTATTAAACCTGGCTCGGACAAAACTCTGATCATTAATAACCCATTATCTGTTATTTGCACTTTATCAGTTTATTTATTCATGTGTGTATATATTTATATAATGGTATATGGACACACTGATCTGTTTTGTAGTAAATGCCTACTATGTTCTGTGTGCTGAAGCAAAGCAAGAATTTCATTGTCCTATCAGGGACACATGACAATAAACTCACTTGAACTTTAACTTAAAATCCTGCTTTTTGATATCCTGAAGTTCAAAGCAGACAGGTGCTGATATCTGAGATATACAAAACTAACGTTAAACAAAAGTACTTCCCCTGACACTTATCAGAATAGATCATGTGTAAGAAGGAACTGCAGATGCTGGTTTAAACCGATGATAGACACGAAAAGCTGGAGTAACTCAGCGGGACAGGCAGCATCTCCGGAGAGAAGGAATGGGTGACGTTTCAGGTTGAGACCCTTCCTCAGACTTGTTAGGGATAAGGCAAACGAGAGATATAGTCGGTGATGTGGAGAGATAAAGAACAATGAATGAAAGATATGCAAAAAAGTAACAATGATAAAGGCAACAGGCCATTGTTAGCTGCTTGTAGGGTGAAAACGAGAAGCTAGAGCGACTTGGGTGGGGGAATGCTGGGGCTACCTGAAGTGAGAGAAATCAATATAGATCATTCTTCCTGCTTCTTTATTAATTATTAGAATAATACACTATACAATTCTCTTCAAAGGCAATAAGTTATTTCTGAAACTTTTATCCATGCATTAATAGTGAATCAATCAACAAGTTGCATGGTTCCGAGAGAAGAGTAATTAGATGCCTTTGTTTATATACCCACACATGTCTTTGCATCTACAGACTGAGGACATTTGGCATGTCTCCAATGACTCTTACAGACTTCTACAGATACACTGTTGAAAGTATACTGTCAGGTTGCATCTCAGCTTCATTTGGGAACAGGTCTGCCCGAGAACACAAGAAATCACAGGATGGAGCCCAGTACATCACACAGACCAGACTCCCCACCATCGGCCATCCACACTTCATGCTGCCAACACAGCCAACATAATCAAAGACATATCCCACCTTGACCATTCCTTCTTTTCCCTGCTCCCGTTGGGCAGACAGTACAGAAGCTTGAAAGTGCGCACTACCTGACTCAAGAACAGCTTCTTCCTCTCTGTTAATAGGCTTCTGAATAGTCCTTCCAATACTGATAACTACTGTATATTGTGCACTCTGTTCCTTTCCCTTTGCTCTACCCATTGTACTTAAGCTTGGCTTAATTGTATTAATGCATTCCAAACCTCGTGGACCGAGTCTGAACTACCTTTCCATTCCCAATGATTGACTTTTTGGGGGGCAAAACATGGAATGCAAGACCAAGTCCTAAATGATATCTCAATGACAGATCCAATGACTTTCGAAAAACAAGGATATTTCCAAGTGTGTCTTAATATTCTTATATCAGCCAACATTAGCAAAGCAAATTGACAAAACTGCTAGTTGTTCTTTTGGTTGGATCTTGCCACATCTGTTGAATGATGATAATGTAGTACCATATTTTCCAACAGAGAGAAAAAAAAAATCAGAAACATGCAGCAATTTCCACATCCCTTTCTAGACTGCCAGCACTCCCCTCCCTGGCTGTTTATCAGTAAGTTGCCAGCATCTGTGGCAACACAGCACTTCCTCAAACTCCACCGGAGCTTTGCTTCACTATGTTCACAAGATATAGGAGTACAATTAGGTCATTTGGCCCATCGAGTTTACTCCGACATTCAACCATGGCTGATCTCTGCCTCCTAATCCAATGTTCCTGCCTTCTCCCCATGGCCCCAGTTCTAATCAAGAATTTGTCTATCTCTGCCTTAAAAATATCCACTGACTTGGCCTCCACAGCCCTCTGTGGCAATGAATTCCACAGATTAACTGCCCTCTGACTAAAGAAGTTCCTCCTCACCTACTTTCTAAAAGAGCGCCCTTTAATCCCAAGGCTATGACCTCTGGTTCTAGACTCTCCCACCACATCCACTCTATCTATGCCTTTCATTATTCTGTAAGTTTCAATGAGGTCTCCCCTTCTAAACTTCAGCGAGTAGAGGCCCAGTGCTGTCAAGCATTAACCATTTGCTACACTTGCGCTTCTTGAGTGGGATCATTTTACACTTGCGTTTCTTGATTGGGATCTGAACTACTCAAAGGCAAAAAGTGCTACCAAGGGAACTAAATCTAATGCTCATGCAACACGAAGTGAATGATAAATAGATCTTACAAACTGATTTTAGGGTATTTCTTTTGAAACATATCATTGCTGTATGAAAACTTTTAATGGATTGTTCCAGTTTTCAGTCTCATAAATGAAATCCTTCCTCCCATATCAGGAAGTGAAGTGATGAGAAAAGTAATGTCTGCTTAAAAATGTGAAGAACTAGATTCCAGGCAAACAGAAGGTCCATATAAAGAATGAGGCCACTGGAAGTTATGTGGATGCAAAGCCACGTGGACTAGATTTTAGTGCATTAATTTTGGAAATGAGTTCCATTAAATCAGTAGTTATTGCATAGTGGTTGCTGGCTACAACTATTCATGTTCATAAGTGATAGGAGCAGAATTAAGCCATTCGGCCCATCAAGTCTACTCCACCATTCAATCATGGCTGATCTATCTCTCCCCTTCAACCCCATTCTCCTGCCTCCTCCCCATAACCCCTTACACCCATACTAATCAAGATTCTATCTATCTATGCCTTAAAAATGTCCATTGACGTGAGCTCCACAGCTTTCTGTCGCAATGAATTCCAATATATCAACAAACCTGTATGTCTTTGGAATGCGAGAAGAAACCAGGAGAAAACCCATGCGGTCACAGGGAGAACGCCCAAACTCCATACAGACAGCCCCGTAGTCAGGATCAAACCTGGGTCTATGACGTTGTAAAACAACTCTACCACTGTGCCACTCTGTTTGTCACAAGGAAAACTGCACAGAAAGATCTAAGTATCTCTGTGCAGACTATTGCTTTTCCAATATCAATTCCAGTCAGGGTGCAGTAATGGGAAAGCCAGCCAAACAGTAACAATGTATTCTCTAGTTGGCTAGATAATTAATCCAAATAGATAGTGAACAAGGAAATACGAAGCACAATATTCAATTAACATCTGCAATGTGCAATAAATATTTCAACATAAATATACAAGTAACACGGATGATGAAATGTCATGGATAAACTTATTCTGAATATAAAATACTTTTTCAGTTAACAGTTTGCCAATTAATAATTAATGTATTGATCAAACTTCTAAAACTTACATACCTCATGCAACAAAAGAGTAATATTATTATGGTATTTTACAGCAAGACAAGTATGTATATCATTATTGTTTAATCAGACCATGGATTTCTGGAGTTTATGCTAGAGCAGTTTGAATGAAGCAGCTTTGAAGTAACTGTCTTAACTTCTGGATCTTTGCATTTAACTTCAGCTTTCGGCAATACTTTAAGGTGAGAGGGGCAAAGTTTAAAGGATATGTGCGGGGCAAGTTATTTTTACACAGAGGGTGGGTGGGTGCCTGGAACACGCTGCCAGAGGTGGTGGTGGAGGCAGATACCATACAGAGGTTCTTAAACAGATTCATGGATATGTATGGAATGGAGGGATCTGGATCATATGCAGACAGAGGAGACTAGTCTAACTTGGCATCATGTTTAGCATAGACATTATGGGTCAAAAAGCCTGTTCCAGTGCTGCACTGTTCTATATTCTCTGCATATTTGACTACACCGGAAGATGCAAGATGAAAGAATATTGGCCATTTACAGCAAGTGAGGCCATTCAGCCCATCACGCTCATGCTGCAACAAATCCTGCAGTTAATTAATTATACATTAACATGTTAAAACAGTGGAAAACTAAACATCTTTAAGTAGGAAGCACCTAAAGAATTTGTGGCCATTAAAATAAATAGGGGAGAAAAAGATCTTACTTGATGAGGATGGATTATTTCCATCAAACCTTGAAGCAGAGTTGATGTCAAGGTGACAGATGCTGGGGGCAGACTCTTCCAGTCAGTTTTCCAGCGGGTGGGCGCGGTGCCCGGGCTCCAGGGACATTCCTCCTCCTCCTCCTCCCTCCTTGCCTCCCTGTGTGCCTTCTCCCTCGCTGCCCGACCGCCGCCACCGCCAGAGCCAGAGCACAATGTTGCAGGGCGCCATGGCAACGGGCAGGGAGCGCCAAACGGCCTCGACGCTGCCCGTTCCTTCTCGACGCCTGCCTGCCCGCCCGCCTGGCGTGTGGAACAAACCCCGTCTGGACGCCGCCCGTCCCTTCTCGACCCTCGCCGCCATTTGTGTGGAAGCCAAACCGTCGGGACGCTCGCCCTTCCTTCTCCACGTCTCTCGATGCTTCCCGAAGCTTCCTCTCGACGCTCCACGCCAGGTATGTGTGGCGCCAAACCGCCTCGACGCTCGCTGTCCCTCCCCGACACTCCCTCACGACGCTCGCCGCCATTTGTGAGGCGCCAAACCGTCGGGACGCTCGCCCTTCCTTCTCCGCGGCCCTCGATGCTTCCCGACGCTCCGTGCCGGGAGAGTGGCGCCAATTGGCCGCTCCCTCGCCTCAGGTTGTGTGGCCTCAAACAACGGCCTCCCCTCTCCCTCTCGCTGCGGCAGCGCGGTCGCCATCGTCCACACGCCGGCTACGTGACCCCCCCAGACCCCAGGTACAACATCTCCTCCACACAGCTGATGAGAGGACTCGTCTCCCCCCAATCCCCCTCATGTGAGATCTCCACAGTGCAGTCCCAGCGTTCAAGTAATATTCCCAGCCCCACCATGTCCTGCCCCCCACTCCCACAGTCACCCTGCCCTAACCCAGTCATCCTGACCCCCAGCTATCTTGACCTGCCCCACCACACCTCCATGTGCAGAAACATTGAAAAGTAGGTGCAGAAGTGGGCCATTCGGCCCTTCGAGCCAGTTCACTTCAGTTTTATTTGTCATATGTAGGTTAACACAGGGTCAACGGTACAATGACAAGACAACGGGTCACCTCAGCAATGATATTACAGCACCACCATTCAATATGGTCATGGCTGATCATCTAAAATCAGTACCCCATTCCGGCTTTTCCCCCATATCCCTTGATTCCCTTAGCACTAAGAGCTAAATCTAACTCTCTCTCTTGAACAATCTAATTCTCTTGAAAATAACTCTCTAGGAAAGAAGTGCAGATGCTGGTTTAAATCCAAGATAGACACAAAATGCTGGAGTAACTCAGCAGGACAGGCAGCATCTCTGGAGAGAAGGAATGGGTGACGTTTCAGATCGAGACCCTTCAGTCTGAAGATGCTGCCTGTCCTGCTGAGTTACTCCAGCATTTTGTGTCTATTCACCACCCCTCTACTCCGTTTTATCCAACCACCTCCCAGTCACCTACCCCACCTCTCATCACCTACCCCATCACCTTTCCAGTCACCCTGCTTCTTGCCCTTCCTTCCTACTCCAAGCTCATGATGTTGAGTCTTTCTAAGATCCCAAACACATGGTTTCTGATTCTGCCTTTGACTCGTAGCTCTCTTCTCCCAAACACATTTCACAGCCATTATCAGGCCAAAATGTGCTCTTTAAATTCATATTAAATCACTTTCAGACATAGAGTTCTGGAATAACTCAGTGTGTCTCTGAAGAACATGGATAGGCATGTTCTGGATCGCGATCCTTCTTCAAAACTGGAACGTCCCCTACCCATGTTCTCCACAGATGCTGCCTGACCCGCCGAGTTACTCCAGTACTTTGTATTCTTTTGTGTAAACCAGCAGTAAATCTGCAGTTCCTTGTATCTCCTCAAATCACTTTCATGTGAAAATGACCAAGGTTGGAGTCTATAAATAGAGTTCAATTGTTTTTTAAATGATATAAATTACAACATCAATCACAACACGTTTACAATAGACAATAGGTGCAGGAGTAGGCCATTCGGCCCTTCGAGCCAGCACCGCCATTCAATGTGATCATGGCTGATCATCCCCAATCAGTACCCTGTTCCTGCCTTCTCTCCATATCCCCTGACTCCGCTATCTTTAAGAGCCCTATCTAGCTCTCTCTTGAAAGTATCCAGAGAACTGGCCTCCACCGCCTTCTGAGGCAGAGAATTCCACAGACTCACAACTCTCTGTGAGGAAAAAGTATTTCCTCGTCTCCGTTCTAAATGGCTTACCCCTTATTCTTAAACTGGCCCCTGATTCTGGACTCCCCCAACATCGGGAACATGTTTCCTGCCTCTAGCGTGTCCAAACCTTTAACAATCTTATATGTTTCAATAAAATCTCCTCTCATCCTTCTAAACTCCAGAGTGTACATTGAGAGTTCAGCACCAGTAGACAATGATGTTGGCTTTAACAAAGTAGTATCAAGTAATACAAGTCTGGAGACAATGCTCCACTGAGCTCTGGTGTGAGACAGGACAAGCCTATGCAGAGAATGCTAGCTAGCACCGCTTGGGATACTGTATAAAATATAAATACAGCATGGTTTGCAAAATGTTTGCTAGATCCTCAAGACACACTTAGCACTTCCTAAACCTGTCTGACCTCAATTTAAACGCTTAGAGAACAGGCCTGTACAAAACTCACTCACCGCCAAAACAGCTAATTCTAGCTCGGCAGCAAACCAATAATAAAAATACACGCACTTGAATGCAGTGATATTGCCCCTGAGGGTGCTACTTTTGCAGGACTATAATAAAGTATAAATATCATGGCTACACCTGCAAGATGAAGACTAAGTACTACTGTCAATGGAAGCCATTTAAAGTGGCACTCAAAGCACAGGAGGAATGCAAACCTAACACCGGTACGATTACATGGATGAATAAATCCATAGGACATCAGATTAGGAAAAAAAAGGCATCCACAGACAACAGAAAAATGTACAAGAGTATACCAAGGTTTCCAAAGAAGAAGGGTCTCGACCCGAAACGTCACCTATTCCTTCGCTCCATAGATGCTGTCTCACCCGCTGAGTTTCTCCAGCATTTTTGTCTACCTTCGATTTTTCCAGCATCTGCAGTTCTTTCTTAAGGTTGCCAAAGAAGTCAATTAAGGCAAAGAGTCACAATGAAATTAAATTATCAATCAACAGTAAACTACTTTGCACATTGATTTTTTTTTAAAGTTGGGATTGGAACAGGGCCATGAAGACTATACAGAACCATACAAAGGTAATAATTAAAAAAATAGAAATATTAAGTAATTTTGCTTCAGTATTTAGTGGGAAGAAAAGCCAAGATGTCACAGGATGAAAAGAGTAATAAAGTAGTGTCATTAAAATGGAAAAAAAGGATATATTATTTTGAGGATAGGCACAAAAAGCTGGAGTAACTCAGCGGGACAGGCAGCATCTCTGGAGAGAAGGAACGGATGACGTTTCATGTCGAGACCCTCCTTCAGACTCCAGCAGTTTGAAGAAGGGTCTCGACCCAAAACGTCATCCATTCCTTCTCTCCAGTGATGCCGTCTGTCCCGCTGAGTTACTCCAGCTTTTTGTGTCTTTCAGTTTAAACTAGCATCTGTAGTTCCTTCCTACACATTTATATCACTGGTGGATAGCATCCATATATTTTTAAAGGATTTGAGGAACAGATAATAGATAATCCTGGAATGTATATGGGGTGAGTTTTTAAACCAATATGTAGAGGAACTGACTAGAGGGCAGGCCATCCTAGACTGGGTGTTGTGTAATGAGGAAGGATTAGTTAGCGATCTTGTGCAAGGCACCGGGCAACAGTGACCATAATATGGTTGAATTCTGCATTAGTGTGAGTGACACGGTTAATTCAGAGACTAGGGTCCTGAACTTGAATAATGGAGACTTTGAAGGTATGAGAAGGGAATTGGCTAGGATAGACTGGCAATTTATACTTAAAGGATTGACAGTGGAGATGCAATGGCGAAGAATTAAAGACTGCAAGGATGAACTCCAGAAATTGTTCATCACTGTCTGGCAAAAAAACCCAACTGGGAAGGCGGCTCAACCGTGGCTGACGAGGGAAGTCAAGGATAGTGTTAAAGCCAAGGAAGAGGCATATCAATTGGCCAGAAGAAGTGGCAAACCAGAGGACTGGGAGAAATTTGGAACTCATCAGAGGAGGACAAAGGGGTTAATTAAGAGGGGGAAAGAAGAACGAAAGAAAGCTTGCGGGGAATATAAAAACTGACTAAAAGTTTCTTTAGGTATGTAAAAAGGAAAAGATTAGTGAAGACAAATGTATGTCCCTTACAGTTAGAGACAGGTGAATTTATATTAGGAAACAAGGAAATGGCAGAACAGTTAAACTAGTACTTTGGTTCTGTCTTCACTAAGGAAGACACAAACAATCTCCCGGAAATACTAGGGGACCGAGGATCTAGCGGGAGGGAGGAACTGAAGGGAATCCACATTAGTCTGAAAATGGTGTTAGGTAAACTGTTGGGACTGAAGGCAGATAAATCCCCAGGGCCTGATGGTCTGCATCCCAGAGTACTCAAGGAAGTGGCACTAGAAATCGTGGATGCATTGGTGATCATTTTTTAATGTTCTCTTGATTCTGGATCAGTTCCTGTGGACTGGAGGGTAGCCAATGTAACTCCACTGTTCAAGAAAGGGGAGAGAAAACGGGGAATTATAGACCAGTTAGCCTTACATCAGTAGTGGGGAAGATGCTGAACTCGATTATTAAAGATGTTATACCAAAAATTTGGAAAGCAGTGATGGGATCAGTGAAAGTCAGCATGGATTTATGAACCTTTCATATGCATGCTTGACTAACCTTTTGGATTTTTTTGATGTAACAAGTAGAATGGATAAGGGAGAGCCAGTGGATGTGTATCTGGACTTTCAAAAAGCCTTTGACAAGGTCCCACACAAGAGATTAGTGTGCAAAATTAGAGCACGGTATTGGGGGTAGGGTATTGACATGGATAGAGAACTGGTTGACAGACAGGAAGCAAAGGGTAGGAATTAATGGGTCCTTTTCAAAATGGCAGACAGTAAATAGTGGGGTGCCGCAAGGCTCAGTGCTGGGACCCCAGTTGTTTACAATATACATTACCGATTTAGACGAGGGAATTAAATGTAACATCTCTAAGTTTGAGGATGACACAAAGCTGGGTGGCAGTGTGAGTGGCAAGGAGGATGCTATGAGGCTGCAGGGTGACTTGAATAAGTTGGGTGCATGGCAGATGCAGTATAAATGTGAGGTTATCCACTTTGGTGTCAAGAACAGGAAGGCCGATTATTATCTGAATGGTGTCAGATTAGGAAAAGGGGAGGTGCAACGAGACCTAGATGTGCTTGTACATCAGTCACTGAAAGTAAGCATGCAGGTACAGCAGGCAGTGGCCTTTATTGCAAGAGAATTGGAGTTTAGGAGCAAGATGGTCATACTGCAGTAGCACAAGGCCCTGGTGAGACCGCACCTGGAGTATTGGGTGCAATTTTGGTCTCCTAATTTGAGGAAGGACATTATTGCTATTGATGGAGTGCAGCGTAGGTTCACCAGGTTAATTCCATGGGATGGCGGGCCTGACGTACTGTATGATGAAAGAATGGGTCGACTGGGCTTATATTTGCTGGAATTTAGAAGGATGAGAGGGAATCTTATAGAAACATAAAATTCTTAGAGGATTGGACAGGGTAGATGCAGGAAAATTGTTCCCGATGTTGGGGGAGACCAGAATCAGGTCACAGTTTAAGAATAAGGGGTAGGCCATTTAGGACTAAGATGAGGAAATACTTTTTCACGCAGAGAGTTGTGAATCTGTGGAATTCTCTGTCACAGAAGACAGTGGAGGCCAATTCACTGGATGTTTTCAAGAGAGAGTTAGATTTAGATCTTAGGGCTAAGGGAATCAAGGGATAGGGGGGAAAAGCCGGAATGGGGTACTGATTTTGAATGAGCTGGCTCGAAGGGCCGAATGGTCTACTCCTGTACCTATATCCTATGTTTCTATATACTGCTTCATCTTTAATAATTCAACAGAAAGAAAATGAAGTGCATAAAGGAATAGTCAGTAAAGAAGAATATTTCGTGTAAAAAAGTATAATAATGAATAGCCATTGAGGATTTAAAAAGAAAAAAAATTGCGCAACCAAAGTTACATAGATAGATACATAGAAAATAGGTGCAGGAGTAGGCCATTCGGCCCTTCGAGCCTGCACTGCCATTCAATATGATCATGGCTGATCATCCAACTCAGTATCCTGTACCTGCCTTCTCTCCATACCCCCTGATCCCTTTAGCCACAAGGGCCACATCTAACTCCCTCTTAAATATAGCCAATGAACTGGCCTCAACTACCCTCTGTGGCAGAGAGTTCCAGAGATTCACCACTCTCTGTGTGAAAAAGTTTTTCCTCATCTCGGTCTTAAAGGATTTCCCCCTTATCCTTAAGCTGTGACCCCTTGTCCTGGACTTCCCCAACATCGGGAACAATCTTCCTGCATCTAGCCTGTCCAACCCCATAAGAATTTTGTACGTTTCTATAAGATCCCCTCTCAATCTCCTAAATTCTAGCGAATATAAGCCAAGTCTATCCAGTCTTTCTTCATATGAAAGTCCTGACATCCCAGGAATCAGTCTGGTGAACCTTCTCTGCACTCCCTCTATGGCTATAATGTCCTTCCTCAGATTTGGAGACCAAAACTGTACGCAATACTCCAGGTGTGGTCTCACCAAGACCCTGTACAACTGCAGTAGAACCTCCCTGCTCCTATACTCAAATCCTTTTGCTATGAAAGCTAACATACCATTCGCTTTCTTCACTGCCTGCTGCACCTGCATGCCTACTTTCAATGACTGGTGTACCATGACACCCAGGTCTCGCTGCATCTCCCCATTTCCTAATCGGCCACCATTTAGATAATAGTCTGCTTTCCTGTTTTTGCCACCAAAGTGGATAACCTCACATTTATCCACATTATACTGCATCTGCCAAACATTTGCCCACTCACCCAGCCTATCCAAGTCACCTTGCAGTCTCCTAGCATCCTCCTCACAGCTAACACTGCCCCCCAGCTTAGTGTCATCCGCAAACTTGGAGATGTTGCCTTCAATTCCCTCATCCAGTTCATTAATATAAATTGTAAATAGCTGGGGTCCCAGCACTGAGCCTTGCGGTACCCCACTAGTCACTGCCTGCCATTGCGAAAAGGACCCGTTTACTCCTACTCTTTGCTTCCTGTTTGCCAGCCAGTTCTCTATCCACATCAATACTGAACCCCCAATACCGTGTGCTTTAAGTTTGTATACTAATCTCTTATGTGGTACCTTGTCGAAAGCCTTCTGAAAGTCCAGATACAACACATCCACTGGTTCTCCCCTATCCACTCTACTAGTTACATCCTCGAAAAATTCTATAAGATTCGTCAGACACAATTTACCTTTCGTAAATCCATGCTGACTTTGTCCAATGATTTCACCACTTTCCAAATGTGCTGCTATCCCATCTTTAATAACTGACTCTAGCAGTTTCCCCACTACCGATGTTAGACTAACTGGTCTGTAATTCCCCGTTTTCTCTCTCCCTCTCTTCTTAAAAAGTGGGGTTACGTTTGCTACCCTCCAATCCTCAGGAATTTTATTTGGAGGAAATAGTCAACGGTGATAATGTAAGTGTAATTTATATAGACTTTCAAAATGACTTTGATAAGATATCCTGAAATAGACTTTGAAAAGAGAACCTGAAATATGGTCAGAGAAGGCAGTGTCATGGTACAAGTCGCAAAAAGAATTTCTTGCTGGCTTCCAGACAAAAATACCATTTCCTCCACCCACTGAGGCACTCCAGCACTTTGTGTTTTGCTCAAGATTTCAGCATTTGCTGTTTCTTGGGGCTTATATCAAATGCATCTGACAAATCTTCATCATTTATGATTGAAGTAATATTTTTGAAATGAGAAAAGATTGAAAGATATGACCAAACAAAGATCTACAAAAAATGGTTGCATAGTGGCGCAACTGCTAGAGCTGCTGTCTCACAGTGTCAGTTCAATCCTGACCCAGGTTCGATCCTGACCTTGGTTGCTGTCTGTGTGGAGTTTGCATGCTCTCCCTGTGACCGCATGGGTTTCCTCTGATTCTCTGGTTTCTTTCCACATCCCAAAGATGTGTGGGTTAGTAGGTTAATTGGTCTTTGTAAATTGACCCTAATGAGCAGGGAGTGGATGAGAAAGTGGGAACTGGTAATCGATAGTCAACGTGAACTCGCAGGCCGAAGGACATGTTTCCATGCCAAATCTCTAAACTAAAACTAGTTTCATCTGAATCCAGGGTCTTAACTTAAACAGAACAAAACAAAAATATTTTAAGTATGAGGCAGGAATTGGCTATGGTGGACTGGTAAACTACAATAAAAGGTATGAAACTAGTCAAGCAATGGTAACATTTAAAGAATGATTGCACACTAGTTTAAAATATATACTCCCCTGAGACAAGGGAGTATATATTTGGCTAATGAGAGATAATACAGTAACAATTTGATACGTGGACACCTTTGAGACTTTGCTAGTGCCAGACGAACAAATGTTATTCCTATTAATGCCAGAATATTTGTCTTTACATGTTACAAAGTGGTATCACAGATTCTCTGTGAGCATAATGAGTTTAAAGGAAATGGGACACCTCTCAAGGCAATTCTGGCTTTCAAGACAAATTACTTCCAAAAAGATTGTTGAGTTAGTCAAAGAAATTGAGAAACTCCCTAAAATAACTCAGTAAAAAGACAAAGTAATTCTGTGGGTCTTTAGAAACATAGAAACATAGAAATTAGGTGCAAGAGTAGGCCATTCGGCCCTTCGAGCCTGCACCGCCATTCAATATGATCATGGCTGATCATCCAACTCAGTATCCTGTACCTGCCTTCTCTCCATACCCTCTGATCCCTTTAGCCACAAGGGCCACATCTAACTCCCTCTTAAATATAGCCAATGAACTGGCCTCAACTACCCTCTGTGGCAGAGAGTTCCAGAGATTCACCACTCTCTGTGTGAAAAAAGTTCTTCTCATCTCGGTTTTAAAGGATTTCCCCCTTAACCTTAAGCTGTGACCCCTTGTCCTGGACTTCCCCAACATCGGGAGCAATCTTCCTGCATCTAGCCTGTCCAACCCCTTAAGAATTTTGTAAGTTTCTATAAGATCCCCTCTCAATCTCCTAAATTCTAGAGAGTATAAACCAAGTCTATCCAGTCTTTCTTCATAAGACAGTCCTGACATCCCAGGAATCAGTCTGGTGAACCTTCTCTGCACTCCCTCTATGGCAATAATGTCCTTCCTCAGATTTGGAGACCAAAACTGTACGCAATACTCCAGGTGTGGTCTCACCAAGACCCTGTACAACTGTAGTAGAACCTCCCTGCTCCTATACTCAAATCCTTTTGCTATGAAAGCTAACATACCATTCGCTTTCTTCACTGCCTGCTGCACCTGCATGCCTACTTTCAATGACTGGTATACCATGACACCCAGGTCTCGCTGCATCTCCCCTTTTCCTAGTCGGCCACCATTTAGATAATAGTCTGCTTTCCTGTTTTTGCCACCAAAATGGATAACCTCACATTTATCCACATTATACTGCATCTGCCAAACATTTGCCCACTCACCCAGCCTATCCAAGTCACCTTGCAGTCTCCTAGCATCCTCCTCACAGCTAACACTGCCCCCCAGCTTAGTGTCATCCGCAAACTTGGAGATATTGCCTTCAATTCCCTCATCCAGATCATTAATATATATTGTAAATAGCTGGGGTCCCAGCACTGACCCCACTAGTCACTGCCTGCCATTGTGAAAAGGACCCGTTTACTCCTACTCTTTGCTTCCTGTTTGCCAGCATCAATCAATACTGAACCCCCAATGCCATGTGCTTTAAGTTTGTATACTAATCTCTTATGTGGGACCTTGTCGAAAGCCTTCTGGAAGTCCAGATACACCACATCCACTGGTTCTCCCCTATCCACGCTACTAGTTACATCCTCGAAAAATTCTATAAGATTCGTCAGACATGATTTACCTTTCGTAAATCCATGCTGACTTTGTCCAATGATTTCACCACTTTCCAAATGTGCTGCTATCCCATCTTTAATAACTGACTCTATCAGTTTCCCCACTACCGATGTTAGACTAACTGGTCTGTAATTCCCCGTTTTCTCTCTCCCTCCCTTCTTAAAAAGTGGTGTTACGTTTGCTACCCGCCAATCCTCAGGAACTACTCCAGAATCTAAAGAGTTTTGAAAGATTATTACTAATGCATCCACTATTTCTGGAGCTACTTCCTTAAGTACTCTGGGATGCAGCCTATCTGGCCCTGGTGATTTATCGGCCTTTAATCCATTCAATTTACCCAACACCACTTCCCGACTAACCTGGATTTCACTCAATTCCTCCAACTCCTTTGACCCGCGGTCCCCTGTTATTTCCGGCAGATTATTTATGTCTTCCTTAGTGAAGACGGAACCAAAGTAGTTATTCAATTGGTCCGCCATATCCTTGTTCCCCATGATCAACTCACCTGTTTCTGACTGCAAGGGACCTAGATTTGTTTTAACTAATCTCTTTCTTTTCACATATCTATAAAAACTTTTGCAGTCAGTTTTTATGTTCCCTGCCAGTTTTCTTTCATAATCTATTTTTCCTTTCCTAATTAAGCCCTTTGTCCTCCTCTGCTGGTCTCTGAATTTCTCCCAGTCGTCCGGTATGCTGCTTTTTCTGGCTAATTTGTACGCATCATCCTTCGCTTTGATACCATCCCTGATTTCCCTTGTTATCCACGGATGCACTACCTTCCCTGATTTATTCTTTTGCCAAACTGTGATGAACAATTTTTGTAGTTCATCCATGCAGTCTTTAAATGTCTTCCATTGCATATCCACCGTCAACCCTTTTAGAATTAATTGCCAGTCAATCTTGGCCAATTCACGTCTTATACCCTCAAAGTTACCTTTCTTTAAGTTCAGAACCATTGTTTCTGAATTAACAATGTCACTCTCCATCCTAATGAAGAACTCAACCATATTATGGTCACTCTTGCCCAAGGGGGCACGTACAACAAGACTGCTAACTAACCCTTCCTCATTACTCAATACCCAGTCCAAAATAGCCTGCTCTCTCGTTGGTTCCTCTACATGTTGATTTAGATAACTATCCCGCATACATTCCAAGAAATCCTCTTCCTCAGCACCCCTGCCAATTTGATTCACCCAATCTATATGTAGATTGAAGTCACCCATTATAACTGTTTTGCCTTTGTCGCACGCATTTCTAATTTCCTGTTTGATACCATCTCCAACTTCACTACTACTGTTAGGTGGCCTGTACACAACACCCACCAGCGTTTTCTGCCCCTTAGTGTTTCGCAGCTCTACCCATACCGATTCCACATCCTCGAAACTAATGTCCTTCCTTTCCATTGCGTTAATCTCCTCTCTAATCAGCAACGCTACCCCACCTCCTTTTCCTTTCTCTCTATCCCTCCTGAATATTGAATATCCCTGGATGTTCAGCTCCCAGCCTTGGTCACCCTGGAGCCATGTCTCCGTGATCCCAACCATATCATAGTCATTAATAGCTATCTGCACATTCAACTCATCCACCTTATTACGAATGCTCCTTGCATTGAGACACAAAGCCTTCAGGCTTGTTTTTACAACACTCTTACCCCTTATACAATTATGTTGAAAAGTGGCCCTTTTTGATTTTTGCCCTGGTTTTGTCTGCCTGCCACTTTTACTTTTCACCTTGCTACCTATTGCTTCTACCCTCATTTTACACCCCTCTGTCTCTACGCTCACACATTTAAGAAACCCTTTCCCTTTAACTCCATCCTCCACTATCCCATTCGACACCCCACCCCCCTTATTCAGTTTAAAACCACCCGTGTAGCAGTGGCAAACCTGCCTGCCAGAATGCTGGTCCCACTTCTTTGTGTCTGAAGAAGTTCCCAAACCAAAACATCACCTATCCATGTTCTCCAGAGATGCTGCCTGACCTGCTGAGTTACTCCAGCACTTTGTGTCCTTTTGTCTATTAACCAGATCTACTGTTCTTTGTTTCTACATTTTTAATACTCTACATTGAAAAGGGTGCAGTGCAAAACCATGATCAAGCATATGCGTATGCTAAACACATTACAGAATCACCTTTAGTGAATGTTATTTCTGCCGCAAGCATAATGTGATAATGAAACCAAAAGAGTTTCGGAAAGTGACCTGCTCCTTTAACAAACACAATGTATCATTCTCTCACCAAACTAAAATTCATTTAACAAAAGATCAACATTCCTTTTCTTTAATTTCATATTATTAATGGCAAAATTTCATGCTGTATTTCTCATTTTATGTTTCCCAAGTTGATCTTTTACCAAACTTGAACAATACCATTTTGAGAACAAGAATGAATATCCAAACGCCAATTTGCAACTTGTTAAATATATCTCTATATTTAAAGCAAAAAAACATAAAGTGGCGGAAAACACATAGTTCTCCAGAAATGACTAGTTTCAGTGAGTCATTTCTGGAGAACATGGATAGGATCAGGATGCTTCTTCATGCTCCAGTTTGAAGAAGGGTCCTGACCCAAATCATCGCCTATCCATGCTCTCCAGAAATGCTACCTGACCTGTTGGGTTATTGCAGCACTTTGGGTTTTTGGCTCAAGATTCTAGCATCTGCAAAAACCTATGTTAATAGCTGGATTATTATACCTGACACAAAAGGCGGATGATCGTGACAGTAAATCACCCCAACACCAGGACATCACTGCAGGAGTTCACAGTAATGTCCTAAGCCTAGTTGTTTCACTTTTATGGACATTCAATTCCATTGCCAACTCTTCAGCAAATAAAGCAGTCCCTGCCCACTACAGCAAGACATGGACAATGTTCAGGCATGGGGTGAGAAGTGGTGCATAACATTTGTGCTATCAATTGCGAGGCAACCACCATTTCCAAAAGGAGAGGGTCACTAACCACTTATTCTTAGTGTCGAATGGCACAATCAATCTCCCCAACATCAATGACCAGGGGGTCAGCACTGACCAGAAATGCGCTTGGAACCAACCACATAAACACCGTGACAGCCCACAGCTTTGTCACCATTTACTAGGCACCCATCAGGAATGTGATGGAATTACCTGCCAGGATGAGTACAATGCCAACAGGTCTCAGCAAGGTCAGCATCATCCAGTACAATAAAGCACACTTGATGGAAACTGTCTCCAACCACCACCCTTACGTGCCTAACGTGTGCCATTACGTGCCTAACAAAAATGACTCCGACAGAACCTCCCAACCCTACGACTTCTACAACCAAGGAGAATACTGGTTTAAGTAGCCGTTCAACAACTGCTTCTCACAGGCATTTACAGATGGGAAAGTAATGGCCAGATCACAAATAAAAAAAAGTAAATAAATAAAAACAAATTGCAGGCTATGTTAAAGTAGCCTGAAAACTGCAGCCTCCAGTTTCAAAAACAACTTCTTCACATCAACCACCAGATTCTTGAACACGATATAACCTTAACCACTACCCTTAGCAACCATGATCCACTATGGACTTTGTTTTGCCAGCACTGCCTACTTTGGTTTTACACTATTATGGCCTGTTTACCTTGAATTACCGAGAATTAATTTATTGTATTGATTATTATATATTTACCTGTGTGTCGTTGCACTTACAAGCCTGTTAAGCTGCAACAAGATAGAATTTCATTGTCCCATTACTGGTACCTCTGGCAATTAAACACTCGAGGTTGACTCATGAAATAGCCAGAAAGCATGATGTCTCGTCCAAATCTGCAAATGCGTATCACAGTTGGGAAATTAAAGTAATGTACATCTGGAATAGTATACCGATGTTGTAACAGGAAGGGTGGTGAGACAATGCATTTACATAAGGATCATGATTGTGCCACTTCCTGCACTCTGCCTATGATAGCTATTCAAATGAAATGACACAAATTAAGTCCTCCAGTGCTGAATAGGTGATGTGGCAGTGCACACTATGGATGGGATACTACACCACTCTGGTCAGTAAAGCTGCAGGGTGAAGCCAACAACCAACATATATTGCTCTTGCTGTCATCATACTACACCACCACTATGGTCAGTGAAGCTGCCAGGTTGAAGCCAACAACCAACATATATTGCTCTTGCTGTCATCATTCCTTACATTTACAGTAAATAGTTAGTGATACAGCCACCAAAAAAGCTGAAATCAAGGTTCTGTTTAAACTAGAAAAATGGAAAAGGAGCGGGTAATCGTTCAGTTTATATCTGTTGCAAAGCATGGTCTTAAAAGATCCCTCGTACAATTTAATCATTGGTAAAACTGAAGGTGATGGCTCCAACTGTTAAACCTCACAGTACATCTTGTGCTCTTGTCATTACTGTGAAGCAAACAACTTTTGCCCAGTCCTTCTCACACTTACATCCACACTTCTACCAATCAAAACCACCTCACCTCTATCGACCTATCACTTACCATGCTTTGTCTCACCCCCACCTCTCTTTTCCAGCTTTCTCCCCCTCCCCCCTCCCCATCCCCGACTCTATGTCTGAAGAAGGGACCCGACCAAAAACATTGCCTGCCCGTTCCCTCCACAGATGCTGCCTAATACACGGAGTTCCTCCAGCACTACGTGTTTATTAGTTCAAGAGTTCCAGCATTTCAGTGCACCACCAGACTCAGGAACAACTTCTCCCCCTCTGTTATCAGCTTCTGAACAATCCTTCCATAAGCTAGAGTACTGCCCGATTCACCCCTACCCCACACTGGACATTGTCTCTGGAACTGATGCGCTACAATGCTGAGAACTATATTCTGCATTCTGTATCTCCTTTGCTCCATCTATTACACACGTTGGGCTAGATTGTATGTTATCTAAACAGATCAGATAGTACTGTACATAAATACCAAGCTTTAAACTGTACCCAGGTACACGTGATAGGCTATTGGTGTAATATTGTTTTACAAGAGAACAGAAAAATGAACAAGCATAGCATAATTACTTCACTCTGAAGGTGTGTCTTGACCCAAAACATCACCTATCCATGTTCTCCAGAGTTGCTGCCTGACCCGTTGAGTTACTCCAGCACTCTGTGAAACATCACCTATCCATGTTCTCCAGACATGCTGCCTGACCCGCTGAGTTACTCCAGCACTCTGTGAAACGTCACCTATCCATGTTCTCCACAGATGCTGCCTGACCCGCTGAGTTACTCCAGCACTCTGTGCCCTTATGACACAATTACAGACACACTAATATCAAGGCACCAGGAGGTATCAACCCAGGGATTATTTAGAAACATGTATATATCCACTATGAGCTGGGCAACTTCTTCAATCGATTGACTGAAAGATACAGCATGGAAACATGTCCTTCGGCCCATTTAGTCCACACCAACCATCGATCACCCTTTCACACTAGTTCTATGTTATCCCATTTTCTCATCCACTCCCAACACACTAGGGGCAATTTACCAAGGTCAACCTACAAACCCACGTATCTTTGGGATGTGGGAGGAAACTGGAGCACTCAGATGAAACCCGCACAGTCACAGAGAGAACATACAAACTCCACACAGACAGTGCCCGACATCAGGATCAAAGCTGGGTCTCTGGCGCTGAGGCAGTGACTCTACCAGCTGTGCCACCCACTCCATTGGTGGGGACCAGGTTATGGTGATGCCTTTGGAATGTCAACATGAGGTGATTGGACACTTCTCTTTTTGGAGCTGATGTCTGCTCTGGTATTTGTGTGACTCAAATGTTATTCGACATCCAGCAGCAGTTGGCTGAATGTTGTCTAGTTCTTGTCCCACGGGGGAAGCTTTGCTTCATTTGCCAAGAAGTTGTGAAAGGCATTGGCCATTGTGCAATTACCAGCAACATCCTGCCCTCTGATCTCATGGACGAAGGATGTTCTTCGATGAAGCAGCTGATCGGATGATGGTTGAGCCCAAGACACTACCTTGAGGAGCACCTGCAGATGGGATGACTGACCTTTTGATAACCACTGACGTCATCAGAATGAGTCATACAGCTAGTAAACAGGCCCTTCGGCCCCACTTGTCCATGCCGACCAAGATGCCTTCTGCCGATCTAGTTGGCCACAATCAGTCAAATGTGACCTTGATGTCAAGCACAGTCACTCTCACCTCTGAAATTCAATTCTTTGGTCCATGTTTGGGGGGTTTCCATCATGTTAAGTTAGTTTCAAGTGAGAGTAGATTTTAATTGATCGAAAAATACAGCATGAAAACCAGCCCTTTGGCCCATCACGTCCTTGCCAATCACCAATCATCTGTTAACACCAGTACCAGGTTATCCCACTTTCTCATCCAGTCCCTACACACTAAGGACAATTTACAGAGGCCATTTAACCTACAAACGTGCACGTCCTTGGGATGTGCGAGGAATCCGGAGCACTTGGAGAAAACCCAAATAATCACAGGGAGAGTGTGCAAACTTCACACAGACAGCAGTCAAGGTCAGGATCAAACCCGAGTCTCTGGCACTGAGGCAGTAGCTCCACCAGCTACACCACAGTGTTGTAAATAAATTGAGTGAGTTTACCCTTTTTTATGTGAATGATATATGACTGGTAAAGTTTCCACTTTCCTAACTGAAGGAATAGGTTGGTTAAATGTGCAACTAGTTCTGAAGCCTTAGTCTTCTCTACTACAACGAAGATGTTGTCTTGAGTCATGGCCTTTACTGCAGCCAGTACTTTCAACTAGTCCTTGACACCGCCTCAGCTCGACAAATCTCTAATTGTCTGGAGATTGGCTTCTCAAAATGTAATGATCAATGAAGAAGGGTCTTGACACAAAAAGGCACCTCACCATGTCCTCCAGAGATGCTGAGCTATTCTAGCACTTTATGTTTTGCCCATGTCAATTATAAAACTAATGCAGATACAAGGAACTGCAGATGCTGATTTACAAAAAAAGATATACATGCCAGAGTAACTAATGCCATAATTGTCTCATTAAGAGCAAAGGAAAAGTTTTCATACATCATTTTGCACACAATTGTCTTATTGTGGACACCTCAGCAGAGATTTTTCCAGGGGTGCTGTCTGACCCATTCAGTTACTCTAGCATTTTGTGTCTTTTTTTAACCAGAATTCTGCCTGGATTAGAGGGTGTTAGAATTTAGGAGATTGAGAGGGGATCTTATAGAAACGTACAAAATTCTTATGGGGTTGGACAGGCTAGATGCAGGAAGATTGTTCCCGATGTTGGGGAAGTCCAGGACAAGGGGTCACAGCTTAAGGATAAGGGGGAAATCCTTTAAGACCGAGATGAGGAAAAACTTTTTCACACAGAGAGTGGTGAATCTCTGGAACTCTCTGCCACAGAGGGTAGTTGACGCCAGTTCATTGGCTATATTTAAGAGGGAGTTAGATGTGGCCCTTGTGGCTAAAGGGATCAGGGGGTATGGAGAGAAGGCAGGTACGGGATACTGAGTTGGATGATCAGCCATGATCATATTGAATGGCGGTGCAGGCTCGAAGGGCCAAATGGCCTACTCCTGCACCTATTTTCTATGTATCTATGTTAGCTGTAAGGGGAGGTTGGACAGACTTGGATTGATTTCTCTGGTGTGGTGGAAGTTGAGGGGAGTGCTAATAGAAGTGTGTCAAATTATGAGTGGCATAGATAGGGTTGACATTCAGAACCTTTTCCCCTCAGGTGGACATCAATTTAACTTGGCATCATATTTAATACAGACATTGTGGGCCTAAAGGTCTATTCTATATAACTATATAAGATATAGATTTTCCACTCAGGTTGTTTTTTTAATGCCTCAAAGGCAAATATATCCTTTGCAAGGGTGGCACAGTGGTGCAGCTGGTAGAACTGATCTCAGGTGCTGCCTGCGTGGAGTTTGCATGTTCTCCCTGTGACCGCATGGGTTTCTTCCTGGTCCTCTGGTTTCCTCCCACATTCCAAAGACATGCAGGTTTGGAGATGAATTGGCTTCTGTAAATTGCCCCTAGTTAATGGGGATTGGGTGCGATAATGGGAAAACATAGAACTAGTGTGAATAGGTTAGCAATGGTGCCATGGACTCGAAGGGCCTGTTTCCATGCTGTATATTTCAAACAATCGAAATATTACCTTCACCCCTCCCCCCACCCACCTGTGCTCTTATGAAGAAACAATGAACTGCAGATGCTAGTTTACAAAAAAAGACACAAAGTTCTGGAGTAACTCAGCGGGTCAGGCAGCATCTCGAGAACATTGATAGGTGACGTTTCACAAAGTTCTGGAGTAACTCAGCGGGTCAGGCAGCATCTGTGGAGAACATGGATAGGTGACGTTTCACAGAGTGCTGGAGTAACTCAGCGGGTCAGGCAGCATCTGTGGAGAACATGGATAGGTGAGGTTTCGGCTAGGACCCCTTCCTCAGACGCTGTGCTCTTTCTTGCACTGCAGTAATATTTTATATAGTCACCTCACTGAATGGCTTTTGGAAATGCAAATGCACCACATCCTCTAGTTTTTGTTTCACCCAGCCTTCTGATTTGAATTCTTAAGAATCCAGCGGAAAAGGCTGCGAGTACCGCGGCCATACGGTGCAATTGCGAACCCAGGGTTCAGAGACCTTCACCGCACGGAGCCACATACACCGCCCTCAGCAACATCCGAGATGTGTCTATGCCCCCACCCCTCTAATGAAACGAATTCTTCTTTCCCAAACCCTATCTATCCAGATTGCAACGCCAACACTTGTGGTGTGAAGAGGTACATGACAAACGACTACACACAACCGCACATGACAGCAGCCTGTGAATATCACACCGGAGTACCCGGTGTGTGTAGGAAGGAACTGCAGATGCTGGTCTACAACGGAGATAAGATACAAAATGCTGGAGTAACTCAGCGGGACAGGCAGCATCTCTGGATAGAAGAAATGGGTGACGTTTCGGGTCTGAAGAAGGGTCACCCATTCCTTCTCTCAGAGATGCTGCCTGTCCCACTGAGTTACTCCACCTCGCTCAGACCTATCGCCCCGAAGCCTCCCCGCGTATCTCCAGGTCACATTTTCTTCTTTTTTTAATCACAGACATGTATATAAATATAACCAATCGATTAAAATAACTTCACCCCGGCGAGACAGCGGATGGCAACAAATCCATCTCCAGAGTTGAGAGACAACGTCGATTCTCAGATGTGTCTGGCAGGGGATAGGGTAGATAAGATGGACCGAACGGCCCTCCTCATCCGGTGGCTGGAAGTCATCTTCTCCCGGCGTTACACAACCACGGGGGATGATTCTGGGGGTCTCTGGCAGTTACAGTACAGTGATCATTGTCAGATACAACGTGTAATGCAGGGGAGGGGGAGACAGAGAATGCAAGACATTTGCAGCAGCCCACAGCCCACCATAGTGGTCCCACAGCCGGGCTGCAGCCAGACCCCTCCACACATCCCCCCCCTCCCACACGGGCCCACACACACACTCCACAGGCACACACACAGACCTCCACTCCACAGGCAGACACCCCCCCCCCCCACACACACACACTCCACAGGCACATACCCCCAAACCCCACACACACAGACACCCACTCCACTCCACAGGCAGACACCCCCCCCCACACACAGACAGACACCCACTCCACAGGCAGGCACCCCACACACACACACACCACCATCCACACGCAGACACAGAGCCACGGCTGCCTCCGTGTGTACAGGCAACATCTTCCCGTCCTGCGCCCCGTTCCACACATCCTCATTGCGGAGCGTACATGGCGTTTTAAATGAAGGAGACAGAGGAAATGACAGGCTGGCTGCATTGGCACATGTTCCCCACGCTAGCTACATCCAGCGGTGGGGTCAGAGACAGAGAGAGAGAGAGAGACACGCACACAGAGACACACACACTCACAGGGACAGTCACAGAGAGAGACACACACACACACTCGGGGACAGTCACACAAAGAGACAGATACAGAGAGTCACACAGAGAGACACACACACTCACAGGGACAGACACAGAGAGACAGATTCAGAGAGTTACACACACACAGGAACAGTCACAGAGAGACAGATACAGAGAGTTACACACACACACACAGGAACAGTCACACAGAGGGAGATACACAGAGAGACAGACAGATACAAAGAGAGAGTCACACACAGACACAGGGAGCCACAGCCTCGGGGAGGGAGGGGGGGTGCAGGTGAGTGTTTAGCCCAGGAAGGACATAAAGGGCTAGTGTTGGTCCTTACCGCGCCGGCATGGATCGCTGCTGTCCCGCTCACCCTCCACGCCAAGGGAGCGGCCGTGACAGCCCCGCTGCTGCTGCTGCTGTTCCCCCCTGGCCCGCAGCGCAGGCGCCGCCCGCCCTCCCGCCCGCATCAGCCGCTCGCTCCCCGCCTCTGCTGGAACATGTAGTCTTTGTGAACCATCTCCCCCTGCCCACCCCCGCCACTACAGCGCTGTAGAAACACAGAATTGCTGTGTGTTTGGAGTGTGGGAGAAAAACTATATCTAACTAACTGGATGTATTCAAGAGAGAGTTAGATTTAGCTGAAGATAGACACAAAAACTGGAGTAACAGCGGGACAGGTAGCATGTCTGGAGAGAAGGAATGGGTGACGTTCTGGGTCGAGACCCTTCCTCAGATTTAGCTCCAAGGGCTAAGCGAATCAAAGGATATGGGGAGAAAGCAGGAACGGGGTACTGATTGGGGATGATCAGCCATGATCACATTGAATGGCGGTGCTGGCTCGAAGGGCTGAATGGCCTACTCCTGCACCTATTTTCTATGATTTTTCGCCAATCTTCACATATTGGCGGGATACAAGGAATTGGAGACGCTGTTTTATTTTAACAAAAGAAAGACTCCAGCGCTTTGTGTCTTTGTCACCTTGGCGTCAGGATTAAAAGCAAAACGGAATGGAAGGCAGCTAGACCTAGGACAAAATCCATGAGAGGGGTAGATAGGGTGAATGCACAGTGCCCCCCCCCCCCCTCCTCCACCAGAGTAGGAGAATCAGGAACCAGACATATGTTTAAGACGAGAGGGGAAAGATTTAATGGGAACCTGAGGGGCATTTTCTCACACACAGCACATGGGACAGCTGCTATAACTGAGGCAGATGCAATATCAACAGTTAAATGACATTTGGACTGGTACAGAGATAGGGAGGGATATGGGCCAAACGTGGGCAGGTGTGACTAATGTAGATGGGACATCTTGGTTCAGTTGGGACGAAAGGCCTGTTTCTGTACTGTATGACTCAATGATTCTTAACAAAATGGCACGGTGGCACAGCAGTAGAGTTGCTGCCTTAAAGCGCCAGAGACCTGGGTTCAATCCTGAGTACGGGTGCTGTCCTTACGGAGTTTGTACGTTCTCCCTGTGACCACGTGGATTATCCCCGGGTGCTCCAGTCCCCCCCACCCCCCACTCCAAAGTTGTACAGGTTTGTAGGTTAATTGGCTTCAGTAGAAATTGTGAAATGTCCATAGGGTGTGTGGGATAGTGCTAGTGTACGGGGTGATCGCTGGTGGGCGCGGACCCGGAGGGCCGAAAGGCCTGTTTCCACGTTGTATCTCTAAACGAAACTAAAACATTTCATAACTGCAATATATTTTACCAAACACTTTGAAACAAAAGCACACAACATATGGAAGTATTGCGTAGAACACAAAGTACTGGAGTTACCCAGTGGGTCAGGCTGATTCTCTGGAGGGAATGGATAAGTGACGTACAGTATGGGACATCTTGGTCAGCATGGGCAAGTTGGGCCAAAGGGCCTGTTTCCATGCTGTGTGTCTCTATGAACATTTGAACAATTGAATTTCACCATTAAATAAGAGAGAATCTTATCCCTGTTTTTGTATACAAGCCCTCTTGAAATAAATGCTAGCATTGCGTTCGCTTTCTTTACTACCGATTCGACTTGCAGATTAACCTTTTTGGAATCCTGCACCAGCACTCCCAAGTCCCTTTGCACCTCCGATTTCTGGATTCTCTTCTCATTTAGAATATAGTCAAAATTTCCTCCGTTTTATTTTTGAGAAAAGTCCTGGATTTTCATACGATGAAGGTTATACAGAATTCAATGGTCAAGTCCCATTGCTCCTGTGTCTTTTGTGTTAGTTCATATTTCTTGACAGCTGAATTAATCTCTAGTGGACCTTTTAGTTTAGTTTAGAGATACAGCGCGGAAACAGGCCCTACGGCCCACCGATTAACGCTATCCTGCACACAGTAGGGACAATTGTTACATTTGTACCAGGCCAATTAACCTACAGACCTCTACGTATTTGGAGTATGGGAGGAAACCGAAGATCTCTGCCTCAGAAACTGTGGAGGCAGGTTCTCTGGATGATTTCAAGAGAGAGTTAGATAGAGCTCTTAAATATAGCGGAGTCAAGGGATATGGGGAGCAGGCAGGAACGGGGTACTGATTGTGGATGATCAACCATGATCACAGTGAATGGCGGTGCTAGCTCGAAGGGCCGAATGACCTACTCCTACACCCATTGTCTGTTATCACGGGAAGAACATACAAACTCCATACTAATAGCACCCATAGCCAGGATCGAATTCGGGACTCTGATATTGTCAGCGCTGTAAGGCAGCAACTCTACTGCTGCGCCACCGTGCCACCCTTAAGATTAGTGGTCCCAAGATCTGTAGATAATACTTGCACTATCCCAGAAGTTTAAAAGGTTCCTGCCTTTCTGTAAAAGTGCTATTGCGTTTAATATTATAACAACGATAATCTATTTGATCACTTGTGTCTGCATCTCATTAATCAATAATCAATTTCCTGTTGCATATCAACCACCGGGCAATTTTCATTAACTCGGGTCAATATAGTCCAAGCCAATGTGCATCAGAGCAATACAACCGATCATGCAATTACTGGATATTGTTTGAATTGGACACGTTTCTAATCAAAGGACTGGTATTTTCTCCCCTGGTTTCAATCTCACTCCGTACCACATCTTTTCTTTGCTTTTCATTTGGAACAGCATTTACCTTATTTTGTGTCGATCAATAGGATGGCTAATTGCAAAATGTTTAAAATAAATTAATGTAATTAACCTTTGGAGCCCCACGTCTTTAACGGATAATCAGTCAGTTAATGTATTTCCCCAGTTGTTGCTCATTATATATGGTTAATCCCTTCAGCATTGGGAGTTGACGGGGTTTTTGTCTTTTTTGTGTATAAACCAGCACCTGCAGTTCCTTGTATCAGCTTTAGAAACATAGAAACTAGGTGCAGGAGGAGGCCATTCGGCCCTTCGAGCCAGCACCGCCATTCATTGTGATCATGGCTGATCGTCCCCAATCAATAACCCGTGCCTGCCTTCTCCCCATATCCCTTGACTCCACTAGCCCCTAGAGCTCTATCTAACTCTCTCTTAAATCCATTTTTTAGCATGAAGTGCTTCACAAACTGAAGCATAGTTCAGTTGCAGTTGACCAAGTTTCTCTTTACATGTTGTGCTTGTGTGCTTGTGTATGCTTGATTGTACTCTGGTATGATTTTAGTTTTGGAGATACAGCATGGCCCACCGAGTCCTAACCGACCAGCGATCCCCGCACATTTATTTATTTTATTTATTTATTTATTTGTTCCGAACAAGTAAAGACATAAATAGGAATAAATAACAACAACAAAATCGAAATAGTCAAACATTGGACATTCCAGGCAATATTTGCAAAGCAATGAAAAGCATAATGCAAAATTTAAATGTCCAACACTTTCTTTACAAGCTCGAAAAGGAGTGAGAAGAAGAATAACTTATTTAATCTCACCCCTTCTCCCTAAACCCTTCTTCCATATTTAATAATTAATTAATTAATAATAATAATACCCCAGACAATTTTTAGAGATACATACAGACATATATATACATACAACTGATATACACATACAAGTAATATGTATGAAGTAACCAAAAGACATAACTAAATAATAAATAAAATAATAAATAACCATTAACCCCTGTTTGTCAACCATCCCCTTCATCCCTCTACCTTGTGAAAAAAATTTTTTGTATGTCATTTTGAACTGGTTCATGTTTGGACATTGCTTTAATTCCACATTCAAACTGTTCCACAATCCTACTCCACAGACCGAAATACAAAAAGTTTTTCTGGTCGTGCGGACTCTTTGTACCTTAAAATTAAATATTCTTCTTAAATTATAACCCCCCACTCGCACATTAAATAATTTTTGTATATTTCCAGGTAAGTTTTTATTTTTGGCCCTAAACATTATCTGTGCTGTTTTAAATGCAACCAAATCTTCTAATTTTAATCATTTTGACTGTAAGAATAATGGATTAGTGTGACCCAGATACTTGACCTTGTGAATAATACGTATTGCTCTTTTTTGCAGAATAGTTAATGAATGTAACGAACTTTTATAGTTATTGCCCCAGACTTCTGCACAGTAATTTAAATAGGGTAAGATTAGTGAACAGTAGAGAATGCGGAGTGATTTGTGATCCAGAACCTGCTTAACTTTGTGTAATACAGAAATGCTTTTTGACAGTTTGGATTGTACATGTTTAATGTGTGATTTCCAGCTAATTCTATCATCCATTATAACCCCAAGAAATTTATTTTCATGAACTTGTTCAATTTCAACCCCATTTATCTTTATATTTGCTTGTGTATTTGTTCTGCAATTACCAAATAACATTCTTTTGGTTTTGCTCAAGTTTAATGATATTTTGTTCCTGTCAAACCATGTTTTCAGTTTGCCCATTTCTTTTGTTATTTTGTCCAGTAGTTGTTTTAAATTCTCCCCAGAACAAAAAATATTTGTGTCGTCTGCAAACAAGACCAGCCTCAAGGCGTTGGACACATTACAAATGTCGTTTATATACATGATGAATAGTTTTGGACCCAACACTGACCCCTGGGGGACACCACAAGCAATGTCCAAACATGTAGAACTGTAACTGCCCAGCTTCACAAACTGTTGCCTGTTACTTAAATAGCTTTTTATCCAATCCAGTACTAGACCTCTAATGCCATACCTTTCTAATTTTTTAAATAAAATATCATGATTAATCATATCAAATGCTTTCTTTATATCAATAAATATCCCAGCTGCATATAGTTTATCAATAAGCAATAATCGCGCCTCGGGTAAACCTCAACGGCTACGATACTGCCACTGCGCAAAGCACATTAACACTATCCTACGCACACTAGGGACAATTTTTACATTTATACCAAACCAATTAACCTACAAACCTGTACGTCTGGAGTGTGGGAGGAAACTGGAGATCTCGGGAAAAAAACAGGCGGTTATGGGGAGAATGTATAAACTCTGCACAGATAGCGCCCGTGGTCAGGCTCGAACCCGGGTCTCTGGCGCTGTAGGCAGCAACTCCACTGCTGCGCCACCTCATCTGACTGGATATCACGCAAACAAAGCTTGTCATTGTATCCCGGTGCATGGAACTAACAAACCAATACCAATGATAATATAAAATGACATCATTATGATGGAAATTGTATAAATGAATTGGAGAACATATTCTGAAGGACAGAGAGAGAATAAAACTCAGGAATATAAAATGGACAACAATATTGATAAACAAGGATGTAGAACAGCCATGGTAAACATTTCATGTAGGAAGGAACTGCAGACGCCAGTTTCAACCGGAAATAGACACGAAATGCTGGAGTAACTCAGCGGGACAGGCAGTATCTCTGGAGAGATGGAATGGGTGACGTTTTGGGTTGAGACCCTTCTTCATTTTGTCTATCTTCATGGTAAACATTTCATCTGTTACAGCAGGCTAAAGGCATGAAGAGATTAACTTTCAATGAGAACGATGAGTGGATAAAGGCACATAGGTTAAAGTGAGGGGGTAAATATTTAATAGGAATCCGAGGGGTAACCTTTTCACACAACATAGAAACATAGAAAATAGGTGCAGGAGGAGGTCATTCGGCCCTTCGAGCCAGCACCGCCATTCATTGTGATCATGGCTGATCGTCCCCAATCAATAACCCATGCCTGCCTTCTCCCCATATCCCTTGACTCCACTAGCCCCTAGAGCTCTATCTAACTCTCTCTTAAATCCATCCAGTAACTTGGCCTCCACTGCCTTCTGTGGCAGGGAATTCCATAAATTCACAACTCTCTGGGTGAAAAAGTTTTTTCTCACCTCAGTCTTAAATGACCTCCCCTTTATTCTAAGATTGTGGCCCCTGGTTCTGGACTCGCCCAACATTGGCAACATTTTTCCTGCAACGGGTGCTGGGTGAATGGAACAAGCTCCCAGAGGAGGTAGTTGAGGCCGGGACTATCACAACGTTTAAGAAACAGTTAGACAGGTACATGGATAGGACGGGTTTAAAGGAATATGGACCAAAAGCAGGCAGGTGGGACTCGTAGGGCATGTTGGCCGGTGTGGACAAGTTGGGCCGAAGGGCCTGTTTCCATGCTGTATGACTCCGTGTGTCTATAAAGGTATGTTGAGGATCAGGAAAAGGCTCATGTTAAGCATATATATAACAGAGTCTATGATGTGGGAGCAATTAGAGCATTCTAATGGATAATTAAAATGCAAAGAGAACCAATGTAATTAAAGTATCAAGGGACATAAACAAGACAATAAAATAGTTTACAGAAAGATCATTAAAGGGAGGGGGTTTGGGAAGGGAATCGGGCCACTGAGGGATAGACATGTCAACATCACAGGTAACAAGGGGAGAGACAGAAGTCATTGTTTTACTTCAGTATTTACTGGACAGTTAGAACAGATGGATGGATGGAGCAATGTGAGGAACAATGAAATTAGTGTGTTTAAAAATTGTTAATACAGAATAAAACCCCACCTCGAGACGAATTGCATCCATGCCTTTTGAAAGGAAGAGACATAATAAGCATTGCTGCACACACTGAATAATTTGTTAAAAATGGTAGAATGCCAGATGACTGGTGGATAGAACACAGAACAGTACAGGCTTAGGCCCTTCGGCCCTCAATGTCTGTGCTGAACATGATGCTGAATTAAACTAATCTGCCTGCACGTGATCCATATCCCTCCATTCCCTGCATATCCATGTGCCTGTCTAAAAGCCTCATAAACGCCACTATGGTATCTGCCTCCCCCACCCACCCCTAGCATCTAGTTCCAGGCACCCACCACCCTCTGTGTAAAACATTTGTCCCACTCATTTCCATTAAACTTTGTCCTATCAGGATTATTTTGAAGGTGAACGGTGGGCTAATGTCAGTGATAGAAAAAATATTGACATCTCTATCAATGAAGAAATTAGAAGAACACATAGGCGTGAAAAGCTTAACAATCATAGAACATGAACATGTACAGCAGGTCTGGCAACATCTCTGGAGAAATGTCTGAAGAAGGGTTCCGACCCAAATCGTCATCTATCCATCTATAATCTCCAGAGATGCTGCCTGACCTGCTGTTACTCCAGCATTTTGTGTCTATCTTCGATATAAACCAACATCTGCAGTTCCTTCCCACACATGAAACTGTACAGCACAGGAACAGGCCCTTCGGCCCACAATGTGTGTGCCGTACATGATGTCAAAGTCAACTCTTATCTACCTGCCCATAATCCATATCCATTTATTCCCTGCATATCCATGTGTCAATCCATTCATTCATTCATCGTCGTTGAAAACATTAGCAACGCAGTGGTGCTGGTTTCCGACAGGAATGGTGACGGACGCACCACACATCTCTGTCCTCCAGTTCCTGCGGCCTCTGGAAGTACAGGATTTTGGTGTGTGTGCTTTATCATCATTCCTTACAATGCTACGTACGACAGTGATCGCAATTTCTACTGAAGTTATCCATGTGCCAATCCAAATATCATTTAAATGCCACTATCATATTTGCCTCTGTCACCACCCTGTCTGTGTTCCAGACACCCACCCCGTCTGTGTGTTCCAGACACCCACCCCGTCTGTGTGTTCCAGACACCCACCCCATCTGTGCCTGGAAACCTCCACGAACATCCTTGCTTCTGACCTGATGGTGGAAAGATGATATCCTGCTCCAATGAAAACTCTTCCTCTCCACCTGCCTCAGAGCACAGGACAGTAGCAGGCCCTTCAGCCCACAATGTCCGTGCCGAACATGTCAAGACCAACACTTATCTGCCCACACATAATCCATGTCCCTCCCTTCCCTGCAGTGTGGACAACAAAAAGAACAACCTCATTTAACCAAGTTCAATCACATTGTTGGAGGGAGAAGGGAGAATGAACAAATGATATTCCTCCCCCATAGTCATATTACCAGTTGCACAGTTCTCCACATTGTTTCCCTCTTGAAACCGCACCATCCCTAGCCAACATGCGGCACAGTGGCACAGCGGTAGTTGCTGCCTTACAGCACTTGCAGCGGCGGAGACCCCGATTCGATCCTGACTACGTATGGAGTTTGTACGTTCTCCCCGTAACTTTCGTGGGTTTTCTCCTAGATCTTCAGTTTCCTCCCACACTCCAAAGACGTACAGGTTTGTAGGTTAATTGGCTTGGGTTTGTATACTTGTTATTATTGTAAATTGGTCCTAGTGTGTGTAGGATTGTGTTAATGTGCGGGGATCGCTGGTCGTTGCGGAATCGTTGGGCCGAAGGGCCTGTTTCCGTACTGTATCTCTAAACTAAAAAACTAAACGATGTGCCCTGCCTGAGACCGCTTGTGGCTGGCCTGACTGGTCCTGGTATTTGCTCTCCCCCATCCCCACCCCCTACAATCAGTCTGATCAAGGGCCCAACCCGATACCTCACCCCTCCTTCTCTCCAGAGATGCTGCCTGACCCGCTGAGTTACCCCAGCGCTTTGTAGCTATTTTTGTTAATGCTGTAGTAATTTAAGTAAGTAAGTTTATTGGCCAAGTATTCACATACAAGGAATTTGCCTTGGTGCTCCGCCCACAAGTAACAACATGACATAGTGACAGTTACGAATGACTCAGAAAACACTAAACATTAATAATAATAAAACATTAATGATAACACACCATTGATCAAGCATGTGAACCAACAAAATACCAGATCAAAAGGAGGCTACAGATTTTTGGCTGTTGAGTAGAGCAACTACTCGTGGATAAAAACTGTTTTGGATTCAAATAGCCTTTGCTAAACGACCCCGTAATCAACTAGAAACAATGTCAGAGAACACACAGCCAGTGGACCAGTTACACACTGGACTGGTGCTGGAAATAGTCAGTAGATTGGGCAGCATCTGTAGAGAGTTAATGTTTCAGATCAGACAGTTCTAACAAAAGGCCAACCAGTGTCAGGAGAGGGAAAAGATCTGACATTTTGGGCGAAGACATTTTGTCAGAAGCTCTGAGGCAATGTTTCTAAAGGAATGTTCACTTTGGGAGGGTGGGTGGATAGAAAATATGGTACTGGATTTACCTGTGCTGAGGTCTCATTGAATTCTAAAGGAAACACAAGAGACAGCAGATGCTGGAATCTTGAACAGAACACAAAGTGCTGGAGGAACTCAGCAGGTCAGGCAGCATCTGTGGAGGGAATGGATGACGTTTCGAGCCGGGACCCTTCTTCGGACTGATTGTTGTAGAGGAGGGGTGGGTGGAAATGAGAGGTATGTGTTGGGGGGGGGGAGGAGGCAAAATGGTGTTGGATAAGGAGAGAAGTGAAGTGAAATATTAAACTGGAGGAAAGGTGCATAAAAGGGAAATGGGGGTTGTTGATGGGAGGGTTAGAGATGAGAGTATTGGGAATAAGAATGGTGATTGGGGGGTGATGGGAGATATGTGTGGGCACAGGGGTGCAGAGGGATAAGAGAAGGGGGTAGAGAGATATTACTCAAAGTTGGAGAATTCACCATTCATACTGTTGGGTTATAACCCAGCCAAGAGGAAATAGTTGTCCAGCCTAGTCTTTGTCTTGCCGATGTAGAGGAAACCACATGACGAGCAGTGAATGCAGTAGATGAGGTTGGAAGATGTACAAGTGACCCCTGGTCTCACCTGGAAGGGCTGCTTGTGCCCCTGGATGGAAGTGGGAGAGGAGATGAATTCTAAACGCTTATTCCAGGCCATTCAAAACAAAGCAGGGACCAGATTTAGTTTCAGTTACGTTTAGCGATACAGCGTGGAAACAGGCCCATCAACTACCCTACACACACGAGGGACAATTTTACATTTATACCAAGCCAATTAACCTACAAACCTGTATGTACAAACCTGTACGTCTTCGGAGTGTGGGAGGAAACCGAAGATCTCGGAGAAAACCCACGGGGTCAAAGGAGAACGTACAAACTCCGTACAGCCAGCCCCCGTAGTTGGGATCGAACCCGAGTCTCTGGTGCTTTGAGGCAGTAGCTCTACCGCTGCGCCACCGTGCCACACATTCTGTCATTCTGAATCTAAAGAGTGTTCATCAAAGATTATGATCTTTGGTGTTCATAGTGTGGACACAAAGTCATTTTATTCACAGCAGAGAGGATTACTATCTGAATATATTGTGATCCACATGTTGCTGATGTAGAGTTATGGAGCACACTGCCCCCTAGTGTAAGCAATCACATCTCAACTGTGTAGGAAGGAACTGCAGATGCTGGTTATACCAAAGATACTAGATAGAGCTCTGCTCTATAATCTTTGGTTTATACTGAAGATAGGCACAAAGTGCTGGAGTAACTCAGTGGGACAGGCAACATCTCTGGAGAAAAAGGATGGGTGACGTTTCGGGTCAGGACCCATCTTCAGACGGAAAGACAGAGATTGGAGTGGAGGTGAGAAAAGGCCAGAACAAATCAGGCTGAGCAACTCAAGTGAGGTGTTTAAACACTAGACTGCACAGATGGCTTCAGCGCAGAGAACAGCTCCTCTGCGAGTTAGGGCCCGCTACATTAGGGCCCGCTACATTAGGGCCCGCTATGTTAGGGCCTGTTACATTAGGGCCTGTTACATTAGGGCCTGTTACATTAGGGCCTGCTACATTAGGGCCTGTTACATTAGGGCCTGTTACATTAGGGCCTGCCACATTAGGGCCTGTTACATTAGGGCCTGTTACATTAGGGCCCGCTATGTTAGGGCCTGTTACATTAGGGCCTGTTACATTAGGGCCCACTATGTTAGGGCCTGTTACATTAGGGCCCGCTACGTTAGGGCCTGTTACATTAGGGCCTGCTACATTAGGGCCCGCTACCTTAGGTCCCGCTACGTTAGGGCCTGCTACATTAGGGCCCGCTACGTTAGGGCCCGCTATGTTAGGGCCCGCTACGTTAGGGCCTGCTACATTAGGGCCGGCTACGTTAGGCCTGCTACATTAGGGCCCGCTACATTAGGGCCTGCTACATTAGGGCCTGCTACGTCCTTGGGAACCATTCGGAACCCAAACCGATGGCAAATCGGAAAGGCGGTGATGAACCAAATCCCCGCATGGTAGTAGATGCCTAGTCCTCTCAGCCAGAAAATCCATCCAGCCCGTGGCCCAAACATATGAACAGGCAGCACAGTGGGTAGAGCTGCTGCCACACAGCACCCCGGAGACCTCAGGTGATGTATGTGTGTAGTTTGCACGTTCTCCCAGTGACCGCATGGTGATTTCCTCCGAGTTTTTGTTTTTTTCTTAGTTTTAGAGATACAGCACGGAAACAGGCCCTTCGGCCCACCGAGTCTGCACCGACCAGCGATCCCCACACATTAACACTATTCTACGCACACTAGGGACAATTTACATTTACACCAAGCCAATTAACCTACATACCTGTACGTCTTTGGAGTGTGGGAGGAAACCGAAGATCTCAGAGTAAACCCACGCGGTCACGGGGAGAGCGTACAAACTCCACACAGACAGCACCCATAGTCGGGATTGAACCTGGGTCTCCGGCGCTGCAAGCGCTGTCAGGCAGCAACTCCACCGTGCCACCCACCATGCTCTGGTTTGCTCCCACATCCCAAAGACGTGTAGGTTTGTAAGTTAATTGTCCCTCTATAAATTGCCCCTAGTGTGTGGGGAGTGGATGGGAAAGTAGGGTAACATAAAACTAGTGTGAGCGGGTGATCGATGGTCAGCATGGACTCGGTGGGCCGAAGAGCCTGTTTCCGTGCTATATCTTTAAATCAATCAATCAATTCAATAGAAAAAAAATCAAGAATTTGTAGATGTGTGGGCCTTGTGTAAGGATTATAAATTTAGATTAGGAAATGAAAATGAGAAATGAAACAGAATCATAGCTTCTGTCTTTTCTCAGATAATGTTGAGACTTTGTTATGAGTCCTGTGTAGGAAGGAACTGCAAATGCTGGATAAAACCAAAGATAGACACAAAATGCTGGAGTAACTCAGCGGGACAGGCAGCATCTCTGGAGAGAAGGAATGGATGACGTTCGGGTTGAGACCCTTCTCCAGACTTCAGAGACCTCCCCACTTGACTTACGTCCTGTCCGTACATGCGAGTGTTTGGATGTCCAGTGGATGGGTTTGCTGGCTTTTGTGGGAGACTGCTCCTGACTACCATGGACCCTGGATGAAGACATTATCAGGTCACACACAGTCCTGGCCAAGTCAAGTCAAGAGAGTTTATTGTCATGTGTCCCTGATAGGACAATGACATACTTGCTTTGCTTCAGCACACAGAACATAATAGGCATTTACTACAAAACAGATCAGTGTGTCCATATACCATTCTATAAATATATACACACATGAATAAATAAACTGATAAAGTGCAGATAACAGATAATGGGTTAATAATAATCAGAGTTTTGTCCGAGCCAGGTTTAATGGCCTGATGGCTGTGGGGAAGTAGGTATTACTGAACCTGGTTGTTGCAGTCTTCAGGCTCCTGTACCTTCTACCTGAAGGTAGCGGGGAGATGAGTGTGTGGCCAGGATGGTGTGGGTCTTTGATGATACTGCCAGCCTTTTTGAGACTGCGATAAATCCCCTCGATGGAAGGAAGGTCAGAGCCGATGATGGACTGGGCAGTGTTTACTACTTTTTGTAGTCTTTTCCTCTCCAGGGCACTCAATTTGCCGAACCAAGCCACGATGCAACCGGTCAGCATGCTCTCTACTGTGCACCTGTAGAGGTTAGAGAGAGTCCTTGACAAACCGACTCTCCGTAATCTTCTCAGGAAGTAGAGGCGCTGATGAGCTTTCTTGATAATTGCATTAGTGTTCTCGGACCAGGAAAGATCTTCAGAGATGTGCACGCCCAGGAATTTGAAGCTCTTGACCCTTTCTACCATCGACCCGTTGATATAAACGGGACTGTGGGTCCCCATCCTACTCCTTCCAAAGTCCACAATCAGTTCCTTGGTTTTGCTGGTGTTGAGGGCCAGGTTATTGAGCTGGCACCATATGGACAGTTGCTCGATCTCTCTTCTATACTCTGACTCATCCCCATCAGTGATACGTCCCACAATAGTGGTGTCGTCAGCGAACTTGATGATGGACTTCGCACTGTGACCGGCTACGCAGTCATGAGTATAGAGTGAGTACAGCAGGGGGTGAGCATGCAGCCTTGAGGTGCTCCTGTGCTGATTGTTATCGAGGCTGACACATTTCCACCAATATGAACAGACTGGTCTGTGAATGAGGAAGTCGAGGATCCAATTGCAGAGGGATGCGCAGAGACCCAGTTCTGCGAGTTTGTTAACCAGCTTGGAGGGGATGATTGTGTTAAATGCCGAACTGCAATCGATGAATAACAGCCTGACATATGAGTTTTTGTTGTCCAAGTGGTCCAGAGCGGAGTGGAGGGCCAGCGAGATCGCATCCACCGTTGATCAGTTGTGGCGGTTAGCGAACTGCAGTGGGTCCAGGTTTTTATCGAGGTAGGAGTTGATTTGCTCCATGATCAACCTCTCAAAGCACTTCATCACCACGGGCGTTAGTGCCACAGTCGATAGTCATTGAGGCAAGTCACCTTACTCTTCTTGGGCAGCAGCAGTGTCCGGCGTAAAACCGTCAACTGCATTTAAAGTGTGTAAGAAGGAACTGCAGATCAGTCTGAAGAAGGATTTCGGCCCGAAACGTTGCCTATTTCCTTCGTTCCATAGATGCTGCTGCACCCACTGAGTTTCTCCAGCATTTTTGTGTACCAAGGAACTGCAGATGCTGGCTTACTCCGAAGATAGACACAAAGCGCTGGAGTAACTCAACGGGACAGGCAGCATCTCTGGAGAGAAGGAATGGGTGATGTTTCTGGTCAAGACCCTTCTTCAGACTGTCTAACTTCCAAATGCATTTAACACATTGTCTGCAGTAAAATCTGTCAACAGAATATCGTTATGTGCCTGAGATAGGCCAGGGTAGATCTGAAAATGTCAGCTCTAGTATAAAGAATGGCACAACGGGATTACGAATAGTTCCAGGATGGGAACTCAAGGGATGGCCAGCACTAAATGTTCCTGACCTCTGGGACCTGAGTGTTCCCTTCACGCCATCTATTTTACTCATATAACCAACCCTGGCCTAATTGTGTGGAGCTGTCACTACAGTTGAGTACTTGCAAATCTGTAAATCATCATCTTTGCTGCCAGTGATATTTTGTGGCCTTTCTTTTGGCCTCCTAATTCCTTTTTAAAGTACTCCTTCGCATTCTACAGTCCTGAAGTATTCGGTACTCTATACCAGCCGCATGCTTACCTTAGGCTTCCCTTCCCACCTTAATTCCATCCTTGGCTCTAGTCCAGTTCCTTCTCATGTCACTGGTTTGTCGTTTCTTGGTGTCAGCTCGTTCATCGTCAACGTAGACCTTGAATTGTTATACACCTTCATCCCAGACCATTGTAACATGGCGTGGAAACAGGCCCTGCAGCCCAACTTGCCCACACCTACCAACATGGCCCATCTACACCAGTCTCACCTGCCTGTGCTTGGTCCATATCCCCCTAAACCCATCCTATCAATGTGCGAAAGAATGGGTCGACTGGGCTTGTATTCACTGGAATTTAGAAGGATGAGAGGGAATCTTACAAAAACATATAAACATCTTAAGGGATTGGACAGGCTAGATGCAGGAAATTTTTTCCTGATGTTGGAAGAGTCCAAAACCAAAGGTCACAGTTTAAGAATAAGGGGTAGGCCATTTAGGACTGAGATGAGGAAAAATGTTTTCAGCCAGAGAGTTGTGAATCTGTGTAATTCTCTGCCACAGAAGGCAGTGGAGGCCAATTCACTGGATGTTTTCAAGAGAGATAGATTTAGCTCTTAGGGCTAATGGAATCAAGGGATATGGAGAAAAAGCAGGAACGGGGTACTGATTTTGGATGATCAGTCATGGTCATATTGAATGGCTCGAAGGGCCGAATGGCCTATTCCTGCACCTACTTTCTTTGTAGATGCAGAAGATACAGTACAGAACGCCACAGGAGATCCCTTTTCCCTGTGGCTATCAAACTGTACAAGTCCTCCCCCTTCTGTCATGGGGTAGACTGAGACTGACTCCCCCCCGACCCACCCCCCCCCCCCCCCCCCCAGTCTTTGCACATCCCCAATCCTGGACTTTCCACTCATCACTTTAA
Organism: Malacoraja senta; assembly: GCA_038087875.1. Classification (NCBI taxonomy): domain Eukaryota; kingdom Metazoa; phylum Chordata; class Chondrichthyes; order Rajiformes; family Rajidae; genus Malacoraja; species Malacoraja senta. Next base: position 138,855 of record JAXLNO010002812.1, on the reverse strand, counting down.
TTCCAAGTTTTATTTACAATATATATTAATGATTTGGACGAGGGAATTGAATGCAACATCTCCAAGTTTGCGGATGACACGAAGCTGGGGGGCAGTGTTAGCTGTGAGGAGGATGCTAGGAGGCTGCAGGATGACTTGGATAGGCTGGGTGAGTGGGCAAATGCATGGCAGATACAGTATAATGTGGATAAATGTGAGGTTATCCACTTTGGTGGCAAAAACAGGAAAGTAGACTATTATCTGAATGGTGGCCGATTAGGAAAAGGAGAGATGCAACGAGACCTGGGTGTCATGGTACACCAGTCATTGAAAGTAGGCGTGCAGGTGCAGCAGGCAGTGAAGAAAGCGAATGGTATGTTAGCATTCATAGCAAAAGGATTTGAGTATCGGAGCAGGGAGGTTCTACTGCAGTTGTACAGGGTCTTGGTGAGACCACACCTGGAGTATTGCGTACAGTTTTGGTCTCCAAATCTGAGGAAAGACATTCTTGCCATAGAGGGAGTACAGAGAAGGTTCACCAGACTGATTCCTGGGATGTCAGGACTTTCATATGAAGAAAGACTGGATAGACTCGGCTTGTACTCGCTAGAATTTAGAAGATTGAGGGGGGATCTTATAGAAACTTACAAAATTCTTAAGGGGTTGGACAGGCTAGATGCAGGAAGATTGTTCCCGATGTTGGGGAAGTCCAGGACAAGGGGTCACAGTTTAAGGATAAGGGGGAAATCATTTAGGACCGAGATGAGAAAAACATTTTTCACATGGAGAGTGGTGAATCTCTGGAATTCTCTGCCACAGAAGGTAGTTGAGACCAGTTCATTGGCTATATATATATATTTTTTTGAAAATATTTTTTATTGGAGAAAAGTACACAACCTATTAACATCATTACAGTCTTACATTTTTAAATTGATAATATTATCAATTATTATTACATTGTCTCCAATACCTTTTGCCTTTTTTTTATTTTTTTTAAACTAGATAGAACTTAAAAGATAGATGAAGTAAAGAAAGAAAAGAGTGAGAAGAAAAAGAGAAAAGAGAAAACAAAAAAAACAAAAAGCAAAAAACAAAAACAAAAAAACAAAACAAAAGAAAAAGATGGTTAAAGAAGAATGGAAAAATTTATTAAAATAAAAAACTTCATTCGAGATATATTCGTACATTTCAGAGTATAGCATTTCATCCATTCTTTAGCCCGAGCATTAGTCAGGTTCCTGTGATGAACCATTCTGACCCTTTAAATAATCAATAAAGGGAGACCATGTTCCAACGAATAATTCCTGTTTGTCCAACAGGGAAAATCTGATTCTTTCCACGTTTAAGGTCTCCGTCATTTCTATAATCCACATTTTGATTGTGGGGGCATTGGCTATATTTAAGAGGGAGTTAGATGTGGCCCTTGTGGCTAAAGGGATCAGGGGGTATGGAGAGAAGGCAAGTACAGGATACTGAGTTGGATGATCAGCCATGATCATATTGAATGGCGGTGCAGGCTCGAAGGGCCGAATGGCCTACTCCTGCACCTATTTTCTATGTTTCTATGTTTCTATGTTTCTATGTTTCATGTATCTTGTGTTTTATGAATGTTGGCAGATCAATTTCCCTCCTGGGATAAATAAAGTTCTATGGTATATCGCAGCTGTCTAAAAGTTTCTTAAACATCATGATAGTATCTTCTTCAACTACGTCCTTCGGCAGCTTGTTCCATTCACCCACCACCCTTTTTGTAATGAAGTTGCCGCTTCACGTTCTTATTAAATCTTTAATATTTAATTATTAACCTTCTCAAACCCATGTCCTCCACTTCTTGATTCCCATACTCTGGGTGTATGATTGCTTTTACCCCATTTATTCCTCTCGTGATGTTATACACCTCTATTAGGTCACCGCAGCCTCCTGCGGTCCAAGGAATAAAGTAGCCTGCCCAACCTCTCCCTGTAGCTCAAGCCCTCGAGTCCTGGCAACATCCTCGTGAATCTTTACCTCGTGCAAATCTTTTCTGCACTCTTTCCTGATTGACCACAACTTTCCTATAACAGGGTAACTAAACAAGTTCAACCCCCACTTCACAAGATCATAAGGGGATAAGTGATAGGAGTAGATTTAGGCCATCAAGTCTACTCCACCATTCAATCATGGCTGATCTATCTCTCCCTCCTAACCCCATTCTCCTGCCTTCTCCCCATTACCTCTGACACCTGTACTATCAAGAATGTATCTATCTCTGCCTTAAAAATATCCACTGATGGCCTCCACAGCCTTCTGTGGCAAAGAATTCCACAGGTTCACCACAAAAGAAATTCCTTATTCTTCTTCCTAAAATAACGTCCTTTAATTCTGAGGCTAAGACCTCTAGTCCTAGACTCTCCCACTAGTAGAAACATCCTCTCCACACCCACTCTATCCAAGCCTTTCACTATTCCGTACGTTTCAATGAGGTCCCCCGTCATTCTTCTAAACTCCAGCGAGTACATGACCAGTGCTGTCAAACGCTCATGTGATATGTTAACCTACTCATTCGTGGGATCATTCTTGTAAATTTCCTCTGGATCCTCTCCATGGAAAGCACATCCTTCCTCAGATACAGTGCCCAAAACTTCTCATAATATTTCAAATGAGGCCTGACCAGCGCCTTATAGAGCCTCAGCATTACATCCCTGTTTTTGTACACAAGCCCTCTTGAAATAAATGCTAGCATTGCATTTGCTTTCTTTACTACCGATTCGACTTGCAGATTAACCAGCACTCCCAAGACCCTTTGCACCTCCGATTTCATGGCAAAATGCATGACTCCACACTTTGCTACACTATATTCCATCTGCCACTTCACTGCCCACTCTCCCAACCTGTCCAAGTCCTTCTGCAGAGTCCCTGCTTTCTCTACACTTCTTGCCTCTCCACTTATTTTCGTATCATCAGCAAACTTGGCCACAAAGCCTTCAATCCCCTCGTCCAAATCATTAATATACAACGTGAAGAGTAGCGGCCCCAGCATCGACCCCTGCGGAACTCCGCTCGCTAGTCACTGGCAGCCAACCAGGAATAGCCACCTTTATTGGCCCTCTTTGCCTTCTGACCTGGATGCTAACTGACCCTCTGAGTTCCTCCAGCACTTCGTGATTTGCTCAGGACTCCAGCATGGGCAGTTCCTGGTGTCTACGCACTCATTTCACACATTGCCTGTTCTACTGAGTTGAACAAAAAGCTCCAGTTTTAAACGCCAAGTTGATTTTAATAGGTGCCAATAAATCTTGTAACAATAGAAGAGAAAATAGCAAAATGAAGAAGTGTCACGGCTGAATTGTAAGTGCATTGGCATAATATTAGGTTTTATAAAAACTGCTGCTGGAACTTGTGTAGTTGAGATGTGCCAGCAGCTAATTGTTGCTCAGCCAGAAACCACAGATGCACGTTGGTACAACCAGATAGCTGAGAGTCATGGAAACAAACCACTGATACACATTTTGGAAAAACAATGAACAATGAAAACAAATAAGCTGTGAAATGAGCAGACCAAGTTGACATCAGGTCCAGACACAGATAAGTGGGAGAAGAAGCAATTTGAGTAGTTTAAAAAAAAAATTGGATCCTGGTGTTTGATAATGGAGCCAAGATGTAAGGAAAATACATAGTAATGTTAAACCTACGTAAATCATTGATTAGGCTGTGGTTAGAATATTTGGTTTGGTTTGGAGAAAGATCCCAAGGCCACGGAGATATTGACACAAGAGGAATTCCAGTGTACGTTCCACAGGGATAAGGAGCAGTGGTTGTGAGGGAGAACTCCATGCCAGCTGGATTCAAAATAACAAAAAGTGTTGATATCGTGAATTGGAAAAAATAGCTCCAGAAGTGAAGGAGCCCGAAAAGGAGCAACTTGACATCAGGTCCAGGCACACACTCACATGGCCCCTAGCTACGCCTGCCTCTTTGTAGGGTACGTCGAACAATCCCTGTTCCAGGCGTGCACTGGCCCTATCCCCGACCTCTACCTGCGCTACATTAACGACTGCATTGGTGCTACCTCCAGCACCCATGCAGACCTCAATGACTTCATCAACTTCACAACTAATTTCCATCCTGCACTCAAATTCACTTGGACCATCTCCGACATCTCGCTACCGTTTCTAGATCTCACCGTCTCCATCACAGGAGACAGACTATTGACCAACATCTACTACAAGCCTACTGCTATCTGGACTACACTTCTTCCACCCTGCTTCCTGTAAAGACTCTATCCCCTACTCCCAATTCCTCAGTCTACACCGCATCTGCACCCAGGATGAGGTGTTCCATCCCAGGACATCGGAGATGTCCTCATTCTTAAGGAAACGGGGGTTCCCCTCTTCCATTATAGATGAAGCTCTCACTAGGCGATCGTTTCGCTGAACACCTCCGCTCAGTCCGCCTTAACCTACCTGATCTCCCGGTTGCTCAGCACTTCAACTTCCCCCTCCCTTTCTGTCCTGGCCCTCCTCCATCGTCAGAGTGATGTGCCAGCGCAAATTGGAGGAACAGCACCTCATATTTCACTTGGGTAGCTTATACCCCAGCGGTATGAACAGTGACTTCTCTAACTTCAAATAGCCCTTGCTTTCCCTCTCACTATTCCCTCCCATTCCCTGTTCTCCCACCAGTCTTACTGTCTCCGACTACATTCTATCTCTGTCCTGTCTACTCTCCTGACATCAGTCTGAAGAAGGGTCTCGACCCGAAACGTCGCCCATTCCTTCTCTCCAGAGATGCTGCCTGTCCCGCTGAGTTACTCCAGCATTTGATGCCTACCTTCGGTTTAAACCAGCATCTGCAGTTCCATCCTACACAGAATGGCACATCTCCTTTATTTGGGGAATGGAAGAGGAGTGATATTGATGGATTAGTTTCTATCTGCTGACTGTGTGATGCTGAGTAACTCTGCTATTCTTTTATAAATCACACAACTATAAAGCATCTCATGCAAATTCTCGGAGGGTCAGGATCGGAGGGAGAACAAGGAGGGAAGAGACGGAGACTAAGACTTTGCCTCCATCACAGTGAGGATGTGCTTGGTGAACTCACTGTGGTGGATGTTTAATTTGTGTTTATTGTATGTTTTGTTATTATTGGTTCTGTGTATGACTGCAGGCAACATCATTTCGTTCAGACCGAAAGGTCTGAATGACAATAAAGGAATCTATCTATCTATCTATCTATCTTGAATTCTAAATTATTTGCATTGCAAATAAAATGACATGGAGAAATTAATCACTTACTCCCTCGGCAAAGTGTGTTTGAGAAACTTGGAGCTGATCAATGCAAGTATCAGAATTATTAAATACATTTACTGCAGCCCTAGTAAGCCATAACATACAAATTATTTTTCTGTTTCTCCCTTCCCCCTCCACCTAAATTCCTTCCTCTGGATTCACATTTCACACCTCTTCTGCCCTTATCTCACACCTTTTGCCTTGTCATCTCCGACCATCTGCCTATCAGAACCACCCACCCCCCTCACTTGTAACCAAAGATCCTATAGCAAGCAAGATAGTCCACTCGCCGAAAATTACGTAGTACGGTCATTGGCAGATGTATGGGTAATTTTCGGCCCCATTTCCATAACCGGCTTCCGTCTCCGCACCAAAGATCCCATAGCGGAGCAAAGATAACTAGTGCGGAGACGGAAGCCGGTTACTGAAACATCCTCGAAAAAATAAAAGTTCTTTGGTAAAAATCTTCTGCTCATTTTCAGAATTATAATTTATTAACACAAACTGTTCACCCGCAACGTTGATTACACTGCGGGTCGGGTCGGGTCGGGTTACTGAAATGGATGAAATGCCCATTGCATTGAGAAGGAGTGGTCTATCTTGCTCCCCTATAGGATCTTTGCTTGTAACCACCCATCATTTATAGACACAAAGTGGGTCAGGTTGAGTTACTCCAGCACATTGTGTCTATCTTCAGTACCTACCAGCATCTGCAGTTCCTCTCTGCACCACCCTTCATTGGCTGTGTCTTATCCCCCCTCTCTTCCAGCTCCCCCCACAATCAGTGAAGAAGGGTCCCGACCCAAAGCGTCACCTATCCATGTTCTCCAGAGATGCTGCCTGACCCGCTGAGTTACTCCAGCACCCTGTCACCTATCCATGTTCTTGGTGTGTTTTTTGTTGTAAACCAGCATCTGCAGTTCCTTGTTTCGACAAGTTATATTCTATTTTATTTAGAGATCAAAGAATGTCACAACCCCTGGGGCTGTTGGCTGAACGAGAGTACATCAGCCTTTCCAAAGTACAAACCAATGACTCATTCCCTGTTTAGACAGCGTCCAACTATCGCCCTGTTACAGCGCGCTCCAAATCCAACCCTCAATGTCCAAAAGAGATTTTCCTCATGTCATCTCAGCTTCTTTTATCAATCATCTCAAATCTTAATTAAAATTCTTAATTAAAATTCTTAATTCTTAGTGTAGCAGCCAGCATTTATTGCGCATTCCTGCAGAAATTAACTGCCACATAATAAAAAGAACCAAAGAAACAGTGACGGGGGAGAGAAAAACTGGAGAGAGAGAGAGAGAGAGGGAGAGAGGGAACAAAGGGAAAGAACGAGTGTGACTCAATTAAAAATACAATTCTAAAGGGAACAGATATGGGTGGGAGGGGTAAAGTTTAAAGGAGATTTTTACACAGAGGGTGATGGGTGCATTTAATATCCTGCCACTTATTGTGCATCTATTTGCCGCATTCCTCTCGTCAGAGTCAATCTTTCCCTTACATAACACAAAATGCTGGAGTAACTCAGCGGGTCAGGCAGCATCTCTGGAGAGAAACATAGAAAGTAGGTGCATGAGTAGGCCATTTGGCCCTTCGAGCCAGCACGGCCATTCAATATGATCATGGCTGATCATCCAAAATCAGTACCCCGTTCCTGCCTTCTCCCCATATTCCTTGGTTCCGCTAAGCCTAAGAGCTAAATCTAACTCTCTCTTGAAAACATCCAGTGAGTTGGCCTCCACTGCCTTCTGTGGCAGAGAATTCCACAGATAGGAATGGGTAACGATTGGGGTTGAGACCCTTCTTCAGCCTGTCCCGCTAAGTTACTCCAGCATTTTGTGTCTATCTTCGTCTAAACCAGCATCTGCAGTTGCTTCATACACTGGTGTGTCACGAGATATTTGACCGGCCTGCAAAATGGGACAGTGTAAAATACACGCGGACTGCACCTCTCTCATCAATATTCCTAGGTAGACAAAAATGCTGGAGAAACTCCGCGGGTGAGGCAGCATCTATGGAGCGAAGGAATAGGTGACGTTTCGGCTTGAGACCCTTCTTCAGACCCTTCTTCATCAATATCCCTTCTCGCTCTCCCAACAAATACTATTACATTTGTCAGGCTGGACCTTTCCTTCACTAATAATATAACTAATCTATGCTGATGCTTCCTGATCAATCTGCGTGATTCATTGTGAAGGTTTACAGTGTGTCTCAGATTGGCTTCTAATGATTTGCTGTCAGTAGTTAATGGAAGCGGCCTGTAATTATTTATTTGATCCCCTCATCCTAAACATCGGCAACCCCTAAACCCTTGGGCAGCTTACCTGGAACCATTACAAATCCATCTTCGCCCACTCTACTCTTTACCGATTGCGATTTATCCAAATTCAAAGATGTTAAATATCAAAATGTTTCCTTTTGAATTTAATTTATCCCAAACAATATTTGATACTAATCTGCGTGAATCAGAAGGTTGGCGTCACCCCCTCTGTTGTGATGTGATATATCTGCACACTCTCTTCCTCCACCTTCTTCATTCCTGACAATCCTTCGCTTATTCTCACTATTATTTCACAATGAAATGTACATGAGGTCATAAAGTCATAAGTGATAGGAGTAGAATTTGGCCATTCGGCCCATCTACTCTACTCCGCCATTCAATCACGGCTGATCTATCTCTCCCTCCAAACCCCATTCTTCTGCCTTCTCCCCATCACCCGTACTAATCAAGAATCTATCTATCTCTGCCTCAAAAATATCCACTGACGGCCTCCACAGCCATTTGTGGCAAAGAATTCCCACCCTCTGACTAAAGATATATATCAAAATATCTTTCAACTTGCATTGATTTTTACTTAATGTGTACGGCATAACGTTACACTAGGCCTAGCTAGTGTAGGGCCCAAAGGCATTGTACAGCTGGGATGCAGTTCGATTCACCTCCACTCCATTGCAGAGATTGGACTTTGTCTAAGGATTTGATGCATCACAATGAACAATGAATTGGATGAACAGCACCTCATACTTTGCTTGGTCAGCGGAATGAATATTGACCTCTAACTTCAGTAACCCTCTCTCTCCATCCCTCTGCCTTCCCAGTTCTCCGACCAGTCTGACTGTCCCTAATTACATGTTATCTCTGTTTGCTTTGTTGTCACCTTCTCCTAGCTACCAATGATCTATTCTACATTGTCCTTGTTCTCCATCCCCTTTGATATCTCATTTTTACAGCTTACACTTCCTTATCTCTGTATTTCCCTCTCCCCTGACTCTCAGTCTGAAGAAGGGTCTGGACCCAAAATGTCACCCATTCCTTCTCTCCAGAGATGCTGCCTGACCCGCTGTGTTACTCCAGCATTTTGTGAGTATCTTCGGTTTGAACCAGCATCTGCAGTTCCGTCCTACACATGATGCACAACAATGCAACATTTAAAAGACACTTAGACAGGTAGATGGATAGGAAAGGTTTCGAGGGATATGGATCAAACGCGGGCAGGTGAGACCAGTGTGGATGGGGCATTTTGGTCGGCATTGGCAAGTTGAATCAAAGGCAATGGAGAGAGTCAGCAGATCTCTAAGATCTGACCTGGGGCCAGCCCATTGTTGTAATCATCAAGAAAGCTCATCAACACCGACTACAATGAAGATGTTCCAGTAGATTTGGTGTGTCAGTGACACAAGGGGCGGTGGGTGTATGGAACAAGCTGCCAGAGGAGGTAGTTGAGGCAGGGACTATCTCAACTTTTATGAAGCAGTTAGATAGGTACATGGATAGGACAGGTTTGGAGGGATATGGACCAAATGCGGGCAAGTGGGACTAGTGTAGCTGGGACACGTTGGCTGGTATGGGCAAGTTGAGCCGAAGGGCCTGTTTCCACGCTGTAACACTCTCTGACTATGAAATTAGGGTCACAAAGGAACTTGCATCAGAGACCCTTCCTTGACAGTGACTTGCCAGTCACTGACGATCTCATACAGGTGGATGGTAGAGAGCACACTGACAGGTTGTCTCAGGGCCTTGTTCGACAACTCAAACACCAAGGAACGAAGGAGACTACAGAGTGGTAGAGCCCACCTGGTCCATCACAGGTACTGACCTCTCCACCATTGAAGGAATCTATAAAGTGGTTCTGCCTCAAAAAGGCAGCCCATGTAGATGAGCCACAACACCCTGGCCATGCTCTCATCTCGCTGACCACAGACCCACAACACCCTGGCCATGCTCTCATCTCGCTGACCACAGACCCACAACACCCTGGCCACGCTCTCATCTCGCTGACCACAGACCCACAACACCCTGGCCACGCTCTCATCTCGCTGACCACAGACCCACAACACCCTGGCCACACTCTCATCTCGCTGACCACAGACCCACAACACCCTGGCCACACTCTCATCTCGCTGACCACAGACCCACAACACCCTGGCCACACTCTCATCTCGCTGACCACAGACCCACACACCCTGGCCACGCTCTCATCTCGCTGACCACAGACCCACAACACCCTGGCCACACTCTCATCTCGCTGACCACAGACCCACAACACCCTGGCCACGCTCTCATCTCGCTGACCACAGACCCACAACACCCTGGCCACACTCTCATCTCGCTGACCACAGACCCACAACACCCTGGCCACACTCTCATCTCGCTGACCACAGACCCACAACACCCTGGCCACACTCTCATCTCGCTGACCACAGACCCACACACCCTGGCCACGCTCTCATCTCGCTGCTACCATCGGGAAGAAGGTACAGGAGTCTGAAAACAGTGTCCTCCAGGTTCAAGAACAGCTTCATGCCAGCAACCATCAGGCTCTTGAACACTGCACAACATTAACCTCAGCAACTGAAAACCTATAAGGACCATGTCTTTTATTGCACTACAGACGTTGCTTTTTGCACTACGACAGCCTCCTTGCATTACAGTTATTCATGTACTGAATTGTTTAATTACATTTGATCTGTGCACATTGCACATACAAGTTTGTTAAACTGCTGCAAGCAAGAAATTCGTTCTTCTGTTGTCGGTACATATGACAATTAAACACAGAAGATGCTTCCCCCTCAGTGGGTCAGGCAGCATCTCTTAAGAGAGAAGGAATAGGCGATGTTTCGGGTCGAGACCCTTCTCCAAACTCTGGACCCCAGCATTTTGTGTCTATCTTCAGTGTAAACCAGCATTTGCAGCTCCTCCGTACACATGACAATTAAACACTCTGGATTCTTGAGATATTTATGAAGCACCTTCACAGCTTTCCACCAACTACTGTTTACGGGGATGTTGCCAGGACTAGAGGGTGTGAGCTACAGGCAGAGGTTGGGTCGGCTGGGTCTCTATTCCTTGGAGCGCAGGAGGATGAGGGGTGATCTTGTAGAGGTGTATAAAACCATGAGAGGAATAAATTAGGTAGATGCACAGATTCTCTTGCCCAGAGTAGGTAAATCGAGGACCAGAGGATGTAGGTTTAAGGTGAAGTGGAAAAGATTTAATAGGAATCTGAGGGGTAACTTTTTCACACAAAGGGTGGTGGGTGTATGGAACAAACTGCCAGAGGAGGTAGTTGAGACAGGTTTGGAGGGATATGGACAAATGCGGGCAGGTGGGACATGTTGGCTGGTATGGGCAAGTTGGGCTGAGGGGCCTGTTTCCACGCTGTAGCACTCTCTGACTATGAAATTAGGGTCATAAAGGAACTTGCATCAGAGACCTTTCCTTGACAGTGGCCAACATTTCAAAATGGTCAATGCTTGTACAATAGATCAGATGAGTCTGAAGAAGGGTCTTGACCCAAAACATCACCCATTTGTTCTATTTAGAGATGCTGTAGCTGGGACATGTTGGCTGGTCTGGGCAAGTTGGGCCGAAGGGCCTGTTTCCATGCTGTATCACTCTATGACTGTGGCTTGTGTAGAGTGTGTAAATCTGGTCATATGACTGCATTATTGCATTAACTCACTGCTGTACTGACCATCTTATTTTTACATGGGTTGTAAAATTAATTTATCGGACTCGCAATACCATTTGAGATTATATTTGATTGTGCTGCGTGTTCCTGTCACCTCATACATCTCTTTCCTTGTACACCAGCGTTTTCCAGCATACGCTCACATCAGGATATGCTAACAAGACACTTTTGCACAGTTCATCACCATTTAAAAAAAATATTTGCCTATTATTCTTGTAGGAATCAAGGCTTTGAAATCAGTAAAGGAACTGGAAAAAGAACATCAGGCCAAGGAGTACAAAATAGCTTCTGTTACAGAGCAAACCTGGGTGAAACTGGATGCCTCTGTGCAAGTGGTTTTAATTATTCCAACATGTGATATGATTTAAGCAATGCAAAGGTTACTGGAAAACATTGTTCTACACTATTCCATCCAGAGTAACATTTGGCAAGTGTTTTAAACCTTGCCATCTCTGGAGTTGCTCTCCCCTATAGAACACTAGCTCCATCTGTAGTAAGATGCAAGAAAAGCTGATGTGTAATATTCTCATTGAAAATGCAAACTCTTTATGCAATGCCCACCTGGGTACACCTTTAACGGATCCAAACTCCATACTCAGCAGTGAGTCTTTCAAATGCACTTCACAAGAGCAGTGAAATATCTCATGAATGTTTACTTGTTCAGTTCAATTTAGTTTATTGTCACGTGTACCGAGGTACAGTGAAAAGTTGTTGTTGTGTGCTAACCAGTCAGCAGAAAGACAATACATGATTACATGATTGATCCATTTACGGTGTACAGATACATGATAAGGGAATAATGTTTAATGCAAGGTAAAGCCTACAGAGTCTGATCAAGGATAGTCCGAGGGTCACCAATGAGGTAGACATTAGTTCAGCACTGCTCTCTGGTTGTGTAGGATGATTCAGTTGCCTGATAACAGCTGGGAAGAAACTGTCCCTAACAGAAAGTCTGAAGAAGGGTCTCAACCGGAAACGTCGCCTATTTCCTTCGCTCCATTGATGCTGCCTCACCTGCTGAGTTTCTCCAGCATTTTTGTCTACCTTCAATTTTCCAGCATCTGCAGTTCCTTCTTCAACACTAAATCTGGAGGTGTGTGTTTTCACACTTCTATATCTTTTGCCTGATGGGAGAGGGGAGAAGAGGGAGTGGCCAGGGTGCGACTCGTCCTTGATTATCTCTAAATCTCTAAACCGATCTCTAAACTGATTATGCTGCTGGCCTTGCCGAGGTAGCGTCTGGTATAAATTATCACAATGGAACAATGAAATTCTTACATGCTGCATCTTAACGGACCCAAAAACGCAATACACTGATACAGATAATAGACTCGATCTGGCTGTAAAGGGCCTTTAGAGGTACAGCATTGAAACAGGCCCTTCAGCCCACCGCGTCCGTGCCAACCAGTGATCACTCCGTACACCAGCATGATCCAACACACTATGGTTTTATACACCTCTATATATGATCACTCCACAGACTCCTGCACCCCTAACCTGCTCAACCTCCCCCTGCAGCTCGAGTCCTGGCAACATCCTCGTAAATCTTTCTTGCACTCTTTCCAGCCTAAAATTTGTAACTTAAAATATATATATATATATATATTTTTAATCTGTTATTTAAACATCAACAAATAATTAAGTACATGTTTAAATTAAATCTAATCAAAATAATTAGAATTGGTACCTTGCCTCTAACCTGTGCAGGAAAGGTCAAGTCTGAAGAAGGGTCTCGACCCGAAACGTCACCCATTCCTTCTCTCCATAGATGCTGCCTGTCCCGCTGAGTTATTCAAGCATTTTGTGTCTATCTTGCCTCTAACCTGTTGCCCTGTAGTCCCCATTCAACAACTGCCCATTGACTGGAATCCCTACCTCAACGCTCTGTCACTGGGCACCAAACAAATGCTGGTGTCCCTGTCTTATCATCCACACGTCCAGCACCTGTCCTTGTCCGCGTCCTCGTCCTCCACAGATGCTGCCCAAGAGTGTTTCATTGTCATTTGTACCAAAACAGAGGAATTCAATTCTTACTTGCAGCAGCACCACAGGTGTGTAAACATAGTACTCAATAAATAACATCAGAAACATGCAAAAAATAAGTTGAATAACTAAAAACCCTAATATTAGAGCAAAACAAAAAACAGCCAGAAGTGGCGAGTGCAACCAAGATGGTATGTTCAGTTACCACAGTCTGTTATTCCAACATCAGCTGTTCTCATCTAGTGGAAATAACTTCCAAAATTAGCAAAACTGATTTGAAAATAAACTTTCATTAGATAGAAAATTATTGTCAGATGTACAGTATGCACAGTTATCAGCTGGTACATCAGTCCTACGTTAAAGTGGTTTCGGTATGCACTATAGTTATGCTTTAATATATTAGGAAAGAGTCACATTTATAAATTCTGCTCTCAGTCTGAAAAAGGATCCCGACCCAAAACGTCACCTATCCATGTTCTCCACAGATGCTGCCTGACCCGCTGAGTTACTCCAGCACTGTGAAACGTCACCTATCCATGTTCCCCACAGATGCTGCCTGACCCGCTGAGTTACTCCAGCACTCTGTGAAACGTCACCTATCCATGTTCCCCACAGATGCTGCCTGACCCGCTGAGTTACTCCAGCACTCTGTGAACAATCAGGCTCTGCAAGACTGAGGTCCATTTGGGAATGAACATCATGATGGACTGGGTTACATCCACAACTCTCTGCAACATCTTGTGGTCTTGGGCAGAGCTGTTCCCAACCCAGGCTGTGAGGCAACCGTACCTCATGGAAAACGACGTCTGATGAAGGGTTCCGACCCAAAACGTCACCTAGTCCTTCTCCGCACAGATGCTGCCTGTCCCGCTGAGTTACTCCAGCATTTTGTGTCTATCTTCGGTGTGAACTGGCATCTGCAGTTCCTCCCTACACAATGGATTCCGTATCCATTGCTGTCATGATTGAAAAGGCAATATTACTTATAGTGGACTTTTGCTGTTTCTGACATTATAGACACAAGAGTCTTGGCAGCGACAGTAAAAGCCCTGTCCCACGGTACGAGTTCATTCCGAGAGCTCTCCCGAGTTTAAAAAAAAATCAAACTCGTGGTAAGCACAGAGAATGAACGTAGCGGGTACGTCGGAGCTCGGGGACATCTCTTAGCGCTAATGGCAAGTACTCGGGAAGACTCGCTAACGGCAGGTAAGCACGGGAAGACTCGTGAAGATTTTTCAACATGATGAAAAATGTTCACGAGAGCCCCGAGTACCGACGAGCGGCCATTACCGTAAATCTCCGAGTTCGAATCAGGGCAAACTCGGGAGAGCTCTTGGAATGAACTCGTACCGTGGGACAGGGCTTTAAATATGTGATTCTGCAGTTACATCTGTACACTTAAAATGTCAAAGCTTAGTAGATAATTATAGCCACTGAAAGTGTAATTGATCATTTATGGTTCCCTTTGCTTATAAAAAACATAAAAACTTGCTGTACTTTAGGTTTCAATATTCGACCAAAGTTTCCAAAAGAATATCTGTTTCTCTGGATGAATAAAAACTTTTATATCAACCAGCTTCAGCCTCCAAGTGGTTTTGTTCACAGGTCACAACAGGCACTGCAAGAGATGGGGCGGCACAGTGGCGCAGCGGGTAGAGCTGCTGTTTAGCAGCGCCAGAGACCCAGGTTCCATCCTGACCTCGGGTGCTGTGTGTGTGGAGTTTGCACGTTCTTCCTGTGGGTGCTCCGGTTTCCTCCACGTCCCAAAGTCGTGCGGGAAGAGATCACCATCGCTGATCTCTTCACCTTATGGGAGGGAAGAAAGCCCCATTTACTAAAGTCACAGAGCATAGACACAGGCCCTTCAGTCCAACTCATCCATGAGATGCTCCCTCTACATTAGTCCCTCCTGTCCACATTTGGCCCATATGCCCCTAAACCTTTCCTTACCAAGTACCTGTCCAAATGTCTTTTAGATATTGTTATAATACTTCCCTCAACTATTTCCTCTGGCAGCGCCCTCTGAGTGAAAAAGTTGCTTCTCAGGTTCCCATTAAATCTTTCCATTCTCACCGTATAACTATGTTACCGGTTCTTGATCCCCTATCCTGGGTTAAAGACTCTGTGCATTCACTCTATCTTGTGCACCTCTATAAGATCACCTCTCATCCTCCTGCACTCCAAGGAATAAAGTCCCAGCCTGTCTAACCTCTCTCTGTAGCTCAGGCCCTTGAGTCCTGGCAACATCCTCGTAAATCTTCTCTGCCCCCATTTCGAGCTTAACGACAACAGAACACAATACTCTAAATAAGACCTCACCAATGCCTTGTACAGTGCTAACATTACCAATTTTGAAAAGCCATTGAAGAGAGGCAATAATACTACTGTAATGTAGAGAATGATGTGCAAAAACAAAGGGTAATTTTTTATAGTCCATTTGGACTGCTACTGGAAATATTACCAGATTCACTAGAATATGCAGATGTACTGCATTAATTAAATAAGAGAAGGAAAGATGAGGGGAGATCTCTTTGAAAGCTGCCGATTAATGAAAGGCACAGAAAGAGTTGATGTGGAGAGGATGTTTCCACTAGTGGGAGAGTCCACGATCAGAGGTCATAGCCTCAGAATAAAAGGACTTACCATTGGAATGGAGATGAGGAGGAATTTATTTAGCCAGAGAGTGCTGAATCTATGGAATTCATTGCCACAAGTGGCTGTGGAGGCCGTCAATTGATAGGTTCTTGATTAATAAGGCTGAGTTACTCCAGCACTTTGTGTCCTTTGTGTAAACCAGCAGCTCCAGTTCCTCCAGAAATGGAGGAACTGCAGATGCTCATTTACACAAAAGGACAGAGAGTGCTGGAGTAACTCAGTGGGTCAGGCAGCATCTGTGGAGAACATGGATAGGTGACGTTTCACAGAGTGCTGGAGTAACTCAGCGGGTCAGGCAGCATCTGTGGAGAACATGGATAGGTGACGTTTCACAGAGTGCTGGAGTAACTCAGCGGGTCAGGCAGCATCTGTGGAGAACATGGATAGGTGACAGTTCGAGTTGAGACCCATCTTCAGGGGAGAAGGCCAGAGAATGGGATTGAGAGGACAAATAGATCAGTCATGATGGAGTGGTGGAGCAGACTCGGTGGGCCTAATGGTCAAACTCCATTCCTACGTCTTATGTATTTATAAAAAACAATTCATCTTCTCAAAGTTAATTAGATACAAATTAAAATGTTCATTTAAAAACCTAACAATTGGCTTCTGGACCAAGGATGAGATAAAAATCAGTTACAGATCCTGTGCTTGATCCGTTCAATCCCAACTACGGGTGCTGTCTGTATGGAGTTTGTACGTTCTCCCCGTGACCGCGTGGGTTTTCTCAGGGTTCTCTAGTTTCCTCCCACACTCCAAAGACGTGCAGGTTTGTAGGTTAACTGGTTTGGTAAAATTGTAAATTGTCTCTAGTGTGTAGGATAGTGCTAGTGTACGGGGATTGCTGGTCGGAGCGGACCCAGTGGGCCAAAGAGTCTGTTTGCGCGCTGTATCTCTAAAATCTAAAGTGAAGTGAAGTCAGGATTAGCCTTGGATGGATCATCTTCTCTGATGAAATTGTTTACCAACACTCAACTGCTCGCTTAGATTCGGTAAATGGTCACATGAAGAGACAGAAGAATCGTTTTGCCAAACTATATTTTCATGTCCTCAGTTCCAGCCTCCAGGAGAGGAAGATTGAAAATTCAGAGGGAAGGGACTTGGCTAAATTGGGATAAAAAACATAAAGAACAGGCTAGATGATGGGTTGGCCTCCAAATATCTTGCAGGTCGATTGATCAAAAGGCAGAACCACATCTCTATCTGACTTGTGTTTAGTTCCAGAATGTTTACAGTGGATGGATTGGATTTGTGATGACTGGCTCCAGACCACATGAGTTTCAGCCATGTTGGCAGCACACAGAAAATCTGCTCTTGTAGTTAAGTCACACAAAATGGGTTTTAATAAATTATTCTGAAAGTGATACGGAATAGGGATTGCACACTGTGTTATGTTATTTATGTGAGAATGATAATTTCTGTCTCGGACTGGGAGCAGCACCTTGTGCGGCCCTGCGAAGATTGCTTTTTGGGTCAATGGGAAGGAAGTAGATAAAGCAACGATTGCAATGATTCACCTCACAATCTGTATCAACAACAGAGGTGTCGCCTACTCACGGAAGTGGGGAAGAAAGGATTGTGTTGAA
Organism: Malacoraja senta; assembly: GCA_038087875.1. NCBI lineage: Eukaryota > Metazoa > Chordata > Chondrichthyes > Rajiformes > Rajidae > Malacoraja > Malacoraja senta. Next base: position 121,410 of record JAXLNO010002812.1, on the reverse strand, counting down.
AACATTAACAGATGTTCAGTGCACACTCCAAACAACACCACAGTATGATTGGATGGCGTTTGAAAAATCCAACACATGCAGTAAATGATTCTGCCTTGACTCTTCAATATTACATCTTTGATCACTTTTACTTCAAGCCTGCTACTGAATGTCTTTTGTACAGATATTCAGCCTTGACCAGTAACTTATTCAACACACTGAGATTGGAGCAGCATTTAGGTTATTTACTACTAGACACTCGACCTTGCTTTGTAACACACAGCATCTGTACACTGCGTATGGCCCGATGGCAATTATCTATTGACTTTCCACTGACGGATAGCATGCAACAAAAGCTTTTTGTTGTACCACGGTGCACGTGACAATAAACAGAACTCAAAAACTCAAACTCAAGATTATTTGACAGTAATTCACAACTATCTGCTTGGCCACTATTCTTAGGTCCTGACATGAAAGCTTTTAGATTTAATTTCCAGGTGCCATGTTCAGTACTGTCCTGAGAGCCTATGGACCATGGCAACCTTTATAAAATACAACTGTTGAATAAAGATAAGGCTCATTGTATAGGGAAACACAACTGTGTACGGTATAATCAGGAGATGACTGACAGCATGTTAAACCAAGTATTCCTTGGGTTTCTCATAACATTTGATTTTGCTGATTTTTACAAGACCTGATAGAAATATATAAAATTATGAGAGGCATAGATAGGGTAAACAGTCAGAACCTTATTCCCAGGATGGAAAAATCAAATCCTAGAGGGCGTAGCTTTAAGGTGAGAGGGGCAAGGTTTAAAGGAGACTAGACATAGTGGGACCCCTTGGGTCCCTGTCACACGGGAGGGCTGGTCCCCGAACGCGATAATCCACCACTCACCCATAGCCCCCAACTGCGCAAACGCGGCTGACGTGTTCCTTTTGTGACGCCAGAGATCCCCGTTGTGACGCGAGTCACGGCAACCCTCCCCAAGTGCCCTAGCCATCCCTCTTCCTACCTCTATCCTCCTCCATTCTCCCTCATCCCCGGCATTTCCTCCGCCTCCTCTTCACCCTCCATTATTTTTTCCCTCTCCTCCTCCCCTCCCCACTTCCTCCCTCACCTCTCCCTCCCTCTCCTTCCAGACCCTCAGTCACTCCCTCCCTCTATAACCCCTCTTCCCCTCCCTCCTCCTCTCCCTCTATCTCCCTGCTCCCCCCACTCCTCACCTCTCCCCTATGCCACTCCCCCACAAAACACAATGTTTATATAACATTTCCCCTCCTCCCCTCCCCCTCCTCTTCTTACAACAATGTAACAAATCTCTCATTGCACTGGGTGTTCATAGTTTGGTAACATTGTAACAGGCCGGGCACGTTTTAAAATGAAAAGTTTGATTTTTCTTAAAGTGAAAAGTTATTTTTTTTTAGTTTAAAATGTGAATAACTTGTAAAGTATAACATCAATCTGAATGGAACGCTGCTGTGTTTTTTAAAACAGAGTTTTAAAAATATATAAATTAGATCCCATTGTGATGTCATTGTGGGGTGGAACATTGCTGATGGGCGGTTTATGTAAATGAGACCCCATTGTGACATCATACGCTGCTAACTGCAAGTGCAGATGGAAGAATTTTTGGCAAACTTGGGTTTTGTAAAGTCTAAAATGTGAATAACTTGTAAAATATAGCATCAATCTGAACAAAACTTGATACAACACACCACAGGACAATGGTGAGTAAGGTGGTCCAAAAATTGTAGTGCTATCGTGTACTGTTTTGGTGTAATTTCAGGACATCACAGACAGACATAGAAACAAGATGAGAGTTTTAGTAACATATAGATGTGGGGGGCTAGTTTTTGTTTTACACAGTTGGTGGTGGGTGATTGGAACGCGCTGCCAGGGGTGGGGGTGGAGGCAGATATGACATTGGCATTAAGAGACTTCTGGATAGGCACATGGATATGCAGGGATATGGAACACGTGCAGGCAGATAAGAGTTGGTCTTGGCTGCATGTTCGGCACAGACATTGTGTGGTGAAGGGCCTGTTCCTGTGCTGCCTTGTTCTACGTTCAAAATGTTTACATTTTAATGTCTGTGACAAGATTCAGCAGAAGGACGCATTTATATGTACACTTGTTACGGGCTTCCAGCAACCATCTTAACCTCGACATTAGGGTATATCAATCATGCTATGTATGTGCAAAGAACACCTGAAATATAGAAACACTTGAAATATAGAAAAAGTATGACAAATAATATACCATAGATAAAGTCAAACAAAGGCTTTGAAAGGAGATAGAGGAGGTGTATACGGTCATCTATGTCCACAACAACATTTGATCAAGGCTGCTCAGTGCCAGAAAACTAGTAAAGATAGCCAGCTCACTACACGTCATGGCTAATTTGGAACTATTGCCAACACAATACTCACAAATAAATGCCAAAGGCTATCTGAATCCCAACCTACTGCCACTGAGACCACTGACTGCCAGCAACTTTTACTAGCGTAGGAACACTTATTATAGATTAGGTGTCACATGTCTTAAATAAACCGCAAACACAAATGCCAGTAGAATGTCTCTAAAACAACAACATGTATAATGCACAAACGGATATTAATGATTGTTCTGCATTTAATTTGTGTTGTTCTTCTGATGATTAATGTGAATTTATGTGAAATAATAAGCAGAACAGCAAAAGGGGGCTTTGAGTGTTGTGGTAGAAGTGGACAGAAAACCACAGCAGAAGTAATCAGAGGAGGTTTGGCTGACGTACATGAGCTGATCAAGCACTTTAAAGACTCGCGTGTAACTGGAGCTTAAAGACCATTGTTCCAAGCTGAACTGCAGTTCTGGTAACCAAGTTTTCACTTTTGTTGCATTTACGCTTGAAGATTTTTCCCATTTAACATCCTCACTCTTGCCTGTGTAACTTGCATCTCCAACACACAGCTGTTCATCCCAGGCAGAACATAACATTATGTAGGAAGGAACTTCAGATGCTGGTTTAAACCAAAGATAGACACAAAAAGCTGGCGTAACTCAGTGGGACAGGCAGCATCTCTAGAGAGAAGGAATGGGTGACGCTTCAGACTGAAGAACGGTCTCGACCTGAAACGTCACCCATTCCTTCTCTCCAGAGATGCTGCCTGTCCTGCTGAGTTTCTCCAGCTTTTTGTGTCTATCTTCAGTACATAA
>JAXLNO010002812.1:15000-118033 GCA_038087875.1 Malacoraja senta | reverse complement strand
GTCGAGATCCTTCTCCAGAGATGCTGCCTGTCCCGCTGAGTTACTCCAGCTTTTTTTGTGCCTATCTCCGGTTTAAACCAGCATCTGCAGTTCCTTCTTCCTCATAATACAGGATTTGTTAAGGCTGTATTCAGTTGCTAAGTTATTTACTATTAATTTCCAATGGATAATGCTTCTGTTCTAGGGCCATCCCTCACCCGAGAGGTCACGCACATATGGCAGCTCTTGTTAGTCACGATGGTAAGTACTGCTGCATCCTCATCCAGTATACTATACATCCATTAACATTCCTGTCTATTGTGTTACATACATGATAGTCATTAAAACTACTGTGAGTAATGAGACTGCTGGATGCGGTGAAGCTTGTGTACCTTCCACCTGCACCTCTGGTGCTGAGTCAGAACATTGTGCTCAAGTTTCTGGAGTAGGATTTTACCGATCCAATCCGATATTCCGGAGCAGTAGATCCGTAATGATCCCAGTCTGTATCCCAGTGCGGTCCTGTACTGATCCCAGTCTATCCCAGTGCGGTCCTGTACTGATCCCAGTCTGTATCCCAGTGGGGTGATCTGTACTGATCCCGCTCCGTATCCCAGTGGGGTGATCTGTACTGATCCCGCTCCATATCCCAGTGGGGTGATCTGTACTGATCCGGCTCCGTATCCCAGTGGGGTGATCTGTACTGATCCCGGTCTGTATCCCAGTGCAGTCCTGTACTGATCCCGCTCCGTATCCCAGTGTGGTGATCTGTACTGATCCCAGTCTGTATCCCAGTGTGATCCTGTACTGATCCCGCTCCGTATCCCAATGTGGTCCTGTACTGATCCCGGTCTGTATCCCAGTGCGGTCCTGTACTGATCCCAGTGCGGTCCTGTACTGCTACGATTGCTGGCTCCTGGAGAATTATCCAGGCTGAGACTGGGTGCCCCTTCCCTGGCTGGCCTGATTTACACAGTCAGACAGCAACACTGACACAAGGGTGGGAGAGCTCAGGCCATGGGTTCTCACTTGACCAGCATCTACCGTGAGGTAGATCGACTGGCTGCTGTGACTACACTGTGTGTGCTGCTGCCAATACGTCACTGCAGGAAGTACACGGCTAATGTCTCCTTGGCTGCTACACATCAGAAGGGAACGGTTTCACAGCTGTGTATATTCCCTGCCTTCTCACCGACGTGGAGTTACTTTACATGAGTGTCTAGACTGTGGCCACTGTTTGTGGACCTGTGCATCACAGCAACTCACGTTTGCAATTCCAGCAGTAACCAATGAACAGTTTAGTTTAGAGATATAGCACAGAAACAGGCCCTTCGGCCCAGCCAGTCCGCGCCGACCAGTGATCACCTGCTCACACTAGTTCTATGTTATCTCATCCGCTCTCTACACACAAGGGGGCGATTTACAGAGGGACAATTATCACAAACCCGCATGTCTTTGGGATGTGGGTGGAAACCGGAGCACCCGGAGGAAACCCACGTGGTCACAGGGAGCACGTGCAAACTCCACACAGAGTAATCATCAGGGATTTGTAACTGTTTTCCCTTGCCTTTGGTACAAAATTACTTCCAGCCATTTGCCTGCCCTCATGACTGACTGACTGACTAGCATTAGTTATCAAACACCTGATCTGTACGGTGTATTCAGTCTATCTGTACATTTTACATTTAAGGTTGTTGGTGAAATATCACAACATTATAAAAAGGACTTTCTTTTTAAACCGTTGCATTTGTTGACTTTCACTGTGAACAAGCACGGTGAGTTGCTGCCTGGCAGCACCAGAGACCCGGGTTCCATCCTGACCATGGGTGCTGTCTGTACGGAGTTTGTACCTTCTCCCCATGACCTGCGTGGGTTTTCTCCGGGGGCACCGGTTTTCTCCCACACTCCTCAAGACGTACAGGTTTGCAGGTTAATTGGCTTCTGTAAATTGTAAGTTGGCCCTAGTGTGTAGAATAGTGTTAGTGTACGGGGAGATCGCTGGTCAGCACGGACTCGCGGGGCCGAAAGTCCTGTTTCCATGCTGTATCTCTGACGATTTAAACTGCACGTAACTGCAATGGAAAGTGGAAAATGTAACTGTAATAATGTGTTCAACCACAAGGAGGAGCTGGTGAGTCTCTGCAATAATATTCATTTCTTATTGGCTTGTGTGACCATATATTCTGACAATAATTCTTTGTAGTCGGATAGTTTCATTGGGAAAAGTCAGAGAGGGAACAGACAAAAATGTTCCAGTAAGAATCTTTGTCTTTCCATGTATTTGCTTCAGCCCAGGTGTTTGTGATGATATGTTGACAACGGATTGACATTTGCAAACATGGCTCCTAGGTCTATGACGATGTGCTTCTTATATTAGTGTGGGGGCAAGTGCGTCTGTATAACACCGTTTTTTTTTTTTTTTTCAGTGTATAATTTTTCTCATCGAATAGATCACTATTCATTCGGGGAGCCAATCCCAGGCATCATCAATCCGCTGGATGGAACAGAAAAAATCGCCATAGATCGTGAGTGTATTTTGTTATTTAGTCCAATAGTGCAGTGGGTAGTGTTGCTGACTTACAGTGCCAGAACGCGGGTTCCATCCTGACTACGGGTGCTGTCTGTACGCAGTTTGTACGTTCTCCCCGTGACCTGCGTGGGTTTTCTCCGGGTGCTCCGGTTTCCTCCCACACTCCAAAGGCATACAGGTTTGTAGGTTAATTGGCTTTGGTAAAGTTGTAAATTGTTCCTAGTGTGTGTGCGGGGTGATCAGTGGGCCGAAGGGCCTGTTTCCACGCTGTATCTCTAAAGTCTACAGTAAAGAAAGAGGCCCTTTGGCCCGCAATGTGTGTGCTGGCACATAATGCCAAGTTACTGAATGAATGTAGCTCCCCATATTCTTCAATGTGGTATCCACGTGTCTGTCTGCCATTAATACTTGCTTCCAACAGTTAACAACAAACCACTGAGCTGCTGCAGTGTCACATCTGGGCTGGGTTCACCACTCAAAGTGTGTCACTGATACATGTACTGCCAGTGGCAACATGGCTCTCACTCACAATAACTTACAAATATGCAATAATCAATAACACACCAAATAATCAATTCTGTGTGACCAGACCATAACGGTGCAAAACTGAACAAAGCCCGTACAAGATCACAGTTGCTGAGGTTAGTGTTGTGTAGTGCTGGGAACGTTACCTATCCATGTTCTCCACAGATGCTGCCTGACCTGCTGAGTTACTCCAGCACTCTGTGAAACGTCACCTATCCATGTTCTCCACAGATGCTGCCTGACCCGCTGAGTTACTCCAGCACTCTGTGAAACGTCACCTATCCATGTTCTCCACAGATGCTGCCTGACCCGCTGAGTTACTCCAGCACTCTGTGAAACGTCACCTATCCATGTTCTCCACAGATGCTGCCTGACCCGCTGAGTTACTCCAGCACTCTGTGAAACGTCACCTATCCATGTTCTCCACAGATGCTGCCTGACCCGCTGAGTTACTCCAGCACTGTGTTTATCTTAGTTGAGCCTGGTGGTCATGGTTTTCCAACTCCACCTTCCCCATGGTAGCAGCGAGATGGGAGAGTGGCCAGGGTTAACTGCTGTGGGAGGTGTTATCTTGAGCGTCGAGCTTGTTGAAGCCAGCTGCATGTAGCAGCGTGCCAGAGCCCCCCGGAGCTACGCCCTGCTTGGACCGCACCTCCGGCCGCAGTCACCAGTCAACAGTGTTTATTGTCATGTGTCCCAGGTAGAACCATGATATTCTTACTTGCAGCAGCACAACAAAATCTGTAAACATGGAGTACAGCCACTGGAATAGATGTGTGGGAAAGAACTGCAGATGTTGGTATAAACCGCAGATAGACACAAAAAGCTGGAGTAACAGCGGGACAGGCAGCATCTCTGGAGAGAAGGAATGGGTGACGTTTTGGGTTCAGACCGAGAGTCTGAAAAAGGGTCTTGACCCGAAACGTCACCCATTCCTTCTCTCCAGAGATGCTGCCTGTCCCGCTGAGTTACTCGGGCATTTTGTGTCTGTGCTGGAGGGGACGGGCAAGTTGACCAGCGTGGATATGCCCACTGGCAATGGTCTGTGCTTCCTCAACTAAGCCTGGCCCCAGAGGAGGTGTTCATTGTAGATACAAGGCTTGCCAGCCGCAGTGCTGGGTAAATGACCAGAGCACACGGCACCATCACAGGCTGGCTGGCATCAGCACCAACCACTGAGAAAACTGACTCCAGTCTGCACACTCAAATCACTCTTGTCCATTACAAATGTGTTTTCTGTTCTTTAGATAATCAGATGTTTCAATACTTCATCACAATTGTGCCAACAAAACTCTACACCTACAAGTTCACGGCAGAAACCCATCAGTATTCAGTGACAGAACGGGTGAGTCACTTGTTCTTCCTTCCTCACCCACTGTGTCCTTGCTGCTGCTGCTGCTGCTGCTGCGCGTGTGTGTGTGTGTTCTGTTGAAGTGCCCACTTGTTGTGGGTGGGTGACGGTGTGACTCATGCCATTGCCCCGTCCAACACTGTGTAGTTGGGCAAGGTTTCATGCACAGTGATGGCTAGTCTCTCTTGTTCATCTGTGCCATCGATGATTACACTGCCCACACATGGATCAGTCATCCCAGCCGCTGCCAGGCATTGAGTTCAGCTCATCTGTATCACTCCCCAGGCTAGCTATTAATCACACTCTTGCAAACACACTGATGATATTTGTTGAGCATGGTATTAAGTGAACGACTGTCTGGGTGTGAGATAGTCTGTGCGTGTGTATGTGTGCGTGCGTGTGTGCGCATGTGTGTACGTGTATCTGTGTGTGGTGAACGTAACGTTGCTTTAGCAAATTTGCAGATGACACAAAGCTGGGTGGCAGTGTGAACTGAGGAGGATGCTATGAGAATGCAGGGTGACTTGGACAGGTTGGGGGAGTGGGCAGATGCATGGCAGATGCAGTTTAATGTGGATAAATGTGAGGTTATCCACTTTGGTAGCAAAAATAGGAAGGCAGATTACTATCTAAATGGTGTCATTGGGAAAAGGGGAAGTACAACGGGATCTGGGGGTCCTTGTTCATCAGTCAATAAAAGTAAGCATGCAGGTACAGCAGGCAGTGAAGAAAGCGAATGGCATGTTGGCCTTTATAACAAGAGGAGTCGAGTATAGGAGCAAAGAGCAAAGTGCAGTTGTACAGAGCCCTAGTGAGACCACACCTGGAGTATTGTGTGCAGTTTTCATCCCCTAATTTGAGGATCGACATTCTTGCTATTGAGGGAGTGCAGCGTAGGTTCACAAGGTTAATTCCCGGGATGGCAGGACTGTCATATGCTGAGAGAATGGAGCAGCTGGGCTTGTATACTCTTGAATTTAGAAGGATGAGAGGGGATCTTATTGAAACATATAAAATTATTAAGGGTTTGGACACGCTAGAGGCAGGAAACATGTTCCCGATGTTGGGGGAGTCCAGAACCAGGGGCCACAGTTTAAGAATAAGGGGTAAGTCCTTTAGAATGGAAACGAGGAAACACTTTTTCTCACAGAGAGTTGTGAGTCTGTGGAATTCTCTGCCTCAGAGGGCGGTGGAGGCCGGTTCTCTGGATACTTTCAAGAGAGAGGTGTTAGGGGCTGTGTGAGTGTGTGTGTGTGTGTCTATCTATATTGGTCCCGTGGGTGGTGATGGGCTGACGTTGGGCGTTGCCGTTGCAGGAGCGGGTCTGTGTGAGTGTGCGTGTGTATATTGGTCACGTGGGGTGTGAGGGGCTGTGTGCGTGTGTCTATGTTGGTCCCGTGGGTGGTGATGGGCTGACGTTGGGCGTTGCTGTTGCAGGAGCGGGTGATTGACCATGCCGCTGGCAGCCACGGGGTGTCGGGCATTTTCATGAAGTATGACATCAGCTCTCTAATGGTGACGGTGACGGAGCAACACATGCCCCTGGGGCAGTTCCTCGTTCGCTTGTGTGGGATCATCGGAGGCATCTTCTCCACTACAGGCAAGTGTTCCCCATCTCCACACGCTTACACACCCTGCCTGCCTGCCTGCTGGCTGGCTGCAGCTGAGGGGCCCTTACTCTGCATCCCACTGGCTGCAGCTGAACAAATAGCCTCCGTAGCTGAATGCACAATAGACAATTGTAAACAAAATGGTGAGGTTGCAGCCAGCACATTGCTGGTTGGTTGGTGGTGGTTCTGGCGTTGGTGGTGTCCCCAGTGCTGGCTGTGTACGGTGGAAGTGTTGATAGATAGTGTCGTCACAAGGACAGTGTCTGATTCGTCTCCACTTCCTCCTCCTGAGATCCTAGAGTGAGGTTCTTCAGCCTGGGCCGGCGGTTACACAGTGTCACGGTGCCCAGGTAATGTCATGGCAGACCCAGGAACCCTTACGCCAACACTACGCTGGTCCTTGGCCAAGATCCCAACTCGGTGCAGTATTCCAAAGCTGGCCTCTCACTCCAAAGAACTCTCATTCACCCACTTACCGCTTTATTAACCATTGCCAATGAACGACCAAGACTTGTGTAGGTTTATTATTGTTACATATGCCGCATTCTGGTGAGACGGTATGTGAGTGCTCTCTGATTAGATCACGTGTAGGAGGATCAAGCCCAAGCCCATGCCCATGCCCAGTACAGTAGAGGGGGTGAAGACAAGGATCTCCGTGTGCAGTGAACTTTCTCAGCATTGGAGAGGAGTTGTTACACAGATAAACTCAAGTCCACAATGCTGTATGTTGGAGAATCGGGACTAACCTGGGCAGCACCGTTCAAGACATAGAAACATAGACAATGGGGGCAGGAGTAGGCCATTCGGCCCTTCGAGCCAGCACCACCATTCAATATGATCATGGCTGATCATCCAAAATCAGTACCCCATTCCTGCTTTCTCCCCATATCCCTTGATTCCGTTAGCCCCAAGAGCTAAATCTAACTCTCACTTGAAAACATCCAGTGAATCGACCTCCACTGTCTTCTGTGGCAGAGAATTCCACAGATTCACAACTCTCTGGGTGAAAAAGTGTTTCCTCATCTCAGTCCTAAATGGCTTACTCCTTATTCTTAAACTGTGACCCCTGGTTCTGGACTCCCCTAACATCGGGAACATGTTTCCTGCGTCTATTCTGTCCAATCCCTTAAGAATTTTATATGTTTCTATAAGATATCCTCTCATCCTTCTAAATTCCAGTGAATATAAGCCCAGTCGATCCATTCATTTCAAGTCTTCAAGCGGAACCTTCTAGAACCCTGTTCACTGATGGAGTGTAGATGTTGCCAGAATCATTAGTCACAGTTTCAGGCCAAGCAGCAACATGTGAGTGTCTTGTGTATCAGTGTGAAATTCAACCAGTGTTCCATCAATCAATGAGAAGACATGTCCAATGCTGCAGTTATGCACAATCTCTTTCCACATGTAGTTGTGAAAAGAACCGATTCAAAGTCACATTTCTGTTCACTATTGTGAAAGCTGTGAGCGGTATTTCATGTAATTGAGTGGTTCAGCCACAATGTGACTTTGTTAGGTTGCTTGTTTAAGGGTTCATGGTTTCAAGGTCAGTTTATTGCCACGTGTACCAAGTAAGGTACAGTGAAATCTGAATTACCGTACATCCATACTAAAAAAGCACCGAGACACACAACTACATCAAAGTTAACATAAACATCCACCACAGCGGATTCCCCACATTCCCCACTGTGATGGAAAGGCAAAAAAGTCCAATCCTATTCCGCTTTTATTCTCCCGTGTCGGGGTGATCGAAGCTCCCGTGTCGGGGTGATCAAAGTTCCCGTGTCGGGGTGATCGAAGTTCCCGTGTCGGGGTGATCAAAGTTCCCGTGTCGGGGTGATCGAAGTTCCCGTGTCGGGGTGATCAAAGTTCCCGTGTCGGGGTGATTGAAGTTGCCGCAGCTGGTGATCAAAGCTTCAGTATCGGGGTGATCGAAGCTCCCGTGTCGGGGTGATCAAAGTTCCCGTGTCGGGGTGATCAAAGCTTCAGTATCGGGGTGATCGAAGTTCCCGTGTCGGGGTGATCGAAGTTCCCGTGTCGGGGTGATCGAAGTTCCCGTGTCAGGGGGGGGTTGAAGTTCCCGTGTCGGGGGGGGGGTCGAAGTTCCCGTGTCGGGGTGATCAAAGCTCCCGTGTCGGGGTGATCGAAGTTCCCGTGTCGGGGTGATCGAAGTTCCCGTGTCGGGGGGGGTCGAAGTTCCCGTGTCGGGGGGGGTCGAAGTTCCCGTGTCGGGGGGGGTCGAAGTTCCCGTGTCGGGGTGATCAAAGCTCCCGTGTCGGGGTGATCGAAGTTCCCGTGTCGGGGTGATCAAAGTTCCCGCAGCTGGTGATCAAAGCTTCAGTATCGGGGTGATCAAAGTTCCCGTGTCGGGGTGATAAAAGTTCCCGTGTCGGGGTGATCGAAGTTCCCGCAGCCGGTGATCAAAGCTCCCACGTCGGGGCGGTGATTATTGCTGGAACTTCACCGTCACCCAGTAAATGTTATTGAGCCCTGAACCTGATCTATCTCCTGGCAACGTGTTATTTTCCCTTCTCAAACAGTTCTCTTTATTTCCCACGATTAGTCCATGATATAACTAGTATGTGAACAATCCATTTTCACTTCAAACTAAAGATAGACACAAAAAGCTGGAGTAACTCATTGCCATGTTCTCTGGAGAGCAGGAATGGGTCTGAAGATGGGTCTTGACCTGAAACGTCACCCGTTCCTTCTCTCCAGAGATGCTGCTGTTCTGCTGAGTTACTCCAGCATTTGTCTGTCTTTGGTGTAAACCAGCATCTGCACTTCCTTCCTACACATTCCTCTTAAAACTACATTGCGGTTGCATTTTGTGGCAATGATTTTTAGCTACCAATTCAGAAAAGTATTTCACTTTACCTGGAAAGAACTTGGATGTTGCTCTTGCAGTTGCTGGCAGTTGTTCTGCATGGCGCATACTTCCCAGATTACACTCAATGGGCCAGTAAAGAAGGTTCAGTCCATGCAGCTGATGAGGAATATGTTCTCTATAGTCATGCTGCAAGGGTTGTTGGTCACTTGTACAGTTAATGGCAGTAACTATTTCATGTTTTGTGTGTCATTCCTAACTGTCACTGTATGTCATGTTGTCACTTGCGGGCAGAGCACCAAGGCAAATTCCTTGTATGTGTTTACTTGGCCAATAAACTTATTCATTCATTCATTCAGTACTTCTAAATAAAGCATACCATACTCAATGTACCAGTAAACGTTATTGGATCGGTTCAGTAGATGTAGCTGAGGAGAGGACTCTGCTGCGCGGGTTTGAGGGTTGCTGGCGTAGTTGTGAATGACACATACCGTACAGATTGTTGCTCGATGCACCGGTAAAGGTTGAGTGGATGTAGTTGACGTGCAATCTGTTCTCCGTAGGCATGCTGCACGGAATTGTGGGGTTCTTGGTCGATGTGGCCTGCTGCCGTTTCAAGCTCGGAGCCTACAAACCTAAAGCTGTAAGTCCCCGCTGTTTCTCTTGTTACATCAGCCCAGTGTTGTTAAGCATTGTCCCCTGGTGCTCAGTGGTCCACTACATGCAGCTGAACATTCTTGACTTCCACAAGGAAGCCTGCCGCTTCACTTGGGCTTTTCTTGGGCAACCTTCAGCATCATCAAGGACGATTCCTCCACTTGGAAAAGGATCTGGTTTCGTTGACAAATTGTGTAATAATTTTTGAATCGTTACATGGGAACACACATTTATTTGAGCATTAAACTTTGTAGATGTTTTTAATAAGAATCTCTCTCAATATGTCATTTAAAGTTGAAGTACGTCCAATAATAAAGCCAGTCAAACACAGAGCAGGTTGAACAGACTCTATACACTATGATTGTTTCCAGATATTGTGTCCTCAGTATATTGATGTGAGACCTGCCCTTGGACTCAGCATTCTGTCGCCTGCAGCACTTTATTTGCTGCAGAAATAAGGCCAGTAAAAACCATGACTGCCTTTCCAGTTCACGCCTGCATGTCGATCTACCGCTCTCGAAATAACAGCTGGAAATAAACCCGGAGAATATTGTTGATTCTAAACTTGGATATGTTGTCAGAACTGGCCATTCTGGGCCTGGTGATGGAATACAATTAACAACTAACTGGGCCAGTTCACTGCCTCACAGCACCAGAAACCCTGGTTAGATCCTGACCTCTGGTGCTGTCTGTGTGGAGTTTGCATGTTCTCCAAGTGACTGCATGGGTTTTCTTCCACATCCCAAAGACGTGCGGGTTTATGGTTATTCTGTAAATTGCCTGAATGTGTAGGGAGTGGATGGGAAAGTGGGATAACGGAGAACCCCATCGTGTGTGACTATATTTAACTTTGACTGTTTTCCATGTGTTTTTGTTTTTCAGGTGACTGCACTCGATGGCCACATAAATAATCATTCTGTCCCAATTCTAGATGACTGTGAACACTAGCGTTATGCAGGGATGAAAATGGATCAAAAACTCTCCTCAAATCTTGGTGTGCGCAAAAAAAACCTATTTTTGGATGGCACGACCTTTGTTTAAATAAATCGTTAGTTGTGTTCTAGAATCTACAATTCCAATCCCACTCAAGATATTATAGGTCAAATAGTTTTATTACCTCTGGATGATGGTCTGCTTTTAAATGATTCCGTGTCTTTATTTAAAAGAAACTCAGAGACATTCACTGTCAAGTCGTAGAATGACCTTCGGATGATGGACTGGTTACTAAATTCAATGTTTTCATTTAAAATAAAAAGGGAAAATGATCAGTATTCTGTGGTCATACTTCAACTACGAGATGCCTGGCAACCCAACAAGGTTTTATACAACGTTTGTGATGGTACAGCGTTTATTTGACAGCTTCACCAGAGGAGTTAAAATGCCGGCACGGGAATGTTTGTATCAGATCCCTTGTGACCATGCTGGGCCACCCTGATCCTCTACCTTACCTGTGGAAGCCATCCAAGAGCCTGTGTACTTAACACCATGCCTAACTCTTATCAGGAGCTCATCATGGTCCAGATATTTATCTTTGGAGTTTTTTCCTACTGTTTTTTATAGACTAAAGATTGACAGTAAATTAGTGGGAATTACAGTAATTGAGAATTGTTGATGCTTTTTCTTCTTCTTGCAAATGATACATAAATAAACCAAAGGAATAGTTAGATCTCACGCCGGGTGTTGAGCAGCCGGGTTGTTGTCTCTGTTGGCGTCAATGTTTGCCAGGCCGTGATAGAGCTCCATTTGGTGGGTGGTAGAGCGGGCACCCAGAGATGACATGGTTGGCTGTCTGTTGTTCTGTTGGTGTGTCACTGGCTATTGCCATTAGGTTGCATTGAACCAGCTATCAGTTACAGGGCCCTGGTAGTTTCTGCTGTGCACGTGTGTTCACCCTACTTCACACATTGAGTAGGTTGGTGACCCAACACAAAATACTCCAGCGGTCTTTGTGTGGACATCTGATGTTTGTATTCACACTTGTAAAACCTCTCCAGCCTCAGTCGGGGTGAGTGTGTGTGTGTGTGTGTGACACAAACTGACTACAACAAATATTTAGCAGATGGACCAAGACATGCTGTGTGAGCAGGGTTGTCCAATCTGTGTTGATGGATCGCTGCCAACCCTCTCCAAGTGAAGCAAGCCCACTATGTTCTGCCAAATATTCACGGTTTCTCCCTGTACTGGAGCGCAGTGGCCTGTGCATTGGGGAAGTCCGTCGTACTCGACTATAGGATAAACTTTGTGCTTATACTGTAAGGTGAGTTTACTAGAATGACAAAAAACATAACATCTCACTTTATAACTTGTAATACAGGCACATCTTCAATCACGGGCGGGTGCCCAAACGTGGATTATTATTTTGACAAACGCATGTTGCCGGTTTTGGTGAAATGTGCCGTTGAGTCGAGAAGATTAACATTGGTGGTGGTTTAATATTTTACCGAGGGAATAGGAGTTTAATGGGAGGAATGGAAATGTCACACGAATGGTCTTTGCCGGTAATGGTCAATATGTCTTGATGCCTGTTGAGTGTTGAAGACCTGTACACGCCTGCAAGTGGCAACCTCCATTACATTCTGGGGACATGGTCTCTGTATGATCTGTGATGTACACCAAGATGTCTGGCCTGTCCTGCTGTACTTGGAGATGTTTCAATTATCTCTATTCTGTTTAATCTGATCATCTGTGAATTCCCATTTAATGTGTAGGAAGGAACTGCAGTTGCTGGTTTAAATCGAGATAGACACAGAATGCTTCAAACTGATCAGTCTGAAGAAGGGTCTTGAGCCGAAACATCATCCATTCCTTCTCTCCACAGATGCTGCCTGTCCCGCTGAGTTACTCCAGCATTTGGTGACTAATTTAACCTTGTCTATTGCTATCTTTCTGGCATGACCAATACTCCATCTCATTGCTGGATTGAATGGCCATTGTTACACTGGTTCTGCAAAGAGGAACTGAAATCTCCTAATTGCTTGCAATGTTTCTTTAAGCTGGTATTCGTGAACAAAAGAATGCATCATGATATACAACACTACTTTAGTGTTTAAACAAACAGCTCACCTTGCTGCAACGGGAAGTTATTTGATCAAATGAAGGTAGACAAAAATGCTGGAGAAACTCAGCGGGTGAGGCAGCATCTATAGAGCGAAGGAATAGGTGGCGTTTCGGGTCGAGACCCTTCTTCTGACCTCGCGAGCTGAATCCCCCTCATGGGCAGCTTATAAAGGCACACATTGGTGTATAAGAACATCTCGGCTGTCAGAGCAGAGATCTGAGTGGCCGGTTTCAACGTACGCTTGCAGGTAAAGTTACATTTGTCTAATTCAAGGACATAAATATTCGGTTGGCAGAGTTGCCTGTTTTTGTGTAGTTGAAAAAGGCTTCTTGATGGGCAGAATCTACATAATGGAGTATTCCCTAAGCTTCAGGAAGGTGAGGTCCCATGGTGAGGTTTTCCAAGCTTTGTCTCCTCTTCATAACCAAGGTTGCCCCAATCTGTGGGCTGGCCAGTGTTCACCACCTTTGGCAATCTTCTTTCTTCCTGGGCGTTCCATCTACAGAGGAGAGAGGAGTCCACATGGGGAGCCTGAGCTCCAGGTTTAGCCCAGTCAATCCCAGAGTCCAACTTCTCAAGAGTGAGAGATGGTGAAGGAAATGGAAGTGTAAGTATGTATCACTTTCTTAAATTTGTCTTTAGTTAGTTTCTCAATGTTGGCAATTAGTACAGCAAAACTCTCATCGGTTGGGCTTTTATCTCACGAGGCCTTTGAACGGGGACTTTGGATTCTAATTCTGTCTTTTTACAGCTGAAGACAATTGAGTTCATCTGGCCAGTCAAAGTGCTGCTTAAATGGACAGAAGCAGAAGCTGGAGAACCAACAGTCTTGGTGAGAGCTGTGGGGAATAAGAGGCTTCAGTGAGGAGTGCGATTAGTCAGCAGCAACAAAGGATATTTCTATCATTACGTTTATCGTTCACTGAAGTAAATGTTAACGGCGTGTGGAGTGAAGGAGGCAGCTGACCAGAATCAGCCTAGTTAGAAACTAAATGGAGGGATGGGATTAATCTTCACTTGGAAAGGCACGGGTTGATCAGGGACTTCATGGATTTATTGTTGGAGATCATATCAGACTTATTTAACTTTGAGTGCTTGGAAAAGCCAACTCAATATGTTGATAAGGTAGACAAAAATGCTGGAGAAACTCAGCGGGTGAGGCAGCATCTATGGAGCGAAGGAAATAGGCAACGTTTCGGGGCGAAACCCTTCTTCAGACTGTTGTGAGGGTGGGGGCGGGAAGAAGAAAGGAAGAGGAGGAGCCAGTGGGCTGAAGGAGAGCTGCGAAGGGGAGGGAAAAGTAGGGACTACCTGAAATTGGTAGTGAAATTACATTGGTGCAGCCCAGCGGTATTTGAAGCTTGCTGCCCACAGGCAACATTGAGATGGGGCGAGTGGAACTGAATTAAATTACATTGAGCATGGTTTATTGTTGCCACCTGTACTAAAATGGGTAACAATCGTAAGGTCCAGTAGGTCTTGGCAGACTGTTCAATTAAACTGTTGCCGAGTCTATGCTTGGTCTTGCCCATGTTCAAGTAGAAACTTTGCCACTTAAGTCACTGAGAAATATTAATGCGTGATGAATTTTGACTTGAGATATTATGTGATTTATGGCATGAAGGGTTTAGGGGATGTCAGAGAAACATGAAACAGAATAGGGACCGGATGTTTATTTTTAACAAAAAATCTTTAAAAAAAACTACTGAAGAAACATTACATTGAGAAATGTGAGCGACGGTCAAAACATTGTATGATCAAAGTTAGATACACACAAAAAGCTGGAGTAGCTCAGCGGGACAAGCTGCATCTCTGGAGAGAAGGAATGGGTGACGTTTCTTCTTCTTACTCGACCCGAAACGTCACCCATTCCTTCTCTCCAGAGATGCTGCCTGTCCCGCTGAGTTACTCCAGCATTTTATGTCTATCTTCAGTTTAAACCAGCACCTGCAGTTCCTTCCTACACATTTTGTATGATTAACATTGTCTCTGAAACAGTCAAAGTGATTAAATAACCCAGAGGGTCAGGCAGCATCTGTGGAGAACATGGATAGGTGATGTTTCACAGTGTGCTGGAGTAACTCAGCGGGTCAGGCAGCATCTGTGGAGAACATGGATAGGTGACGTTTCACAGAGAAGGGTCCATACCCAAAATGTCACCTATCCATGTTCTCCAGAGATACAGCCTGACCCGCTGAGTTACTCCAGCACTTTGCATCTTTTTTTGAAAACCAGCATCTGCAATTCCACGTGTCCTTTCTCTGGATATTTTGTGGGATTCAGGTTGTCTTTGTTAATAATGGAGATGCAGGTGAGAGAGAGAGTTGCCTTTTTATTCAGGGTGGACATAAACTGGAGTGTTCAGAAAGGATTGTCTAGGTAGGCTATGTAGGTAGAAGTTCAAAATCAGAAGGGAATCATCACTTTGGGACTTCATGATAGGCATCCCCATGTCAGCATGAATCACAGGAGCAGAACTGCAGTGAGATTGCAGATAGGTGTAAAAATAATAGGCTGGTATTAGTCAAGAGATTTCAACCTCCTTTGTATTGACTGGGCCTCCCATCATGTAAAGGGCTTGGATGGGATAGATTATGTAAAATACATCTAAGAAATCTTCCTTAATCAAGATATAGGAAGGGCCCAACACTGATCGAATATCAGCGGTGGGGAAGATGTGAGGGCCAGCATGGCGATTGTGATAACCAAACACTTTGGAAATTGTCCATGGGATTAAACAACCCAAACATGGGTTTTGTAAAAAGACAAACTTACAGGAACCTCCGAGGAAGTGGCTACTTGCGTAGATGAGGGGGATGGAGTGGGTGGGATGCATTGCATTTTGATAGAGTCAAAGCAAAGATGGGGAGAGACTTCTTCAATCAACGGGTGGTGAAGTTGTAGAACTCTCTCAGCAGTGAGTGAAGACCAGGGGCTGAATATTTATGGAAATGGATTTCCAGCTATAAAAAGGTGCAAGAGAAGAGAGCGTGGATTAGCCACGGGCATAACTAATGGTGGAAGAGGCTCAAGGAACAGCATTACCAAGTTCCCACCAGTCCACGTTTTAAGATCCTAACAACATAATGTTGAATAATGACATAAATATTTACAGGATTTGTTTGTACCATATTGTCATTTTAAACCAATGGAAAGATTCATAAAACATCATCTATTGTTGCAGTGATAATATTAGAAAGCTCGGAGGCTGTTTTATAACTCACAATGTGATCACTAAAAATAGTTGCTCTCCTGTGGGTTTATTCATTGGGTGAATACAGATAAAAAATTCATTTTAGAGTTTACACTTTCCCCATATAATGAAGTGCACGGGAATGATAGTCAGATGTGCTAAAGCTCCTAAACAAGATGGAAACGTGACTCCAGACGGTGTCGATATAATTAGTAGTAAAGCTGGTGGAAAGATTCTGCATAATAAGCTGTTATGAATGTCTGTAAGCATGGGAATATCCACAGATTGAAAAGGAACCGGGAAGAAATAGTTTTCTTTGAATTAAAGGTAGACAAAAATGCCGGAGAAACTCAGCGGGTGAGGCAGCATCTATGGAGCGAAGGAAATTGGCGACGTTTCGGGTCTCTTCAGACTGATGTGGGGGGTGGGGGGCGGGAAGAAGAAAGGTAGAGGCGGAGACAGTGGGCTGTGGGAGAGCTGGGAAGGAGAGGGGAAAGAAGGAGAAAGTAGGGACTACCTGAAATTAGAGAAGTCAATGTTCATACCGCTGGGGTGTAAAAGCGAAATATGAGGTGCTGCTCCTCCAATTTACGGTGGGCCTCACTCTGGCCATGGAGGAGGCCCAGGACAGGAAGGTCAGATTCGGAATGGGAGGGGGAGTTGAAGTGCTGAGCCACCGGGAGATCAGGTTGGTTATTGCAAACCGAGCGGAGGTGTTGAGCGAAGCGATCGCCAAGCCCACGCTTGGTCTCAAGCCTACGCTTCTTTGAATTAAATGTGAGTTATCAAAGGTCAATCCGCATAGTTTATGACAATAATTTCCTACTGCTCACCAGAAAAATTAAATGCAGCCCAAGCAACCATGAACACTTCAGGATGCTTAGCCTGACCTGCTCCTGGGACCAAATCACTCATGGTAGGTATTGGGTTGTTCAGTCTCGACCCGAAATGTCACCCATTCCTTCTATCCAGAGATGCTGCCTGTCCTGCTGAGTTACTCCAGCATTTTGTGTATCTTTGGTGTGAACCTTCCTGATTAGATTTGCCAGTTCAGTTACATTCAGCTATGTAAACTTCAGAAGTCTTGAATGTGAAGGTGCAAGGTTTACTATAGTGGCTTCTGCATCTTTTGCTGCACTCCACATTGAGTGGATTGATGGAGTGTAGGTTTGCCCAGGATTCAGGCAAGGCAACGGATCCGAGACCCTACCGATTTCATCAGTTCTAAACAGGTCTTAGGTTTCAGTGGCAGAGAGTAAATAAGATGTCTTTCAAAAAAAATACATGACCATGATTGCAACTATTTTCAAGTACTTTCATCAATTTCTTCATTTTGTTTCTTATGTTTTATTTCCTGAAGTTTTAATTTTATTTTTTTTCATATCTCAATACCAAAAAAATTAGAGATGTGATATTTTGAAAGGAGATCAAGTTTTCAACCCCTTCCATGTTGAATTCATTCTGGGACTGTGGTCACAGAATCGTGTTGCCTGAAGGATTGTTGGCACCTGGATTTCTTCACCTGGCCCAGGTACGTGAAGATGTGTAGAGATGCCCTGTTTTCAGTTGATTCACAGCCTGGTGTGATGGTTTCACTGTGATACATTGACATGCAATGGACATAATTACTTGGTGGTTAAGATTTCCCACAGTATTGCAATATCAGAATAAACGAGGCATAAATGCGGTTGTTTGGTTGATAAAGCAATTGATTTGATTAAACAATAAAAGATTCGGCTTCAAAGAATATTAAGAGATAATGCATTTTGTTTTCAATGTTGCGAAGTATACGTTAATATTTGATGACTGCCAAGTTTGTAATAAAGGTAGAAAAAGGATCTCGACCCGAAACGTTGCCAATTCCTTCTCTCCTCACCCGCTGAGTTTCTCCAGCATTTTTTGTCTAACCTTCGATTTTTCCAGCATCTGCAGTTCTTTCTTAAGTTTGCAATAAAGTCTAGTGACAGACAAAGCTTCAGGATAGGTGTACTACAATGGTAGAGATATATTAAGAACGTTCTTCAATCAGCATTGTGGATTTTGGGAATTCTCTACTCCAGAATACTGTAGATATTTATTTATTGGGTGTATTCAAGAATGAAATTAGTAGAGACTCAAAAGACATGATTAGTGCTAAAGTAGACTTTTAATAGACCAGCTCCCATCTGACTGAATGGTGGGGCAGGTTCAAGAGGCTTTGTGGCTCAGGTGGGCTATTTTGACTCTATTTAATAAGATTCACCTGAATAGCTGTTGGATTTATTTAGTTCTCTTTATTGGTGTCCTCTCGTCACACACATAAATATCTTCTCTATGACTACATTAAGGAACTACATCATTTAAAAAGATTACCCCTCTCAACTTTGTCTTTTTAGAGTCAATCCTTAAAGTATATTCTTGTATTTCTGGAAATATTTCTATATAAAAGCCTACATTATGTCACAATATCTGAATCAGAACATGATTTGTTTTTGTTGCATTTCATTGCTATCCCTCCAGAGAAAGGACCCAAGTGACATTTAAATAATTAAATAATATTGCCACTTGTGATTTGCTTCTCTATACTTCTCGTGCTCCTTGCTCCTCTGCCCAATTTGAACTATTCTATGACCAAAACGCAGCTTCTTCTCTCCCTATCAAATTCTTTCCCCAATGACAAAACAATTTGGAGGCGTTGGTTGCTCTGACATTCTTGGGGTCTAGATGCCAGTGGGAAGTGTTGCCCAAGACTTTGCTTCTAAACACATTCATGTGTAATTATTAACGTCAATTGGGAATAAGGGATTTAAATTCTCTTGTGCACTATTTGTAACGCATGGCATAACAGGTTTACATCAAAATTTCCTGTAGACTATTTTAGTAGTAATTAACCTAGGTCTTTAAAAGGATTTTTGATATTATTAAAATACTGTATGTTAACTGGACAAAGACATGTAAAACAGGAATTTAAACCTTTAAAGATTAGTCCGAGGGAATATATTAGTCAATTAAGCTTCAGTTTTATAGACAATCGATGCAGGAGTAGGCCATTCAGCCCTTCGAGCCAGCACCGCCATCCAATGTGATCATGGCTGATCATCCACAATCAGTACCCCGTTCCTGCCTTCTCCCCATATCCCCTGACTCCGCTATCTTTAAGAGCCCTATCTAGCTCTTTCTTGAAAGTATCCAGAGAACCGGCCTCCACCGCCCTCTGAGGCAGAGAATTCCACAGACTCACAACTCTGTGTGAAAAAGTGTTCCCACATCTCCGTTCTAAATGGCATACCCCTTATTCTTAAACTGTAGCCAGTTTTATTTATGAATATTCCGCTTGACACTTAGTAACTTACTGATTTTAATATTAGAATGTTTCTGTTCATGCATTTATAATCAGCAATTTTCATGTCATGTAATTGAACCACAGGGGCCTTGTGCAATATTGAGAGAAAAAGCTCACTGCAAAAGATTCCAAAGGAAACAAATCTAATTAAAATGTAATTGATAAAAAAGGCTTCTAAAGGCAGTGCATGAAGAATATATGTTAGTTGATTCTATCTTCCCGAGCTGCTTTTGTTGCAGCTATGTCAGCCTTTGATGAAGCAGCACTTGGAGTATTGTGTACAGTTCTGGCTGTTCCCATTACAGAAAGCATGGAGGTTTTGGAGAAGCTGCAGGATGCTGCCTGGATGAGAGGGTATCAGCGAAGAGGTTTTTGCTGGCGTGTCGAAGGCTGAGAGGAGGCAAGAGTAGATTATAAAACTGAAAGTTCTAGATGGAGTTGGACAGTCTAACTTTTTCCCCAGGGTGGAAATGTTGAATACTAGAGGGCGTAGCTATACATTGAGAGGTGTGCAGGGCAAGTATATTTTGCCAAGTGGTGGATACTTGGAATGCTCTGCCAGAGGTGGTGGTGGCGGTAAACATAATAGTGGCGTTTAAGAGGCAATTAGATTGGCACACTAACGTGCAGGGGATGGAGGGATATAGGCAGCAAAGATGAGTTTAATTTGAGGTCATGTTTTAGATAGCCATTGTGGGATCCTGCACTGAATTGTTCTATCATGAGGTGAATACTCTGTCTTTTCCCCATACAAGGGGAATGGAGAACTCGAGGGTATAGGTTTACGGTGCGAGGGGAAAGATTTAAAAGGGATCCAAGGGCAACTTCTTCAGACTGAGGGAGGTGGGTGTATGAAACAAGCTGCCAGAGAAAGTAAATGTGTCGGGTACAATAACATTGAAAAGACTATATACACTGGTACATGAATAGAAAATGGATGGATGTTTTGGATATCAATTAATATTTTTAAAGCAGAGATAGATTTTTGATTAGTACGGGTGTCCGGGGTTATGGGGAGAGAGGAGGAGAATGGGGTTTGGAGGAGATAGATTAGCCATGAGTGAATGGTGGAGTAGACTAGTTGGGCTGAATGGCCTATTTCTGCTCCTATCACTTATGACAGGTTTGGGGGGGGGTGACTGTCAAAGGGGACTGTCTTAGATGGGGTAAATTGGTCAGCATGCGTGAGTTGATGTGGAGAGATTGTTTCCTTCACTATGATTAATATTTCTGGCATTTCCCCCACACTCCTGAAGTGGGGATGAAGCATCTCTTTCACTAACCAGACTGTCACAAGCCGCCTGATTTGAAGAAACTTCCTTCGAGGCTTTGCTGATCCATGGGTAAGTTTGCATTTAACGTGGACATTCCTTGAGATTACAGGATGCTTTTTCCTGAGCTGAACTGAAATAAGATACAAGCTGAACTCAGTCCAACAAAATTGCACAAAGTGAAGAGTATGTATTTAATGGCAGTACTATTAAGAATGATATACAGAGAGAGCTTGTGAGCTATTAAATGGTGGGTAAAGAACTTTGGTGCAAAATGCTGATGTAAAATAGTTGCTTGCTTGTCTTACTGCAAGTATTTGGAGCTCAGTCACCAGTTACTTGGTGTGCAGCGAGAGAGGATGTTGCAGAATTCTCGTCGGAGAACTTCTTCAAAGTAGACATACCTTGAGGAAATTTCACAGTGGAGCAGACAAAATGTGTCGGAAGGAACTGCAGATGCCACACATTTTCTTCTTCTCCTTGCGTATGGCATGCACAGCCTAAAGTTGTAAGACAACTTCTTCTGTTTGATCTTCTGTTTGTGCACGCATTTTGCCTGCCAGCATCTACAGTTCCTTCCTACACATTTTGTCTGCTCCACTGTGAAATCTCCTCAAGGTATGTCTACTTTGAAGATGTTTTCCTCCTCTCCAACGAGGGTTCTGCAACATCCTCTCTCGCTGCTCCCCCTCTGCGATCCCTCATGCTCATTCATTGTTCTTTATCTCTCCACATCATCATCCATATCTCTCGTTTCCCCCTCCCTGACTAGTCTGAAGAAGGGTCTCGACCTGAAACATCACCCATTCCTTCTCTCCAGAGATGCTGCCTGTCCCGCTGAGTTACTCCAGCTTTTTGTGCTAACTTGGTTTGCAGTACAATACAAGTGAATGATGCACAAAATTCCAATAAAGTCACCACATGCTAATGTTTTAAAGTCAGAAAGACGACAGGAATTCAGCTGTTGTAAAAATAGATGGTGTGGCAAAGGAACTGCAAGTGCTGGTTTAAACCAAAGATAGACACAAAATGCTGGAGTAACTCAGTGGGATAGGCTGCATCTCTGGAGAGTTGGAATGGGTGACGTTTCGGGTTGAGAGCCTTCTTCAGCTGGGAGAGATGTAGACTCCACAAACTACATGAATACGCACCATCATCCACGACAATTAATTGCCACACGTCACTAATTTCCATAAGGGATGTGGCACAGGATAACACACACACACACTGTATGTCTGACGAGAACATACATTAATAATGATGACTGTGCATTGCCTGTGGTGTTTCACACTCACCTTTTGGTTGTGTTTCTACAGCCGACATTCTCTGGCACGCATTAAATAATGGCACATGAGTTATTTTACCAACATGATTTCTCACGAGAAAAGACTGGGAATAAACACAAGAAACAAGTATCGTTCTTACAAATATCCAAAGTAGTATTTAATTTCTCACCATTGATGTTAGAAGCAATGGCATTATCACATCTGGTACCGATACCCACTTCTTTTACATGACACGATTGATTATTCCTTCCCCATTAATCAGGAAATGCAATGATAGGATCGCACATTTTCTCACGGTTCTTTGTCAGGCACAAATTAAAATTGCATTAGTTTCACACATCAGTCCGTTTAATTCTGTTCTCATAAAAATGTTGCTGCCAAGGTGTCCACTTGGTTACACGTTGACAAATCAGGAAGGGAGAGGAGGTGACCTTCGGCAAATATCGGGAACAACTCCGGAGGTTTTGGTCGTGTTAACCTTTTTATATACATTTTACAAGTGTAAAACACCAAGTATTGTTGAAGTTGTCGTTGCCATTTTAGCACCAAGAAGAAGAAGGTTAGCACATTATTGCTGGAAGGCGATTTTCCACGTACATTGGGACTGAGCCCTATTCACAAAAGTCACTGGATGTTGTCCTGTTGTGGATCACTCAGGACTAACAGTACTATCTGCTGGGCAGGTTCCTTTAGTGAATAAAGGCCCTGGATCCAATATGTAGCCGTGCAGGAGAGAGAGTTTTGGACTTCAATCCATTTCAACAATTACCTGTAAAGTCAGGCCCAGGGCCCAGATACACAGACATGTCGATCAGAGCAAGCTGGTAAGGCTAGAAAACCAGAGGGTCACACGAGCAGATGCTTTGTGAGACAATATCATCGTTCTTTATAATAATGGCAGTGTATAGATTGATTACATTGGAATGCAAAGTCATATTGTTTTCTTTTACACTGACTCGGGAAGTCTGGTGGTTGTTTTTGTTTAAGAAAGTGAGATATTGTGAATGAATAGTTAGCCGTTTGGAACAATGTTGGGTTTACCACGTGGCCTCAGTGTCGGATGGTGCTGGACGCCCTGAAATAGGACAGGAACTTGTAGCATAGGCTGACCACAAAATACCAGATGTTGCGGGCCATTTGTGAACGAGCGATAAACACACGCCAGATGAAGACCAGAAGAATGGTGTTGAAGGCATAGCGGATGTTTCGTAGCCTGTCAAAACACAGATTGGGGCCAAACGTGAGTGATACTTTATATTGTATTCAGTCATTACTAATACTTCCTACATAGATACCCACACAGTCCAGGATACACGTGTCAATGTTTGCAATTATTTTGATCAATACAGTTTCAGGGCACAACCCTTTGTCACCAATATGTCATCCTTCAACCTAAACACGCACAGATCCTCTGAAACGCATCAAACTCCTGCAGCGTATTACAGAAACGTTATCACGGTGAGAGCGTTCCCACCCAAGGATTATGTACCTGTTCTACTTGCCTTTAAATTGCACTTGTCAAGTTCCATACCCCTCTTTAGACTCTCACCTTTACCATGCACAAGTGTGGGCAGGTGAACACTAAGTTGGAGTCAAACAGCATCTCTGGAGAATATGGATAGGTGACGTTTTGGGTTTGGACCCTTCTTCAGACATAGACATGTAAACCTGCTACTCTAATGTGCAAATTGGAGGAACAACACCTCATGTTTTGCTTGGGCAGTTTACACCCCAGCAGTATGAACATTGACTTCTCTAACTTCAAATAACATTTGCTTTCCCTCTCTCTCCATCCCTCCCCCTTCCCAGTTCTCCGACGAGTTTGACTGTCCTGGTTTACATTTGATCTGTTTGTCACCTTCCAGCTAACAATGATCTATTCTATATTGTCCTTGATATCCATTCCCTTTGTCCCATGTTCACTCCTCACACTTCCTTATCTCTGTAGCTCCCCTGACTCAGTCTGAAGAAGAGTCTCGTCCCAAAATGTAACCCATTCCTTCTCCAGAGATGCTGCCTGCTCCGCTGAGTTACTCCAGCATTTGGGGTCTATCTTCACTCTAATGAGAAAGCTACTTGGATTGTCACTGACTTTGGTGCCTTCCCTCACAGTGGGAAACTTTTGATTCTGCTGTGTGGGGATGTTTAATGTTGATCTCTATCGTGTGTGTTCTTTATTTTAGTGTATGGCTGTATGGTGATCACATTTCACTGTGCCACTTGGCACATGTGACAAATAAATGTATCTTGTATTTAAGATCATAGTCACAAGTGATAGGAGTAGAATTAGGCCATTCGGCCTATCAAGTCTACTCTGCCATTCTATCATGGCTGATCTATCTCTCCCTCCTAAGCCCATTCCCCTGTCTTCTCCCCATAACCTCTGGCACCCATACTAATCAAGAATCTATATCTCTACCTTAAAAATATCCACTGACAGCCTCCACAGCCTTCTGTGGTAAATAATTCCACAGATTCACCACCCTCTGACTAAACTCAGACCTCTAGCTAACACCTCTCTGATAAAGGTTGCATCTCAGGTGAAGTAACCACCTTTTGCCCATTACAGTAAGTGATAAATCTGATAGGAATGTTTCTCTCTACTGGACTTGTGCAGGTTGTTAAACTGTTCTGAATCAGTGGCTTTCCAAACTGAATGGGAAGGAGGAGGCGGACAAAGCAACATTGTTTGGGAAATTCCAATCGCTGGTCGTATGAGGAACATGAGCACGACAGTCGATCGCTGCTCTGTGCGACAGCCTTACTATGCTTGACAAAATACACCAGCAGGAAAAGCCAGTTAAATAGCTAAAATAATGAAACGCTGCAGATGTTGCATGTCTGAAATAAAAACAGAGTTCTGAAAAAGATCAATTGTGCCACTTTCCACAGATGCTGCCTGACCTGTTAACCATTTCAGTTTAAAGATCCTTCATTCAAGTGACTACGTTTGGTTGAGATGAAGGTTTTTCGACAAAACGCCAACTCTTTCTCTTTACACGGATGCTGCCTGATCTGCGTGTTTACGATTTAAAAAAAACCCATAAATCGATCTTTCTCCTCTGGCTTTGTGGCTACCTGGTGAATCATGAGTCAAAGTTGTCTGTGGTTAGATCCTCACCTGGAGCTGGTAATTAGGACATTGACTGAAAGCTCGTTGAAGGGAAGACCTTGTTTCATGATTATTACGCTTCTCTTTTACGTTACCTTTCCCAATTCCAAATTCACACTTTGAGTTAAAAATACTTTGATGGATCAGGAAGTATTGCGATATATTCACTCTACACATCTGGTAGGAGCATGACTGAATCACCATCTGGCAAATGGACAGATGTTCAAACTGAGGATGGGTTGTAATGAACGTAAATGGAGGAGCGAGGAAAGTCACCAGAGTGTCGGGGAAGATAGGATAGCAGTGTCTGGGAGGGCTGAGTATCACTGACAACTCACCAACTGAACCATCCTACACAACTAGAGAGCAGTCCTGAACTACTATCTACCTCATTGGTGATCCTCGGACAATCTTTGATCGGACTGTTCTGGCTTTACCTTGCACTAAACATTGTTGCCTAATCATGTCCCTGTACACTACATACGGCTTGATTGTAATCATGTTTTGTCTTCCCGCTGACTGGACAGCATGCAACAAAAGCTTTTCACTCGCTTGGTGCACGTGACAATAAACTAAACTGAAACCAAGTTGCCCATTCCAATGGGAGGGCCAGCTGCAAGGTGTGGATGTGGCAAGGAGAACCATTCTCAAGCCTGTACCTGGTATGGTGACACACCAGGTTTGCCAGATAGAACAAGGCACTGAGCCAAAGAACTGCCTGAAGAAAGGTCCCAACCTTAAACGACATTAGGTCACAAGGGATAGGAGTAGAATTAGGCCATTCGGCCCATCATGTCTACTCCACCATTCAATCATGGCTAATCTATCTTTGCCTCCTAACCCCATTCTCCTGCCTTCTCCCCATAACCTCTGACATCTGTATTAATCAAAAATCTATCTATCTCTGCCTTAAAAATATCCACTGACTTGGCCTTCTGTGGCAAAGAATTCCACAGATTCACCACCCTCTGAAATTCCTCATCTCCTTCCTAAAAGATCGTCCTTTAATTCTGAGGCTATAACGTCTAGTCTTAGACTCTCCCACTAGTGGAAACTTTGTCACCTATCCAGGTCCTGTCTGACCCACTGAGTTACTCCAGCAATGTGTGTTTTCGCTTTAAGTGCTTGTCAAAACTAACTATCACCTGATGGTACTGAAGGAAGATATCATCTCTAGACACAACCGCAGATGCTGGAATCTAGAGCAAAACTTAGCGGGTTCTTCAGACTGAAGAAGGGTCTGAACGCAAAGGTTGCTTATCCATGCTCTCCACAGATGCTGCCTGACCCACTGTGTCAGTCCAGCACTGTTTGTTTTTTGCTCCTTTATCAACAGTTCTCTTATCATGGACATAGAGCTGACTTCAGCCATGCCTTGTTCCCAGATGTGCATTGGGTACAAGTATCTGAGATACATGGGTCTATTGGGAGTTGCCATTGATAACACTTTCTTCAGAAATGACTGCAACTGATGCGTTGTAAGCAAGTGGCAAGGTGCTAGTACTCACTTCTTTAGGTGTTGTCTGGCTGCTGGAAGTCCAGACATATCCTCATTTAAGACATATTTCTTTGTTCCTATGCAGTAATTCTCGATGTATTCTGGCCAATTAAGCTGGCGGACATCAAAATTGAATCCCTGTGGAAAAGCATTCAAAGTTGAGCCCGTGTGCCCTGATGCAGCCCATCATTGATCTAATGCACCCACTGCAGAAAGCCTGGGCTGCAATACCATTCACAGGCTGCTGTGACCTGGGCACGTGACACCACAAAAGCCAGGGGGGGGGGGCATCACGCAATGCACATGGTTATACTTACATCTGGTCCAGAGTTCCCAGCTAACATTAATATTACTGCTGATTAACCTCGGCTGTTTACAACTCCCATCCACACTCAATCATCTGACAACCAGCAATGGTTCCCAGGGATGAAATGGCAGAATGCTGCCATATTAGAATCATACAGCATATTAGAATCATATTAGAAACATGCCCTTTGGCCCAACTTGTTCTTGCCAACCGAGATGCCCCATCTATGCTGGTCCCACATGCCTGCGTTTAGCCCAAATCTCTCTCGCCCCGGGAAGAAGTGAAAAAAATGCCAGAACCAACAAGGGGAAGAAGTTGTTTGGAATTCAATGGTAGACGTAAGGGAAAAGGTGCCATGATCAATAGAGCAAGGCTTTTACCCATGGAGGGAGGGGGGGAGGAGGGAGGAAGGAGAGAGAGAAGAGCAAGCCAAAGTGGCGGTGTGACAGATGGGAATGGAGTAGGTTGGAGAAACAGAATGCACCAATTTGCCTTCAGAAGCAGTGTAGGAAGAATGTCAATATTCAACTTGAACAGATTAAGGTGAGAATACCCTGTGAGAGGAGTAGTGAAAAGCTGCAGAGCCATTTTCCTCTCTCTCCATCCCTCCCCAGTTCTCCCGCCAGTCCGACTGTCTCCATCTACATTTGATCTGTTTGCTTTGTTGCCACCTTTTCCCAGCTAACAATGATCTATTCTACATTTTCCTTCATCTCCATCCCTTATTTTCTTATCAATGTATCTCCCTCTCCCCTGACATCAGTCTGAAGAAGGGTCTTGACCCAAAACATCACCCATTCCTTCCCTCCAGAGATGCTGCCTGTCCAGCTGAGTTACTCCAGCGTTTTGTGACTATCTTCAGAGCAATTGGGAGACTTTTGTAGGTGAATGGGCTCAGATATGGGAGGGAACAGGATAGGATACTCGAGTATCAAGACTTGTAGAGAAGCAAGAGGGGTCAATGGTGACTCAAATAGTTTTTGATGATTAGTTGAGAAACTAAACATTACCCCATTTCTTCTTTTCTAGTTTAGAAATCTCATCAACTGGAAGATATCAATAACTGCAGTGCATAGGGACAAGATAAAGACAATCTGGACTAACTAGGATCAAACCCAAGACGTGGCTCTGTAGCAAACATAACCACTGTCAAATTAATGTGTAGGAAAGAACTGCAGATGCTGGTTTAAATCAAAGGTAGACACAAAATGCTGGAGTAACTCAGCGGGACAGGCAGCATCTCTGGAGAGAAGGAACGGGTGACGTTTCGGGCCGAGACCCTCCTTCAGACTGATGTCAGGGGAGTGGGCAATCCCGCCCACTTAGCTTGCTCTCTCCTATGTAAACAGTTAGGGTGTATCCAGAATGAAACTCCAGAGATGTCTGTTTGAAGCCAAACAATACTCTCGTTTTTGCACCCCTTCTAACTTTGCCTTGACCCAAGTCTGAAAGCCTAGGATCTGCACCAATATTAGTATTGTGATCCACAATGAAGTGGAACCTATTCCATTATTCAAAAGGCTTACAGCACATTGTGCTTCCAACAACTGCTGAATTGATTTCTCTTTGGATAAGACACAAGTGGTGCTGAACCTTGTCATCAGTCAACAGCCTGAGAAATCTCCTTCAGGCAACAGCAGCAGTTGGTGGATAATTTGCACTGTGCTCTACTAACATTGTTATGGACTGGCAGTGCACTTGTTAATGTTCCGCATGGCAAGTCATTCTTCATTAACCTCTTAATGAATCGATGAGTTTCATTAATGATGGAAAATCTGCAGGTAACAGACCCACACAAACCCTGTCTCGGAACAGTCAACGAGGCAGAGACAGCAATTCATTATTTGTCTTTCTAAATGCTCTTAGTTCATTATTTTTGTTTCTTTGTTTTGTCTTTGTAACTTTCTTTATTGATTTATCAGCTGACTACGTTAGCTAGGGTTAACTCCACACTACCCTTGCTCACTCTATCAGCCCTCTATCTCCACAACTCAAACCAAACCATTTTCTCTCTCTGATCTGAGGAAGGGTTCTTGACCTGAAACATTAGTCCATGTTGCTTTCCACAGATGCTGCCTGGCGAGCTATGTGGCTGCTGCATTTTCTGTTTGTAGTATGAAATGTTTCATTCACTTGGTGCCGACTGAAGGAATTGAATGCAGCAGGATCTCCAGTATTCTGCTACAGATGTAAAAATGCACAGTCTTCCCCTCCCAATGGCTCTCAAGTGAACACTGCAACGGCGAGATTTGTTAACATCACCATCGCGTATGAATTCCAATGTCCAAGACAACATTGATCCATATGATTATAACCACCAAGAGGTGTGGGATGTCTAGCTGTAGAGTTTACCGTCTGAGACGGTCATGCTACTGAGTGGGGCCGATTCCTACACTCCCAGGCATTCTCGGCTGCAGGGGTTCCAGCGGACTCTGGTCCTTACCCTCTTATCCTCGATGCTGAGCTGACTCATCAACATGTTCATGTTCTCTGAACTCCAATTCCAGGACTTGCTGCTGAAGTATTCCAGGAGCATCATGGATTTGTGAAGTCTGTTGAAGATCTTCATCATCCTGCAAGTACATGTGTCGTCAGGCATTCATCTTCACCTCTTCAATCAGATTGCACACATCTTGATGCCAAAGATATTTTTTTTAATTGAAGTCAATGTAGTTCATTGATCCAGCTGCTGCAAGCAGCATATTAACCGGTTATTTTTACCAATGTTTTTTTTAATTAACTAATTGATCCAATTAATGTGAGGTGAATCTTTAGTTACTTTCCAGCTATATTCATTAACAAAGTGTTGATTTAATGATTTAATGTTTGATCCAGTTTGCTTTCTCATCGTGGTCTGTGTCACACCCAGCGGGTGGTGTTCACTATAGGAACTTCCATTCCATGATTGATAAACCAACAACAGCTTTGTAAAGCCTACATCAACTAACCCCTGATTTGTTTTTCTATCTGGCCTTTCATCCTAAATTCAGAATTTAAACATTTAAAACAAAATACATGGAGCAATGGTAGAATTTTTCTACCGCATTTATCCCTCGGTGTTTATTGAAGGCTGCAATCTTTTCCAATAGGCTGACGCCCTGCTAAATTTGGACACCACACCTGCAGGTGTGTCTATTGGTGTGCCTTTTAGTTTGCCCCCATCCCCCCATCCCATAGTGGGGACAGCTGTAACTGTGATTTGATAACATCGGCTCAGTACAGGAATTACAATGTCCAAGCCAGTTTCCAGTGTCACCACCAAACACATGATGGCACAGTTGACCCGAGTATCAATGAACAAAGGGAGTTTTTTTTAGTCTCGGCTAAGGTCAAAGTACATTATCAAGCTGGAGAAGAGATATTAAATGCTGCCTTCCTTGATAGCTGACGATTAAATAGCAAAATATAGCAGAAAACAGAGCACAGGTCAGATTGTTAACATGAGAAGCAAGTTAATTTCAGAGGGAAGTTAACTGAAGAACAAGCAAGGAGAGAGCATGAGAGACAATAACAACCTGGCAGGAA
Organism: Malacoraja senta; assembly: GCA_038087875.1. Lineage (NCBI taxonomy): Eukaryota > Metazoa > Chordata > Chondrichthyes > Rajiformes > Rajidae > Malacoraja > Malacoraja senta. The sequence goes on along the minus strand of JAXLNO010002812.1, from coordinate 87,985 downwards.
CCATAAAAGGAAATACAAGAACAAGCTGGAGATTTTAGAGGAGAGGTGGGACCAATCAAATGCCAGGAAGAGAATGGGCCCTGGAGGCAGAGGGCCTGATGGAGGTACTAAATATTCACCAAGGAAGGATGCTGACAGAGTCTCTGCAAACTGGTCAAGTCAAAATTCATAGGTACACAAAAATGCTGGAGAAACTCAGCGGGTGCAGCAGCATCTATGGAGCGAAGGAAATAGGCAACGTTTCGGGCCGAAACCCTTCTTCAGACTGATAGGGGGTGGGGAGAAGAAAGGAAAAAAGGAAAAAAGACAGAGGAGGAGCCCGAGGGCTGGGGGAGGGGAGGAGACAACCGGATGGCTGATGAAGGGGAGGGGACAGCAAGGGCTAGCAGAGTTGGGAGAATTCAATGTTCAAGCCCCCAGGATGTAGACTGCCCAAGCGGAATATGAGGTGCATTTCCTCCAATTTCCGGTGTTGCTCGCTGTGGCCATGGAGGAGACCCAGGACAGAGGTCAGATACGGAATGGGAGGGGGAGTTGAAGTGCTGAGCCACCGGGAGGTCAGGTAGGTTATTGCGGACCGACCGGAGGTGTTCGGCGAAACGATCGCCAAGTCTCCGCTTGGTCTCACCGATGTAGATCAACTGACATCTAGAGCAGCAGATGCAATAGATGAGGTTGGAGGAGATGCAGGTGAACCTCTGTCGCACCTGGAACGACTGCTTGGGTCCTTGAATGGAATCGAGGGGGGAGGTGAAGGGACAAGTGTTGCATCTCTTGCGGTTGCAAGGGAAAGTACCCGGGGAGGGGGTGGTACGGGAGGGAAGGGAAGAATTGACAAGGGAGTTACGGAGGGAGCGGTCTTTGCGGAAGGCAGACATGGGGGGAGATGGGAAGATGTGGCGAGTGGTGGGGTCACGTTGGAGGTGGTGAAACTGACGGAGGATCACTTGTTGTATGTGACGGCTGGTGGGGTGAAAGGTGAGGACTAGGGGGATTCTGCCCTTGTTGTGAGTGGGGGGATGGGGAGAGCAGTGTTGCGGGGTATGGCAGAGACCCTGGTGCGAGCCTCATCTATGGTGGAGGAGGGGAAACCCCGTTCCCTGAAGAATGAGGACATTTCGGATGCCCTGGTGTGGAACGCCTCATCCTGGGAGCAGATGCGGCGTAGACGGAGGAATTGAGAGTGGGGGATGGAGTCCTTACAGGAAGCAGGGTGGGAAGAAGTGTAGTCCAGATAGCCATGGGAATCGGTAGGTTTGTAGTGGATGTCGGTATGAAGTCTATCACCTGCGATGGAGATAGTGAGGTCAAGGAATGGTAGGGAAGTGTCGGAAATGGTCCAGGTTTATTTGAGTGCCGGATGGAAGTTGGTGGTGAAGCGGATGAAGTCAGTCAGTTGTGTGTGGGTGCAGGAGGTGGCACCAAAACAGTCATCGATGTAGCGGAGGTAGAGGTCGGGGATGGGGCCCTGGTACGTATTGAACAAGGATTGTTCTACGTACCCGACAGAGGCAGGCGTAGCTGGGGCCCATGCGTGTGCCCATAGCTACGCCTTGTATTTGGAGGAAATGGGAGGAGTCAAATGAGAAGTTATTGAGAGTAAGGACCAGCTCCGCTAGGAGGAGGAGGGTGTCAGTGGCCGGGTATAGGTTGCTTCTTCGGTCGAGGAAAAAACGGAGGGCTTCAAGACCATCCTGGTGGGGGATGGAGGTGTACAATGACTGGACGTCCATGGTGAAGATGAGGGGGTGAGGGCCTAGAGAGTGGAATGCGCGCAGACGACGGAGAGTGTCTGAGGTGTCTTGAACATAGGTAGGGAGGGATTTAACCAAGGGGGGATAGGATGGAGTCGAGGTAGGTGGAGATGAGTTCGGTGGGGCACGAACAGGCAGAGACAATGGGTCTACCGGGACAGTCAGGTTTGTGGATTTTGGGGGAGAAGGTAAAATCGGGCCGTGCAGGGCTGGGGAACGATGAGGTTGGAGGCTCGGTCAGGCAGGGCGTGGGAGTGGATGAAGTCGGTGATGGTGCTGGAGATGGTGGCCTGGTGCTCGTCAGTGGGGTCATGGTCCAGGGGTAAGTAGGAGGAGGTGTCCGAGAGTTGGCGCGTGGCCTCAGCTTTGTAGAGATCGACGCGCCAGACTACCACGGCACCTCCCTTGTCGGCGGGTTTGATAACCCAATCTAGGTTGTTGCGGAGTGAGTCGATGGCAGTGCGTTCAGGGGGGAGAGATTGGAGTGAGACAGGGGAGTGGAGAAGTTGAGGCGGTTGATGTCACGGCGGCAGTTTTTGATGAAGAGTTCTAAAGCCGGAAGGCTACGAGGGGGGTTCCACGAGGAGGGGGTGCGTTGGAGACGGGAAAAGGGGTCATCAGTGGGGGGCGAGGACTCCTTCCCATGGAAGTGAGCTGTGAGGTGGAGGCGACGGTAGAAGCGTTCCAAGTCATGGAGGGCGCGGAACTCATTGAGGTGGGGACGGAGGGGGACAAAGGTAAGACATCTGTTCGATGTCGGAGAGGGGGAGGTCGGGGGGGATGGTGAACACCCGGCAGGGATGGGGGTTGGGGCCGGAGGAAGGCAGGTGGGTGGAATGGGGACGAGGCGATGTGTGGTGGGGGGGTGGTGGGTGGTCAGGGGGTGGGGGGGGGGGAGTGAGAGGGCTGTAGTGTGGGTGGGGAAGAGAAGGGGTCCCATAGTTGGAGAAGGATGGGGAAGAATCAGTGGAACTAACACTGAGGTAACCAGGGCTAGGCAGACTAGCGCTAGGACCCAGTGGAGTCAAACCCAGGAGAGTGGGAGTGAGCAGCGTGGAGGCTTCAGGCCCAGTACAGAGTCCAGTCTGTCAGCAGGTGAGGCGACGGCTGCGGGCTGCTGGAGGGAGGTGTGGTGGCGAGGGTCGGCGGACCCGACGGTAGGAGTCCTCGGGCAATGGAGTTGGGGTCGGCGGGGCTAGAGGGCGGTGTGGTGGTGTGGGCCGGCGGACCCGATAGTGGGAGTCCGCGGGCCGTAGAGTCGGGGTTGGCGGGGCTGGAGGGCGTTGCAGTGGCGTGGGCCGGCGGACCCGATAGTGGGTGTCCGCGGGCCGTAGAGTCGGGGTCGGCGGGCGTTGCAGTGGCGAGGGTCGGCGGACCCGATGGTCGGAGTCCGTGGGCAGTAGAATCGGGGTCCGCGGGCGATGCGTGGGAGGTCCCGGTGGGCAGATGGTCGGTGGGGTGGCGCGGTTCGACCAGCCCGGTGAGTAGGATGCGGTGCGGCGGCCATGTTTTGTCCATGATGGGCTAAAAATTGACTGAAGAGGTACTAGAAAAGCCAGCTGCTCTTACATTGGATAAGTTCCCTGTCCAAATGGAATGCATCTTAGGTTAATATAGGAGAAGAATGTAGAGGCCATGGCCATAAACTCAAAATATCTTTAGATTTAGTTACAGACACTGAAACAGCCATTGATGGAAATAACAAAATATGAACCCAGCAATATTGTGGTAAACAAACGTTGCCTTTGTTATGGAGGGGGTGATAATTGGACAGCAAAGCTAAATGCTACAATTTTATATTACAAAAGAAAACTCTGAATAGAGAAATGTTTAGGAAAGAACTGCAGATGCTGGTTTAAATCGAAGATAGACACAAAATGCTGGAGTAACTCAGCGGGACAGGCAGCACCTCTGGAGAGAAGAAATGGGTGATGTTTTGGGTCGAGACCCTTCTTCAGACTGATGTCAGGGGAAAGGGACATACATAGATAAGGAAGTGTACAGATAAGGAAGTGTAAGGTGTGAAAACAGGACAAAGGGAACGGAGATCAAGGAGAATGTAGAATGGATCAGTTAGTTGGGAGAAGGTAACAACAAAGTAAACTGAGATCAAATGTAGTCGGAGACAGTAAGATTGGCCGGAGAACTGGGAAGGGGGAGGGATGAGGAGGGAGAGAAAGCAAGGTTTACTTGAAGGTTTCTTGAAGTTACTCTGAATAGAGAGAGCCTCTTCATTACAGAGAGATCCAAACCACTTCAGGCCAAAGGTACAAGTATCTACTTACCACGGTGTAGTGCAGGGAAACACTTACCGTGGCTTTTGTCCTGTTAGCCTCAGGTATAGGTCATAAAGCAATGCAGGGGCTTTGTGACTGACAGCAATCCAGTACTGATTAATCAGGTAGTTTGATGTAATATTTGCATTGGGCCTTCTGAAGGCTTGGTCCAGTGGGTTCCTCTTAAATGTGGAGATGACATGGTATTCTGCAAGAGAATGACAAGATCCTGTAAACCTTTGCCTCATTTAACCCTGCGAAACATAGCTATGATTAACCCCACATATTACCACCACTGAAATCATAGAAACATAGAAAATATGTGCAGGAGTAGGCCATTCAGCACTTCAAGCCAGCATCACCATTCAATATGATTAACGCTGCACTCCCTCAATAGCAAGAATGTCCTTCCTCAAATTAGGAGACCAAAACTGCACACAATGCTCCAGGTGTGGTCTCACTCGGACCCTGTACAACTGCAGAAGGAGCTACTTGCTCCTAAACTCAAACCCTCTCACAGTGAAGGCCAACATGTCATTTGCTTTCTTCACTGCCTGCCGTACATGCATGCTTACTTTCAGTGTAGGCCATCTTCTTACTGCCTGTTCATCTGCTGGAGTACTGCCCAATCCAATACTAATCACACTGCTGACTGACCACACACCTCAGCGCCAGTGCCAAATGCAGGATGCCAGCTTTTGCTAAAAAAGATAAAATAGCCTCTACCTCACAAAATCTCTTGAAAGGCAGCTGCATTCGGACTGTAAAAGTGGAAGGAATTTTTTTAGAAGAAGTTAATCTGGATTATGATTCCTTGAGTATTGCTCCATGTGTCAGGTTTCTCACATGCAACTGGAAGTCTTGGAGAAGTTGACAGAGATCTCAGAGAGATAGCAACTCTTGGAGTGTTCCAGACAAACGTTGAGCTGGATGAGGACATGGAGATGAGACGTACACACCTGGACTCAACCGCTGAGTTAGCGAGTTCATCTTCATTCTACGCTCATCCAGTGCACTACTGGCTTCACAGCACACACACCGCAACACACACACCACAACACACACACCGCAACACACACACACAACACAGCACACACACAACACACACACCACGGCACACACACCACGGCACACACACCACGGCACACACACCACGGCACACACACCACGGCACACACACCACGGCACACACACAACACGGCACACACACAACACGGCACACACACAACACGGCACACACACAACACGCACACACAACACGGCACACACACACACCACGGCACACACACACACCACGGCACACACACACAACACGGCACACACCCAACACGGCACACACACCACGGCACACACACCACGGCACACACACCACAACACACACACCACAACACACACACCACAGCACACACACCACAGCACACACACCACAACACACACACCACGGCACACACACCACGGCACACACACCACGGCACACACACCACGGCACACACCCAACACGGCACACACCCAACACGGCACACACCCAACACGGCACACACCCAACACGGCACACACCCAACACGGCACACACACAACACGGCACACACACCACAACACACACACCACAACACACACACCACAACACACACACCACAACACACACACCACAACACACACACCACAACACACACACCACAACACACACACCACAACACACACACCACAACACACACACCACGGCACACACACCACGGCACACACACCACGGCACACACACCACGGCACACACACCACGGCACACACACCACAACACACACACCACAACACACACCACAACACAACACACACACCACGGCACAACACAACACACACCACGGCACCCACGGCACACCACAACACACACACACAGCACACACACCACACACACACACCACAACACACACACCACAACACACACACCACAGCACACACACCACAGCACACACACCACAACACACACACAACACAACACACACACCACAGCACACACACCACGGCACACACACCACGGCACACACACCACGGCACACACACCACGGCACACACACCACGGCACACACACCACAACACACACACACCACAGCACTCCAATGCTCAATTACCAACAACTTCTATCATTTACAAGTCATGCTTAAACATTCATGTGGTGATGATGATGATGATCATCATCATCGTTGAAAACATCAATTGGCACGGTGCCTTACAATGCCGTGTACGACAGCGATCGCAACTTCTACTGAAGTGTGGATGGCCGTTGGCTCGCTAGGAGCACATCTGCCCTTTGACAGGTCTTGTTTTCGGTCCTGCTGGGGGTCCACAGCCCCCTCCTCACCTGGCAAACCAGGTGGGGGAGACGGTTTAGTCGCCGACTATCCAACCATGGAGCAGGTAGCACGGGATTACATGGTACCCGTGGCGGGGGGAACTCCCCCCGACCTGACATGTCTTCACCTCACCCTCACGTACTTGGCAACAATGCAGTCTTATGCCCACGTCAGCTAGTACGTACTGGTAGCTATTCAACTGTGAAAGCAAGCGTGGTTCTTTGCCTGTGGTGAGGCAACCCCATCTCCCATGAATGAATAAAGAAAAACTCTTCAGTCCTGATTCAAAGCGGTGAGGAACAGTGCCTCAACTTTGCACCTGACCATCTTCTAAATGTAAATCATTTCTAACCATGATTCTATGGTCTCCATTTACAATTCTCCATGACCATCCTTATCTGTTCCAATACCTCTTCTTTTGTCTTGTACTATTATCCTTTTTGCCATTTAATGTGTCCCACAAACTGTCTTGGTTGCACTAAGGATTAGTTTTTTTTTACAATAATATTGGATTGTTTTAATTGATTGATTGTTTATTGCAGTTTCTATGACATCTTCATGTTGCTGCCCTGCTCCAGATTATCTACCTGTCCCTCCCCTCGCTCTGTCTTCCATTTCCTTCACCTTGGTAAATACAGATGGGAAGGATTCATTGAAGAACTCTCATACACCTAGCCTGACTCCTGCAGATCAATCACCCTTTAGTCCCCAGGTGACCACTCTTTCCCTGGCTACCCCCTTGCTCCTGAACTAATTACAGAATGGCCTGTCATTTTCCTTAATTCTACTTACCATATTCCATGGCTCCTTTTTGCTCTCCTAGTACCTTTCTTCAGTTCTCCTCTACACACCCTATATTCCTCAAGAGACTGCGTTGATCTAGTAGCCTACACCTGCCGTACGCTTCCTTCTTTTTCCTGACCAAATGCTGCAGAACCTTTGTTTCAACATGACTGGCACCAATCTGCCAAGTTTTCCAGGGCTACCTTAACTTCACTTTAAACCTCGTCAACATTTGTCATAAGTATGTGTGCTGTCACTCCTTCCCTTTACGTGCCATTTTCTCCATCAAATTTAATCTTCCAGTGTCTTACCAACTTTTAGTTTAGTTCAGTTCAATTTGTTGTCACGTGAAGCTTTTGTGGCATGCAATTTGTAATTTTCATGATGCCACTGTCAATGTCAATGTACTCTGAGCAACTGTATAGTGATCACCAGTAATCTGATCATTTAGCATTGATTTTATGCAAACATTATTGTGCGAGCATCTTCACCAGACATATTGTAGTTTGTCAAGAGAGCAGCTCAGTGCCAGCTCTGAAGGGCAGTGAATGTTGACCTTTCCAATTATGCTTTTGTCCAGCAAATGAGCAGAACAGACTTGTCCACACAAACCAAGGTTGTTGCTTGAATGATTTGCTTTGTTTGCAAGCAAGTTAAAGATAAAATCAGACTGCTACACTGGAACAAAGACAGTAAGTAATTTCAGTTTCCACACTAGACTTCACCTTGGTGATCAGATCTCCTGATTCCACTGAAGACTGGACTTTCATCCTCTTTCCTTGTATCAGTTAATTGTATTTTGAACAGACTGACAAATCTATTATACTTCAGCAACAGTTATTTCTCAGTTTCTCAATTTCTAATTTTGGATCCCTCTACTCTGAAATAGATAACATCTCCGCTCAGTCCGCCTTAGCATACAGGTTGCTAAACACTTTAACTCCCCCTCCCATTCCCACCCCTGACCTCTCTGTCCTGGGCCTCCTCCATAGTGAGGCCCAGCGCAAATTGGAGGAACAGCACCTCATATTTTGCTTGGGCAGTTTACGCCCCAGCAGTATGAACATTGGCATCTCTAACTTCAAGTAACCCTTGCTTTCCCTCTATCTCCATCTCTCCCCCTTCCCAGTTCTCCCACGTCTGATGTCCCCCTGATTACATTTGATCTCAGTTAGCTTTGTTGTCAAAGCTTCTTCAGGTGTCTGATGGAAGGGTCTCGAAATGCTGACACCAAATGCTGGAGTAACTCAGCGGGACAGGCAGCATCTCTGGAGAGAAGGAATGGATGACGTTTCAGGTCAAGACCCTTCCCATCAGACACCTGAAGAAGGGTCTCGACCTGAAACCATGTTGTCTAGCAGCTCAGGATGCTGCATTGCTTACTATGACCATTTATCACCATTAATGAGGGAAGATACGATGTATGAAACACAGACAAAATCAATATTTGGCACCATAATAATCATAAATACTGCTTTTCTGGTTTTTTGCCCAATCCAATTCCACAGTGTCACCACTACAAACAGGTAAGATTGATATGCTAACTGGATTCCTTAGATTTGCACATAATTTACTCAATGCAGCAAAAATATTTGGTTTTATTCCACTTTGTTATTAAATTTTTTTAAAAACATTCACTATCACAAGGGAACTTCGTTGCTTTTTATATCACCAAGGCATTTTAAATTAAAATAAAATGATGCAATTTTGTTTTCTCTTGCATCTTGTGTAAATGGCATTATCTCTATCTTGGCGCATTTGAAAAATGCAACATCAGGCATTTCTCATCCGCTGTTTAATGGATCTCTGCATTTAGTGTATTCCAAACACTTTTTACTATGGCTGATGCATGGGGGTTGGTGTACAAGATTCCTCTGGTAATTGCATCCATACATCAGGACGTGTATTTGCACTGTTGACAGCGATTCCAACTTGAACATTTCCCTGTCAGATTCCAAAATGCCTTTCAATTTAAAATATTTTGATACATTGCAGTTTTGATAATAAAAGACAAACGATTTATTTAAACGATGGCCATACTTTCAGCCATACATACAGTGCCCTCCATAATGTTTGGGACAAAGTCGCATCATTTATTTATTTGCCTCTGTACTCCACAATTTGAGATTTGTAATAGAAAAATTACATGTGGTTAAACTGCACATTGTCAGATTTTATTAAGGCGATTTTTATACATTTTGGTTTCACCATGTAGAAATTACAGCTGTGTTTATACTTAGTCCCCCCATTTCAGGGCACCATAATATTTGGGACACATGGTTTCACAGGTGTTTGTAATTGCTCAGGTGTGTTTAAATGCCTCCTTAATGCAGGTAAAAGAGAGCTGTCAGCACCTAGTCTTTCCTCCAGTCTTTCCATCACCTTTGGAAACTTTTATTGCTGTTTATCAACATGAGGACCAAAGTTGTGCCAATGAAAATGAAAAAAGCCATTATGAGACTGAGAAACAAGCATAAAACTGTTATGCCCGTCCCACTTAGGAAACCTGAACGGAAACCTCTGGAGACTTTGCTAGTTGAAGGTGGTTGCCGGAGGTCTTACCTTCCACTACCTGCAACCTCCGGCAACCACCTGCAACCTCCAGCAACCACCTTCAACTAGCATCGCAACCGGCTTCGACTAAAAAATTACCGATTTTTAAAACGGCAACCTATTTTTAGTCGCGGCCAGTATAGAATTTTTTGAAATAATCGCCGGAACATAGAAGAAGCGGAAACCACTTTCAACCATTAGGGAGACTGACAAAAACCTCCGGGAACCGCACGGAAACCTTGGGTGGGGCGCAAAGTCTCCAGAGGTTTCCGTTCAGGTTTCCTAAGTGGGACAGGGGCATTAGAGACATCAGCCAAATATTAGGCTTACCAAAATCAACTGTTTGGAACATCATTAAGAAGAAAGCTTACTAATCACAAAGGGACTGGCAGGCCAAGGAAGACCTCCACAGCTGACAGAAGAATTCTTTCTATAATAAAGAAAAATTCCCAAACACCTGTCGGACAGATCAGAAACACTCTTCAGGAGTCAGGTGTGGATTTGTCAATGACCACTGTCCGCAGAAGACTTCATGAACAGAAATACAGAGGCTACACTGCAAGATGCAAACCACTGGTTAGCCGCAAAAATAGGATGGCCTGGTTACAGTTTGCCAAGAAGTACTTAAAAGAGCAACCACAGTTCTGGAAAGAGGTTTTGTGGACAGATGAGACGAAGATGAACTTATATCAGAGTGATGGCAAGAGCAAAGTATGGAGGAGAAGGAACTGCCCAAGATCCATAGCATAGCATAGCATACCACCTCATCTGTGAAACACGGTGGTGGGGGTGCTATGGCCTGGGCATGTATGGGTGCTGAAGGTACTGGCTCACTTATCTTCATTGATGATACAACTGCTGATGGTATTAGCATAATAAATTCTGAAGTGTGTAGACACATCCTCTCTGCTCAAGTTCAAACAAATGCCTCAAAACTCATTGGCTGGTGGTTCATTCTACAGCAAGACAATGATCCCAAACATACTGCTAAAGCAACAAAGGAGTTTTTCAAAGCTAAATAATGGTCAATTCTTGAGTGGCCAATCACCTGATCTGAACCCAATTGAGCATACCTTTTATATGCTGAAGAGAAAACTAAAGGGGACTTTGCCCCCAAAACAAGCATAAGCTAAATATAGCTGCAATACTATACAGGCCTGGCAGAGCATCACCAGAGAAGACACCCAGCAACTGGTGATGTCCATGAATCGTAGACTTCAAGCAGTCATTTCATGCAAAGGATATGCAACAAAACACTAAACATGACTACTTTCATTTACATGACATTGCTGTGTCCCAAACATTATGGTGCCCTGAAATGGGGGGCTATGTATAAACACTGCTGTAATTCTACATAGTCAAACCAAAATGTATAAAAATTACATATTAAAATCTGACAATGTGCACTTTAACCACATGTGATTTTTTTCTATTACAAATCTCAAATTGTGGAGTACAGAGGCAAATAAATAGATGATGGGTCTTTGTCCCAAACATTATGGAGGGCACAGTGCATCATGTCATGCAGCACTATTCACTATTGAACGCAGCTCAAAATTGTAAATGTAAACTTACCAATTTCACCCCAGTGAAAAGGGTTGATGCCGCCTGTGGTACAATTGTAGATACGGGTGACTTTTGGTCTGGGGAAAAAAAAAACCACAGAAGATTGGTTAAACATCTGTGAGGTCTGGAATAAAAAGAGGAAATACTGGAAATGGACAACATGCCAAGCAGCATTTATGGGAAATGAAACAAGCAATACTTTAGACTGATGAGCTTTTAGGTCAGATAAGCCAATAATGGGTAATCAATACAATTGTTCATCTGAAAGAAGCATTGTAATCTCAGTAATCCATGTGCAATGCTGAGTGAGGAACATGGGGGACAATTGGCTGTTCTGCAGTGACATTGAACCGGTGTTGGCTTTCTTTGATGTGCTGAGTAAAGGGCCTGTCCCACCAGCATGCGATTGCATGCGTCTAGCTTGACCAAACGTGGTCGCTTGAGGCATACGGCCTCGCGGGGCCGGTCCCACTTCGATCGGCGGAGGCGTATGGAGTTGTGTGGGGCTGGTCCCGACATCGCGCGGGGCTCCAAAAATCTTGCACTGCCCGCAGGCGCATTGAGGGCGTACGCAGCGTCTTGACGTCGTATGCAGCGTCTTGACGGCGTACGCCTAGCGCGTGGCGTTGCGCGATGCCGTCACCGCCCGGCGTGCAGTTGCGTGATGATGTCACCGGCCGACGCCATGCAACGTCCAAATTCAGTCGGCCCGCTGATTGGTGAGTATGATGTCGGGACCAGCCCCGCACAATTCCGTACGCCTCAAGCGACCATGTTTGGTCGCGCTACACGCATGCAATCGCATGCTGGTGGGACAGGCCCTTAAGGATAGACAAAGCAGAGGTGGAAGAAAACACCTACAGTATATCCAGGCAGTGCCTCAGCTTCATCTTCTTCCTCACTCGGCATTGTAAAATGTATTTTCTACATTCAATTAAGTTCGCTCTTCTCTCTCCACTCTACCTACACCCTTCCATATTCTGACAAAATCTTCACTGCTTCAGAAACTAACGGTGCAGTTCCCCGGTATCATTATAGTTGGATTGTAAAATGTACCTGGTACTTGTATTGTAACAGCAGTTGAAGATATCCAATTTGCCCGCAAAAGAAAATCTTGCCGTCAATAAAAAAACCGATTAATTTGTGAAGTGGAAGGAATGCAGTGCTAACCTGGGTCAAGTAAAGAGCGTTCACGTCGTGGCACTATTTCCACCTATCTTTCCACCACTACGTACAAGAAGAGCAAGACACCATTGTATGCAGATGCCGAGAAGTGTGCTCAGCTCTGGCTGAACAATTTCTAAGCTTGTGATGTGGACTCGATAAAAAATACTAACCTAGTTGAAGTTTTAAACAAGCTACTAGCATGCTTTGGTCTCCCTCTTCAAGCACAAAGACAGTTTTGGGGATAGTTTCTGCCAGTATTACCCATTCTGTTTTACTAACAAATTGATGAGAATGAGGGTCAAAGCAAGCCTCACCCACATAGAAACATACACAATAGGTGCAGGAGGAGGACATTCTGCCCTTTGAGCCAGCACCACCATTCAATGTGATCATGGCTGATCATCCAAAATCAGTACCCCGTTCCTGCCTTCTCTCCATATCCCTTGATTCTGTTAGCCCTAAGAACTCTATCTAACTCTCTCTTGAAAACATCCAGTGAATTGGCCTCCACTGTCTTCTGTGGCAGAGAATTCCACAGATTCACAACTCTCTGGGTGAAAACGTTTTTCCTCATCTCAGTCCTAAATGGCCTACCTCATATTCTTAAACTGTGATCCCTGGTTCAGGACTCCCTCAACATGGGGAACATTTTTTCCTGCATCTCGCTTATCCAATCCCAATCCCATGAGAAGGTCCAGGACTTACTTCATGGGCTGAGTTAAGCTTGCTGTTTGCTGTCTCCAGCTCCTGCTGTTACATTCAGCCTTATCCCTCAGCCCTCTCATTCACTTTCTCTGTTCCCCATCCGTTCTCTGCTCCAAATGCCAGCCTCCTTCTGCCTCCATCTCCCACTCAGATTATTCCCACCCTGTTACCCTTTTGAAGATGGATATGGCATTTGGACATCTCGTGGCAGGGTGCAGCACCAAGTTAATAGCACCATTGCCCTCAACAAGGCAGCATGCAGATCTTGAAGCAGAAAAATCCATTTTGTATTTGAGAAACCATCACTGAACCAATATTCTGGGGGTTACGATTGAAGAGACACCCCCCAACTGGCCCCTTCACAAAAGTAAACAGATTGCAAGAGCAATTTGAAGAGTAAGTATTGAGCATTTCACCTCCTGAGGTCACAAAGCACGAAGCGGTTTGCTGAGCACATAACACCATCAGGGCCAGGAGCAGAGATGGCCCATTGAGCCCATTAAACAAGATCATGACTGATCCGATTGATGCCTTTAAATCCACTTTCCTCCTAATCTCCTGATAAACCTAGGCTACAAGATCATCCAAAAATCCATTGTTCAGATGTGAAAACATTCAGAACTCTCCCGGGTTAACTATTCCACAGATTCACAATCTTGAGAAAAGCTATGAAGCAATCAAGATTTTTTTAATGTCAATTAAAATGTGGCTACAAATATGCTTTAAAAAGTGAACTGATTTGGCAAAAACATTCCAAATGTAACTCTGTATTTGTAAAATATTGGATAGAGAGTGACAGAGTGGTAGGTGATGGCTAAAGTGTAATCCATGGTTCAGGATGGAGCTCGGGGCTCCTGCAGCTGCGTCACTGCGCTACTCGCCCGAGGGTTCAGTAGGCAGCATGACACAGACAATTTGGGATGGGCAACACTGTTGGCTTTGTCAGGGTTGTCTGTACTCCATGCTAGCACAAAAGACAACACAACAACATAATGTTTGCAAAACAAGGGTAATGGGAGATTGAATTGAACACTTTAATTTAAGCAAGCTGCCTTTGGCATTTGTTTGCTTTATGCCAATGCATTAGTAGTTTCAGTACAGACAGTAAAAGTTAATTTCCATTTTTAAAGTGTTCTCAACAAAAATGTTTTATAAACTCCACCAGTCGAGCCTTCTCCTGAAGTGAATAGCAAACGAGGGTTAATTGTTGCAAACTAGCAGTCAGTTTATTTCCCAATGGACAGAGATTCAGAAATAGTTGTGAATAATTTGGCTTGCTTCACACCAAAGAGAAAACAATTCCTGTGTTGACTGTCCTTCAAGAATACTGACGAGAGGCCTGGTGCTTGCAACATTATAGAAAGCAAGACAGGGACAGGGACAGAGATAAATCAGTGGTGTATACACGATACAGTGTGGAGAATACAAATCTCTCACCTGTGAACTGCTGTATACCAGCCAGCTGCAAGTGTGAGGTTAACAACAACATCAACAGGGATCAAATCAGCCACAGCATTGTTAGTAGCTCTCATGGTACGGAGAATCCCTTTACCTGCCTGCACAACAATGGAAATAACATTGTAAATGAGTGTTACAAAGCCACATGTACACACGCGTTTTGTAAAATCGCCCACACTTGCGTAGCAATGGGGAGGGGTGTTAGAGAGAATTACTCTAGGGTCCAGAAAAGTGGGAATATTTGAAGCAAAAATAATCAATATCACATACGAGTGCTGCATGTAATTGGTTGGTTAACATTTATTTTGCTCTAGATATGAGGGCAATGGTTGAAATTGAAAGCTGGAAAAATATCTTACTTCATCAACTAAATAATTAACTGATTAGTTTAACCAAATAAATATAAAAATTGAATAAAAAGGTTAAGTGAGAATGCAAGGCTTGTCAGAGCTCATGTTTTGTTCCAGCTGGTGAAAGCCTGTGGGATCCTAAGCAAACAGGAGTATCTGCAGTCATGGTCTGCATCTGGAGAACTCCTGCCCAATGCCCTCGCTCTCTCTCTCTATCTCCGTCTCTCTGTCCCTCTCTCTGTCCCTCTCTCTCTCTCTCTGTCTCTCATCAACAGGACTGACTCCACAGGGAAGGGAGTGTAGTGGGGGTGGGGGAAGACTTCCTCAGAAAGACGAGTTGGAAAGAGAGAGGGTGAAGCGGCAGGGAGATAGCCAGGTCATAGGAAATCTTGGAAGAATTATTGAAGGTGGACAAAAGTGCGGCAGTATCTATGGAGCAAAGGAAATTAGGCAACGTTTCGGGCCGAAACCCTCTTCAGAATAATTTTGCAGGTGGCACTGGCTATGCTGCTGCCTCACAGAGCTACAGGCCTGAGTTCACACCTGATGCTGTCTGTGTGGAGTTTGCATGTCATATCTACCTGGATGGTACAATGTTCTACCTGGATGTTACAGTGTTTAATTATTTTAATGTTAAGCATTTCCTAAAACACTCCTGCCATACTCGGCATTTTGAATTTATTACAAAGATTTAAATATAATACATCAAACAACTAACAAACAGAGTGCTGGAGTAACTCAGCTGATCAGGTAGCAACTGTGGAGAACATGGATAGGTGACATTTCAGGTTAGGGTCCTACTTCAGACCCAAAACGTCACCCAAAACGTCACCTATCCATGTTCTCCAGAGATGCTGCCTGACCCGCTGAGTTACTCCAGCACTCTGTGAAACGTCACCTATCCATGTTCTCCACAGATGCTGCCTGACCTGCTGAGTTGCTCCAGCACTCTGTAAAACGTCACCTATCGATGTTTTCCAGAAGGATGAAAGAGAATCTTATACAAACATATAAAATTCTTAAAGGATTGGACAGGCTAGAAGCAGGAAAAATGTTCCCCACGTTGGGGGAGTCCAGAACCAGGGGCCACAGTTTAAGAAAGTGGTGAAATCATTGGACAAAGTCAGCATGGATTTGAAAGGGAAATCGTGTCTGACGAATCTTATAGAATTTTTCGAGGATGTAACTAGTAGAGTGGATAGGGGAGAACCAGTGGATGTGTTGTATCTGGACTTTCAGAAGGCTTTCGACAAGGTACCACATAAGAGATTAGGATACAAACTTAAATCACACGGTATTGGGGGTTCAGTATTGATGTGGATAGAGAACTGGCTGGCAAACAGGAAGCAAAGAGTAGGAGTAAACGGGTCCTTTTCACAATGGCAGGCAGTGACTAGTGGGGTACCGCAAGGCTCAGTGCTGGGACCCCAGCTATTTACAATTTATATTAATGATCTGGATGAGGGAATTGAAAGCAACATCTCCAAGTTTGCAGATGACACTAAGCTGGGGGGCAGTGTTAGCTGTGAGGAGGATGCTAGGAGACTGCAAGGTGACTTGGATAGGCTGGGTGAGTGGGCAAATGTTTGGCAGATGCAGTATAATGTGGATAAATGTGAGGTTATCCACTTTGGTGGCAAAAACGGGAAGGCAGACTATTATCTAAATGGTGGCCGATTAGGAAATGGGGAGATGCAGCGAGACCTGGGTGTCATGGTACACCAGTCATTGAAAGTAGGCATGCAGGTGCAGCAGGCAGTGAAGAAAGCGAATGGTATGTTGGCCTTCATAGCAAGAGGATTTGAGTATAGGAGCAGGGAGGTTCTACTGCAGTTGTACAGGGTCTTGGTGAGACCACACCTGGAGTATTGCGTACAGTTTTGGTCTCCAAATCTGAGGAAGGACATTATAGCCATAGAGGGAGTGCAGAGAAGGTTCACCAGACTGATTCCTGGGATGTCAGGACTTTCATATGAAGAAAGACTGGATAGACTTGGCTTATACTCGCTAGAATTTAGGAGATTGAGAGGGGATCTTATAGACACGTACAAAATTCTTATGGGGTTGGACAGGCTAGATGCAGGAAGATTGTTCCCGATGTTGGGGAAGTCCAGGACAAGGGGTCACAGCTTAAGGATAAGGGGGAAATCCTTTAAGACCGAGATGAGGAAAAACTTTTTCACACAGAGAGTGGTGAATCTCTGGAACTCTCTGCCACAGAGGGTAGTTGAGGCCAGTTCATTGGCTATATTTAAGAGGGAGTTAGATGTGGCCCTTGTGGCTCAGGGGATCAGGGGGTATGGAGAGAAGGCAGGTACGGGATACTGAGTTGGATGATCAGCCATGATCATATTGAATGGCGATGCAGGCTCGAAGGGCCGAATGGCCTACTCCTGCACCTATTTTCTATGTATCTATGTATCTAAGAATAAGGGGTAGGCCATTTAGGACTGAGATAAGGAAAAAATTCTTCACCCAGAGAGATGTGAATTTGTGGAATTCTCTGCCACAGAAGACAGTGGAGGCCAATTCACTGGATGTTTTCAAGAGAGTTAGATTTAGCTCTTAGGGCTTAAGGAATCAAGGGATATGGGGAGAAAGCAGGAACGGGATACTGATTTTAGATGATGATCAGCCATGATCATATTGAATGGCGGTGCTGGCACGAAGGGCCGAATGGCCTACTCCTGCACCTATTTTTCTATATCTCTATGTGTCTATGACCCGCTGAGTTACTCCAGCACTCTGTGAAATGTCACCTATCCATGTTCTGTAGCCTGACCTGCTGGGTTACTCCAGCACTTTGTGCCTCTTTCTGTAAACCAGCATCCGCAGTTGCTTATGTCTCACAATTAAACAACTGATTTGCAAAATTCAGGTTTTGGCAGCTTTTTACCTCCAATAGTTCCCTTGGTTGCATTTAGTCCACTGAAGGAACAACCCCATTTACTTTTGAATGGCATCTTATAAACAACCCCCTAGTCTGAATATGTGACGTGCACCTTGGGAATGCTGCTCTAACTTTGAACATAGGCACGTGGTATGCAGAGGTATCAGCCATCTTTATGTTTTGCTTGTATATTCTATAACACAAAGACTTATTGACATAAAAACAAAGTGCTTTTACATACGGCAATGAAAAGCCCACTTGGTCCATTGAAATTGTCGATCCAACCCTATTCAATTGGAAAAGTCAACATTAGTTTTGTAATTCATGATTTGACGGTTGTGGATAATTTAACTGTTTTTTATATACAGAAAGGTTTCTACATTCATTACTTCAGTTACCGGAAATCAGATTAAAGTATTTGAAAATATGATGTATCAACATTATAAACAAGAAAAAAATGTCTTTCCGATTCTACCTTGAAAAGGTTATTAAAAATTAAAAACAAATTGGTTAAGTGGATAGCATAATGAGTAAGGATCTCAGATTGTTGAAGGTTGAAAGGTGTCAAAGTAACAAAAGAGCAGGACAATTTATAACTGTGACTTTTGAAACATTAAAGTGGTACTCAGACGCAGATAAATATTTATGTACTCCATGCTCCAAGGCCAAGGAAGGAGTACGGGAAAATGTATATTTAAATACTTCATGGCCAGTACTCATGTGGTGATCTGATGGAGCTGCTTCTGTGCGCTATAAGACCATCCATTCACATTAGTAAAGTTTGGACAGTACAACAAGATCATTTTTTCATGCTGGTAAATAAAACCTGATTAGTTTAGTTTGGAGATACAGTGCGGAAACAGGTCCTTCGACCCACTGACTCTGCGGTGACCAGTGATCCCCGTACACTAATACTATCCTACACACACTAGGGACAATTTACAATTTTACAAAAGCCAATTAACCTGCAAACCTGTACGTCTGTGGAGTGTAGGAGGAGCACCCGGATAAAACCCACGCACGTCACGGGGAGAACGTACAAACTCCGTACAGACAGCACCCATAGTCAGGATCGAACCAGGGTCTCTGGTGCTGTGAGGTAGCGACCCTATTGCTGCGCTGCTGCGCCAGGCCTAGTTTGTGTACTAAATTGTTTGAGGCAATTCATTAAAGTTGCTTTCAAGATCTTTCACCTTGCTGAAAGATGCATGAGACAGAGCTTGAACAATAGATTATTAAGTACAATTGTTATCTATTGATCATAATTACACAAACAAAGTAGAAAGCCTGTGCAACCAAACAAAAATAAGATGCATCTCATTCCAGCTCATGGACAGGCTTATAGGTGTATGATTGCAAAATACCAGAATCAATCTCTCACCATTCTCAAATAGATTGCAGAGCCACATATGCTCTCTCAGTTAAAGGTTTTATCACCAATTTTCATCAAATACATTTTTCCTTGTTGCAAAAGTCAATGTTTGAGGAAGGACATTCTTGCTATTGAGGGAGCCCAGCGTAGGTTTACAAGGTTAATTCCCGGGATGGCGGAACTGTCATATGCTGAGAGAATGGAGCAGCTGGGCTTGTATACTCTGGAGTTTAGAAGGATGAGAGGGTCCTCACCTACAAAGCCCTCAACAACTTGGCCCCCCCCTTATCTCACTGACCTCCTCTCCCCCTACCAACCCTCACGGTCCCTCAGATCCACATCAGCTGGTCTCCTCTCCACTCCGAAATCAAACCTCTGCACTTTTGGAGGCAGAGCCTTCTCCAGGGCAGCTCCCAGGCTCTGGAATTCCCTCCCACAACCGATCCGAAATTCTGAGTCCCTCACCATCTTCCAGTCCCGCCTCAAGACCCATCTCTTCACCTCTGCATACCCTTGGTCCCATGTTCCCCTCCCCTTTGCATCTCTGTCTTACTGCTCTATTTTGTTTTGTTTATTCTTGACTCTCAATGTAAAGCGACTTTGAGTCCTGAAAAGCGCTATATAAAATAAATGTATTATTATTATTATCTTATTGAAACATATAAAATTATTGAGGGTTTGGACACGCTAGAGGCAGGAAACATGTTCCCGATGTTGGGGGAGTCCAGAACCAGGGGCCACAGTTTAAGAATAAGGGGTAAGCCATTTAGAACGGAGATGAGGAAACACTTTTTCACACAGAGAGTTGTGGTTCTGTGGAATTCTCTGCCTCAGAGGAGGCCGGTTCTCTGGATACTTTCAAGCGAGCGCTAGATAGGGCTCTTAAAGATAGCGGAGTAGGGGATATGGGGAGAAGGCAGGAACGGGGTACTGATTGGGAATGATCAGCCATGATCACATTGAATGGCGGTGCTGGCTTGAAGGGCTGAATGGCCTACTCCTGCACCTATTGTCTATTGTTATATTGAAAAAACAGTTCTGCTCTTCCGTATATTTTACTTTACAGTTTAAAGTATTAACAATTGTGATCAGGGAGTTTGTAAATTATACAGAGCTGAAGCTTACAATTTAAAAATTATTGCAATGTGATATTGCCCAAAATACCCATATCTATAAAGGGAGCATTTCTAAAGGAAAGACGAAAATGGTTCCATATTTGCATTGATTCCCAAACGTCACCAAGTGCACAATTGCCAGGTGGTTTCTCACCAATATTCAGTGGCTCTGTGACCATCCACCTCATTACTGGTACATTGATTGAATAATGATCTCTCTTATATCCAGCAGCACGGGACTATCTGTGTTGTAACAGTGATCACCTAAATGTCACTCATCTAAAAAAGGACATTTTCCAAAGGAAATCAAGCGGTGGTTCTAAGTGTGCATCCATTCCCAAATGTTAATAATTGCTCAATGATCACGTGCTCAGCTTCTCTGTATATAACAGTGATGAATGAACTCTCAGCAAACAGATGCACATCTGTCCTCTTAGGGCCATCCAGCAGATGAACGACAAAGGTTAAAAATGTTTAAGAAAGAACTGCAGATGCTGGAAAAATCGAAGGTAGACAAAAAATGCTGGAGAAACTCAGCGGGTGAGGTAGCATCTATGGAGAGAAGGAATAGGCGACGTTTTGGGTCTCGACCCGAAACATCGCCTATTCCTCTCCATAGATGCTGCCTCACCCACTCAGTTTCTCCAGCATTTTTTTTGTACCTTCAAGGTTAAAAATGTTCTCTGTCTCACAGCAGGAATAACAGCAGGCCCCTGATAAAATACTTTGCATTAAAACAGAATGACTTACTGGGAATGTTTAAGAAAGAACTGCAGATGCTGGAAAAATCAAAGGTAGAAGGCTGACTTACTGGGAATGGTTCTTGCCAACTTGCTCCAACGATGGAAGGTCTGATGATGGCAATGTTCAAATCCCCACCCTCTTGTTGAACGACATACTCTGCAAGTGCCTTCGTGTAGGTGTAGGTGTTTGGCCGGTCTCCTATCAGTTTGGGGGTGATATCTTTGATCATACTTTCATCCATCCACCTGCAATCAAAAAATATTAAAAATTAATGAAAGGTTTAATCGTTTAAAACAATAGGATTTATAAACATGGCCAGCAAGGATTAATTGATGGTAGACTAAAAATGCTGAAGAAACTCAGCGGATAAGGCAGCATCTACGGAGAGAAGGAATTGCCGATGTTTCGGGTCAAGACCCTTCTTCAGACTGATGTCAGCGGGGAGGTGTGGGAGAACTGGGAAGGGGGAGGGGAAGGAGGGAGAAAGCAAGGGCTATCTAAAATTAGAGAAGACAATGTTCATACCGCTGGGGTGTAAACTACCCAAGCGAAATATGAGGTGCTGTTCCTCTAATCTGCGCTGGGCCTCACTCTGACAATGGAGGAGGCCCAGGACAGAAAGGTCAGATTGGGAATGGGAGGGGGAGTTGGTGCTGAGCAACCGGGCGATCAGGTAGGTTAAGGAGGACTGAGCGGATATGTTCAGCGAAGTGATCGCCGAGCCTGTGCTTGGTCTCGCCGATGTAGAGAAGTTAACACCTGGAACAGCGGATGCAGTAGATGAGGTTGGAGGAGGTGCAAATGAACCTCTGCCTCACCTGGAAAGACTGATTGGGTCCTTAGTTGGAGTCGAGAGGGGAAGGTAAAGGGACAAGTGTTGCATTTCCTGCGGTTTCAGGGGAAAGTACCCGGGAGGGGATGTTTTGGGTGGGAAGGAACGAATTGACCAGGGAAATTAAGGATTGATTAATTGAGGATTGATTAATTGAGGATTGATTAATTGAGGATTGATTAATTGAGGATTGATTAATTGAGCATGAGGGAAGAGATAACTATACGTGATCATTTTAAATTAAAACGCCTAAATTATAACGCCTAGTGATATCACCTAAATTTCACACATCTATAAAAGGACATTTTCCAAAGGAAATCAATGTGGTTCAAAATGTGCACCTATTGGCAAGTGTGAATAATTGTTCAATTATTGTGTGCTCTCTGGAGGCAGTAATCCTCCATCAACCACAAGCCACAACTGCTATGTCAGTAACCAATCTATCCCAATGCCAGGACATTGATTCAGCGAGGGTTTGAATTACGTAGAAACATAGAAAACCGGTGTAGGAGTAGGCCATTCGGCCCTTCGAGTCAGCACCGCCATTCAATATGATCATGGCTGATCATCCAAAATCAGTACCCCGTTCCTGCTTTCTCCCCATATCCCTTGATTCCGTTAGCCCAAAGAACTAGATCTAACTCTCTCTTGAAAACATTGAATTAATCAAACAATGCTCTTGCACAGTTTTTCCTGGTCCTAACCATAGAAAAATAGTTTGATTTTGTTTATTGTCAGGGGTTATGGAGAGAAGGCAGGAGAATGGGGTTAGGAGGGAGAGATAGATCAGCCATCATTGAATAGCGGAGTACGGGCCGAATGGCCTAATTCTGCTCCTATCACTTATGAACATTAGATTTGATAAATTAAAACCATAATTTAATACAAATCTGTGTTGTTTGGTGGACTGTGTGGGGATGGGACGACCTGTTGCACCTCCCGTGCAGCAGGTGGCGCTGCACAGTACAAAGGGAGATGTTTTTGTGTATAGTTTATCCTGTCTGTAGTGTGTGTGGGTGCAGCCATTTTGACTTGTCTTGCTGCCAGCATTGAGTAAAGCATTAAAGACTTCTGTTGTAAATTGAAGACTCTCAAGTTTTGTGCAGACCTAGAAAACAAACACAAAAAAAATCTCAATGAAGTTTTTTTTTTTACAGTCATAGACGGTGTCCCGTCAGCCCTGAACTGACGAGACACCGGCCCGGAGCAGTGGAGTTAGCGCTTATTCCCCGCGCTGGCTGTAAGCCTGGGCTGCCACTGCTCCGTGCCAGTGTCCCGTCAGTCCAGGGTCACCCCGGACATCACCGGCCACCCCCGGACGGGGATGGGACACTCGGGAGGGGACGGGGACGGTCCAGTAGCAATTCAACAGCACTTGCAGCGCCGGAGACCCGGGTTCAATCCTGACTACGGATGAAACGCAGGTCTGTATACATGCAACAGCACAGTTGCCGAGAATGTTTATCGCGAGTGACCTATGACCTGGGCATGCGCAGTGGGAATACCAAACTCGTTTATATAGTGTTGCAGCATTACAGAGAAACCTACGCAGGTAAAACAAGTGCAATAAGGGAGCCCTATTCTTGTTTCTAAAGTTACATATAAAGCAGAAGTTTACTTTATTCTTAAAACAGGATAGTTCAGCATTTTTAAACAAAGTTTTAGCTGTGGAATATTATACCAACATCAATTTGTGGACATGTGAGTCACCTGATGCAGCGGTAAAAACAAACATGTTTCATGTGATCCCACCATCCCCAGAAGCACAACTTTGAGCACACAATTCCAGAGAATATGATGCTTTCCTTAGAGCAATATATAAATAAGAGCAAAACAAATATAATAGGCCATGCATCCATGTTCAAACTCACGAAACAATTTGTTGAGATCATATCCAATCTTCTATCCTCAACTCTAGTTTCCTGTCAGATCCCTTTGTGATACCAAATGATCTAATCTACTGAACCCAGGTTTGAATACATTCAGGAATTAAACATTACCTGATCTGTGGCGTGGACCATTCTAAATATTCATCCTGACATCATCCAGAATATCAGACCCCTCATCCTGAGACTCTGTTCTAAATTCACCAGCCAAATGAAACACTATCTCTGTGTCCACCCAGTCAGCCACTTCAGAATCCTACATACTTAACTGAGATCTGAATTCAAATAGAATTTTAAAAAATCAGCCTGCACAAGTTCTTTCAGGTATTTCTTTCTCCTTGAAATCCTACTCATGTAGCCAAAGTAGTGTGGTGCAGTGGAAGATTCAACATTTATCTTAGACATTAGTTGTAAACTTAGAAAGCAAAACTTAATTAAAAGAACTTAAATGCTTACTAACTTCCTAAGTATTGCTTTTTTAAGCTTTAATCTCTGTAAATAAATATTTCTGTAAAGACCAGCATTTATTGACTGTTTTTAAATGTTGCTGAAACGACAATAAATAGTAAGCTGCCCTTTAGATCTGCTGCAGTTACTGTGGTTGGTTAAGCAGTTCCAGTGGCAATGAAGGAACAAAGATGATGTATGACTGGCCATGCCCTTGGAGCCTTGTGCGACATAGTGGTAGAGATTGTGGATCTGGAAGGCGCTATCAGAGCAGCCTAGGTGTGTAACTGCAGGTCCATTTAGATGGTTCACACTGTGTCCACAGTAGACTGCCGCTGGAGGAAATAAAGGTACAGGTGTGGATGGGGTACCAAACATGTGGGCTGCTCTGCCCTGGCTGGTGTTGAGCATCTTGTACATTATTGAAGCTACACTCATCTGGACAAGTATGGAGTATTCCCACAGATCCTTGATTCGTGTCTTGTAGATGGTGGAGACACTTTGGGGTGCCAGTGATTGAGTCACTTGCTGCCAGACTCTGACCTGATTTTGTAACTACCGTATTTACATGGTTGAGTTTCCGGCCAACAGTCTTACTCTCATGGATGTTTGTTCCAAGCCAGCTCCTGGAGAATGATTTGAGAAATCAGACATCATTTAATTCATCTATTGTGCAATCAGATTGTTCAACATGGTAAACAGATTGAATTTCCTCTTTCTTTGGAATGTGACACGTTTTAATCTTGGTTTGTTTTGTATCTAAGGAAACAAAATGTCTTTGATTGAAAATAAAAAGCAAATCCAACACGATATAAATAATTATGCCATAATCCAAGCGAGTTTAGCAAAAGTTTGAACAAAAGATTAATGGACAATGTGGAGACAAACATTTTTATTCAGCGTAGTTTCGATTTGGAATTAGCCATCATAAGGTCATAAGGAATAGGAGTAGAATTAGGCGATTCGGCCCATCAGGTCTACACCACCCTCTGACTAAAGAAATTTCTCTTATCCTTCCTAAAAGGGTGATGGGAACAGAATCAGCGTCTTCAAAGGGGAATTTGACAAGAGAGTATTATCTCCAGGAAGAAAGGTACGCTGCTCCAACAGCACTGATTTCCTTGGGACAAAATGCCCTCCCCATATCTTGGAACAATTCTATGATTCCATTTTTTCCACTTTTAAATATAGTGAAAAACATACAAAACTGACTGCTGCCCTGGCAGCCTCATTGGTTAAAACAGAATCATTCTCCCTCGCCCCAAATGTTTTTCCGATATTTGAGTCTCCAATTTCCTGTGCTTTGAATTTGAACTTTTTTTCGCCTTCCATCACAGTGAGGAATGTGGAGGAGTCACTGTGGTGGATGTTTATGTTAAAATGTATTTTGTGTGTTCTGTTGCTTTTTATTTGTATGACTGACTTGGCAAATGAAATTCATTGTATGTTGCAAAACATGCTTGGCTAATAAAGTATTATTGTGATAGTGATGTAATTGTGATTTAATTTTATTTACTGTACTTGTTCACCAACCATAGATGACATGAACCAGCACAGTACAAACTTCTCTATGTCTGCACAAATTTCTTTGTGGGAATTGTGAAAGCAAATACATTAAAATCTTTATATTCTCAAAGCTATCCCCAACGATTTGCAATTTGAACCGAGTTAGTGACACTCAAGGATCCAGTGTAGCTTCACTGCAACAGCATGCATGTTTCAGCTAAAGGTGGCTAATGAACCCAGCAGGTAGAATGAGGTGAGCAAGGTGACTCCATGAGGCAAGTCCCTTTCATTAGTGCTGGTCAGTGGGTTAAGCCAGCTTTCAAGTGGTCAGCCAAACATTGGGAACTTGGCCACGATACTGCCAGCAAGTGAGGATGGAGAATATCGCCAAATAAAGAAGCACTTGTTCCAGAATGGCACGGTGGCACAGCAGTAGAGTTGCTGCCTCACAGCACCAGAGATCTGGGTTCTATCCCGACTACGGGTGCCGTCTGTACGGAGTTTGTACATTCTCCGTGACCTACGTGGGTTTTCTCCGGGATCTCCGGTTTCCGCCCACACTCCAAAGATGTACAGGTTTGCAAGTTAATCGTCCCTTGTGTGTGTAGGATAGTGTTAGTAGTGAGGGGATAGCTGGTCGCCGCGGATTCGGTGGGCCGAAGGGCCTGTTTCCGCGCTGTATCTCTGACCTCAACTAAACCTGTAGAGGAGGGCTTGCATCCTTGGCCTGAGAAACTTGCAGTCACAGTGTAGGTTTGCTGCATGTTCAAGAGAACCGTGACTGGCAGGCAGAAATTAAATGAACATTTCTTAATAATTTGAAATATTCCATTAATCAAACCACTGTGTTCACAGCATGAACATATACGGCACCTGCTACCGCAGAAGTGCTGCATGTTTAACACTGACATGCCACACCCTATTGCTGTTTGTTATTGCTCAAAAAGATGCCTGCCAGCATTAGACATCTCCTTTGCAAGTGGTCGCTGGTGAGCAGAGCAATTTGAAAAACATGCAGTGTCCTCCAAGCGACTGCTGGTAAGTGGGTTGATTGAAGAAGCTGAAGGTTAAGAGAATATCAGAGCCAAGTGTTTAAAATCTGGAGGGATTCAGACAGAGTAGCAGAGAGAATCATTTTCCAATTAGCTGCAAAGGCAATAAACACCAGAGAGAACAGATTTCAGACAAAAACCAGGGGACCACGAGGGAAAATGTCCTTGAGCAATAAGCAATGAAGGCTTGCAAGCCAATCGGATGCTGGGGAAGAATTGAATATAGTGGCCAAAAGGCAATTGATGAAATAGAATCATTGAATGATACAGCACGGAAACAGGTCCTTTGGCCCAACCCGGCAAGGCCTACCAAGACGCTGCTTTGTCACAAGTCTTATTTGCTGGAATTTGGCCCATATCCCTCTAAACCATTCCTATTCGTATACCGAAATACTGCTATGGTATCTGCCTCAACTATCTCCCCTGGCAGCTGTTCCACATATCCACCAGTTCTGAATGAAAAAGTTGCCCCTCATGTTCCTCTTATATCATAAAACAATTTCCTCTGGTTTGCGATTCCCCGACCTGGCATAAAATACTCTGTGCATTCACCTTTTATCTAATCCCCTCATATTTTATACACCTTTGTTGCACACAAGTAGTTGTAAGAAAAAAATTGTAGGGATATAGGAAAAGTCATAGGGTCATAGTGATACAGCATGGAAACAGGCCATTCGGCCCAACTTGCCCACAACGGCCAACATGCCCCAGCTACACTAGTCCAACTTGCCCGTGTTTGGTCCATATCCCTCCAAACCTGTCCTATCCATGTACCTGACTGTTTCATAAACGTAGGGATAGCCCCTGCCTCAACTACCTCCTCTGGCAGCTTGTTTTATACACCCACCACCCTTTGTACGACAAAGTTACCCCTCAGATTCCTATTAAATCTTTTCACCTTCACCTTAAACCAATGTCATCTGGTCCTCGATTCGCCTACACTGGGTAAGAGACTGTGTGCATCTACCCGGTCTATTCCTCTCATGGTTTTGTACACCTCTGATCTTCCTGCGCTCCCAGGAATAGAGACCCCGTCTACTCAACCTCTCCCTACAGCTCACACCCTGTAGTGCTGGCAGCATCCTCGTAAATCTTTTCTGAACCCATTCTACCCAATCTATTCTCAGCCTACTCAACCTCTCCCTATAGCTCGACAACACCCTTCTCTGTACCCTTTCCAGCATGAAGATAAAAAGGAATCAAATTAACAGATTACTCAACAGAAGGACAGGTGGAAATTTTATGGCAAATGGGCCAGTTTTGAGCATCTTTATTCTGTAATCCCTTGGCAACCATAGGTTCAGGGACTCGTACATTGTAGATCCCACACGACTTGTTATTCTCCCTACATCTGCCATTTAGAACAGTTTCCCTCATTCCCAGGAGCGTCTAGTGACTGTGTTTACTCTTGTGACAAATGTAGGCCATTTGGAATGTGAAGTTATTGCCAGATTCATGCATCATAAGCAGCTTGCCGACTGTGCAAATTCTAATCAATGCCATGCCTGCACATTATTTTCTAATATAAAAAACACTTTCTTTTTTTTAAATTTAGCTGCCTGGGAATGGTTGGATCTTAGGCCAAGGAGACAGGACCTTTTGTAATTCCTTTCTGAGCTAGTCATTTGGTATCACTTGCCTTTCCCCTTAGCCAAAATAAACACGTGGAATGAATCTTCAATGCCATGGAATCATAGCATATCTGAAAATGATTGCCTTGGCCATGAAAGGGATTTGGAGCGCAGCAAGTAGTGTATTTACACGCTTGTGGAAAAAGGGGGTCAGAATTATTAGGACCTTGCCAAAGAAAAACCATAGCAAACTTGGTTTCATTTTTCTTCATCTATTGCTGCACTAGGAAGCAAAGTAGATTGTGAAAACAACACAAGAAAACCGATTGAAAATTGAACAGGAAATATATTTTGTTAAAAATTACATTATTGCACAAGATGTTGGCATATAAATGCTATGTACAGAACTCGAGAATATATCCTGCATACACTATCTAAACACCACCATGCAAATTATTTCCAGTTAAACTTAGTCACTAAGATGCTACACGTTTCACCACGTGTGGTGGTTCTTGGAATATGATTCACCCTTTGTGAACAGTTGAGGACATGACACTGTTTGAATCTAATCTAATTCAGCAATGTGCAGAGCAATAAATGCAGCAGCTTTAAAGGAAATGAGGAATGGTCTGTACACATGCCTTGCATCCTCGCACTGGTTAAACATAACATAAAGAGTACACTTTCCACTTTGTATAGGAAGGAACGGTAGACACAAAATACTGGAGTAACTCAGCAGGACAGGCAGCATCACTGGATAGAAGGAATAGACAATAGGCAATAGGTGCAGGAGTAGTGGGCCATTCGGCCCTTCGAGCCAGCACTGCCATTCACGGTGATCATGGCTGATCATCCACATTCAGTACCCCGTTCCTGCCTTCTCACCATATCCCCTGACCGCTATCTTTAAGAGCTCTATCTAACTCTCTCTTGAAAGCATCCAGAGAATTGGCCTCCACTGCCTTCTGTGGCAGAGAATTCCACAGATTCACAACTCTCTGGGTGAAAAAGTTTTTCCTCATCTCCGTTCTAAATTGCTTATCCCTTATTTTTAATCTGTGGCCCCTGGTTCTGGACTCGGGAACATGTTTCCTGCCACTAGCGTGTCCAAACCCTTAATAATATTATATGTTTCAATACGATCCCCTCTCATCCCTCTAAATTCCAGAGTATACAAGCCCAGCCGCTCCATTCTATCAACATATGACAGTCCGGCCATCCCGGGAATTAACCTCGTGAACCTGCACTCCCTCAATAGCAAGAATGTCCTTCCTCAAATTTGGAGACCAAAACTGTGCACAATACTCCAGGTGTGGTCTCACTAGGGCCTTGTACAACTGCAGAAGGACATCTTTGCTCCTATACTCCACTCCTCTTGTTATGAAGGCCAACATGCCATTAGCTTTCTTAACTGCCTGCTGTACCTGCATGCTTACTTTCAGTGAGTGATGAACAAGGACCCCCAGATCTCTTTGTACTTCCCCTTTTCACTTGACACCATTCAGATAATAATCTGCCTTCCTGTTTTTGCCACCAAATTGGATAACCTCACATGTATCCACATTAAACTGCATCTGCCATGCATCCGCCCACTCACCCAACCTGTCCAAGTCACCCTGCATCTTCATAGCATTCTTCTCTTCACACTGCCACCCAGTTTTGTGTCATCTGCAAATTTGCTAATGTTACTTTGAATCCCTTCATCTTAATCATTGATGTATATTGTAAATAGCTGCGGTCCCAGCACCGAGCCTTGCAGTACCCCACTAATCACTGCCTGCCATTCTGAAATGGACCCATTAATCCCTACTCTGTTTCCTGTCTGCCAACCAATTTTCCATCCATGTCAGTACCCTACCATGTGCTCTAATGTTGCCCACTAATCTCCTATGTGGGTCCTTATCAAATGCTTTCTGAAAGTCCAGGTACACTACATCCACTGGCTCTCCCTTGTCCATTTTCCTAGTTACATCCTCAAAAATTTCCAGAAGATTAGTCAAACATGATTTCCCCTTCATAAATGGGTGAAGTTTCAGGTCGAGACCCTTGTTCAGACTGAACTGCAAATGCTGGTTTATACCTAAAATAGAAACAAAGCGTGAGAGTAACTCAGCAGGTCAGGCAGCATCTCTGGAGAAAAAGGATGTGTGACGTGTCAGGTCTGAAGAAGGGTTCCAACCCAAAACCTCACCCATCCTTTTTCTGCACAGATGCTGCCTGACCCACTGAGTTACTCCAGCACTCTGTGAAACGTCACCTATCCATGTTCTCCACAGATGCTGCCTGTCCCACTGAGTTACTCCAGCACTCTGTGAAACGTCACCTATCCATGTTCTCCACAGATGCTGCCTGTCCCACTGAGTTACTCCATCACTCTGTGAAACGTCACCTATCCATGTTCTCCACAGATGCTGCCTGACCCGCTGAGTTACTCCAGCACTCTGTGTCACCCACTGCACTATCCTGTGGTAGCAGGTGTGAACTGCAACTGATGCTCAGTTTATACAGACACCCGGGAGGTTTAAATGGGAAACCTTAACTTTTATCTACATTGGAGTAAGCTAGCTCATGCGTGAAAGATGACAACAATTCTGGTCTGTATAAAAGGAAGATTTCCACAACATTGGCAAAGAAACTGCCTGACATAGTGACACAGAAACTCCCTGACACAGTGAAGTGTTGGCCCATCAATGGCACAATCTTCTGCTTTGGCAGGAACACATGTTGTCCTCGGCAACGTGACGGTGGGTTTGGGATGGGTGGGGGGGGGGGGGGGTGGAGAAAGAGCTGAGGGGAGGGGGAAGGGGGGAAGAAAACAACTACTATGTTAGCCAGTTTTCAAATATGACACGTAGAAACAATTAAATGAAACAGTTAAAGCATTTTTAAACAATAAAAGCTTAATGATCTGGCAGTGCGCATGGACGGCAGAGAAGGCAAGAGGGAGGTGCCGGGCCAACAGAGGGACAACACTGAGATCGTAGCCGGGATGACAGAGGTTTTAGTGCCGAGCGTCTGGTCAGATGGACAGAGCGAGAGCGCCCAGGGAATGGACAAACTGACAGAGGTTGAACACCAATAGAGAGTTCAGGATGTCAGTGGGATGTGGTAATGGAGCACAACACCAACATGGTGAAAACATTCAATACACTGGGTTACCCAAGCAATTTTGTTTAACTGGCACCCATCATCCAGCAGATGCATCATAACTAAAGATAGACAAAATGCTGGAGAAACTCAGTGGGACAGGCAGCATCTCTGGAGAGAAGGAATGGGTGACATCTCAACCTGAATCATCACCCATTCCTTCTCTCCAGAGATGCTGTTCTGTCCCCGCTGAGTTACTTCAGCATTTTGTGTCCATCTTCGGTTTAAACCAGCATCTGCAGTTCCTTCCTACACAACATAACTAAACATTCACTGTATCTAAAAGTTATTGTGGTCTGGCATAGGTTCAAATGAATGAAGATGCTAGGTTACTGCTGAAAAATGGATTGTATATCTTCGAAATGATAAGGAACCCGACCACATTAATACTGAGTAAAGACCAAGACTAGTTGACAGTCTAACAACATCTGAGTCTTAATCTAATAGTGACCATTGTATGTGGAGAAATCTGAAATAGCTTCTCAAACTCTAATCTGGGAAATGTGACTTACATGCATTGAGGCAGAAACTGTCCATGCAGATTAGGCACACCTACCAGTTAAAACTACAGCAGAACAATGAGAGCTGTTCAAAAAGCTAACTTTAAATCAAAATCAGTTTCCTTCAGGGGTAAGGGCTCTTGGTGCCAAGAAAAATAACAAAACAGAACTGACGAGGTAAGGAACAACGTAAAAACAAAAAGAAAAATAAATCAAAAAAGGCTGAGCAACCCTGGCTATATAGTAAGATACAAGGGGCTGGATACCAGCAAACACATCCATATACAAGTGTCTCCCGAACCGTCATTTGGGCAGATGAAGTGAGGTAAGACCCACATCTAGACACGAGGAACTGCAGATGTTGGTTTACAATAAAAGGCACAAAGTGCCAGAGCAACTCAACATCTCTGGAGGACATGGGTAGGTGATGCTCCGGGTCACGTCTGATAAAAGGTCCTGACCCAAAGCATCATCTATCCATGTTCTCCAGAGATGCTGCTTGACACGCTGAGTTACTCCAGCACTTTATGTCTTTTTAAGAGATGCACCTATTTCTGCAGTTTTGAAGGTGGGAACAATGATTTAAAAATATGAACACATGGGAACATGTAATATGCCCACATCTGTCTTTCTGCATCAAGTGTAAGGCGTGGGACACAAACTCCGTGTCGAAATCTCTTGTTCCTGGAAGTATCCCAACAACCATGCCAAAAGCTAACAGTTCTAAGGATGCAGAACATCTGCCAGAAGTACAGAAGTGTGTACTTGAAAATACTGTAGAAGCTGAAAATTTGATATCACAAATATTACTAATATTTTCTGTTTTATTTCAAGTGTCTGGAATATACCTCAAAAGCCTGATGTGAAATTCACTTTCATATAAAATCCCATATTTTATATGTTTCCACTAGCGGAAGAGTCTAGGACTAGAGGTCATAACCACAGAAATAAAGGACGTTCTTTTATGACGTAGATGAGGAGAAATTTCTTTAGTCAGAGAGTGGTGAATCTGTGGAATTCTTTGCCACAGAAGGTTGTGGAGGACGTCAGTGAATATTTTTAAGGCAGAGATAGATAGATTTTTGATTAGTACAGGTGTCAGAGGTTATGGGGAGAAGGCAGGAGAATGGGGTTCGGAGGGAGAGTAATCATGTTTTGTCTTTCTGCTGATTGGTTAGCACAAACCAAAAGCTTTTCACTGTACCTCGATACACGTGACAATAAACTAAACTAAAAAGTGCTGAAGTAATGCAGCGGGTCAGGCAGCATCTCTGGAGAACATGGATAGGTGACGTTTTGGGTCGAGACCCTTCTCAATAGTCAATCTGCATCTCCGTTGGTCTGATCTGCAAGATGCAGGGAATGGGCAGTGGCATCTAATGTCGTACAGAGCAATCCTGAATGGAACTTGCACTCTTTACTTTGGGCATGTGTGGCCTGTAATGTCCATGGACTGTGCGGACTGTGCACAAGCAGGTTGTCACAGCAGCAGTTTGATTTTTAGAGGTCCTGCATGAACAAGCTGCTTTTCACGTAGGTCCCGTTAAGTAGTTCTACATTAGATTCCTAATTCTGGTGAGCTCTCATTCCCAGCCCAAACTTACGATTCTTGTCCAGCCTCCCCTCCCACTCAAGATCTGCTGAAACAGCTCCACATTGACCTTCACATGCTGATCTGTCATCGTGTCTTACGATCACACCTCCTGCGAATATACCAGCCCACAAGATAAACACCCAACCAACACCTCTGTTTAATGATTATACCTCTGATAACTAACCTCATCCCACTAACTACCCATCATTCTCCTAGGACCATTGATGACAACTTCCAACTACCCCAACCACAATCACACTAAACACCTTCAGACGACTAATATCCATCCCACTGATTGCCAACCACATTTCCCCCACCACTAATTACACCAACTGAACGGCAACCTCATCACTTTGACTGCTAATCCCACTACCCCACCCACAATTATTACATTCACCAACCTCATCCCAACCACTAATCACACTCCCTACCACTAATTGAATCCCTAAGTAATGACCTTGGTTTTTTCTCTCCACTACTAGTAATTTTAGGTTTAATTTGTCTCCTCCAAATGCATCGTCTCCAGACATTCTTACTCATTGGACCTCTCAGCCATCACCACCAGTTTCCTCATTCAGTCACTGGTGGGAATACAACACATCGGAAACCTTCCCCTTTGTTCTCTCCGTCCCTCTCCTTTTTCTCCGTAGCTGACAAATTTGATTCATACGCGAGTTAAACATTTTATAAAAAGACTTACTCTAAAGAGTCAATGAGTTTCTTTGGCTCTACAGTCGGAGGGTAGATGACCTCCTCGACATGGTTCCGGTTGCAGTTTGCATAAGCCGTGGAAATGTGGATGAAGGCATCAAGCTTCTGCATCTGTCGGGCCAGCACCAAGAGCTGCTGTGTGGCCACCACGTTCAACTGCAGGGCATGTCTACGCAAGGCCAGAAGGAAGGTAGGATCAATGAGTGCGGTTACAAGGGAAACTATTGCATAACATAGTTCAAAATATGTAGGAAGGATGTGAAGATGCTGGTTTATACCGAAGGTAGACACAAAATGCTGGAGTAACTCAGCGGGACAGGCAGCATCTCTGGATGGAAGGAATGGGTGACATTTCAAGTCGAGATCCTTCTTCAGAGATGCTGCCTGTCCCATTGAGTAACTCCAGCATTTTGTGTCTATATTTAGTTTTATCTTAACATTTTACCTTCCAGCCAGTAAATGGGACTTCTAATATGCATTATCCTTAAATTAAAAGAACATAATTATAAAGAAGGTCAAATCGTCTTGCCAAAACAAAATCAGTTTGGATAAAAAAACAAAGTGCTGTGGGAATTGAGCAGGTCAGGCAGTATATAGGGAGGGAATGGACAGTCGATGCTTTGAGTCGAGACTCTTCTTCACACTGGAGCATGGTGAGATAGAACGCTGAAAGAGCTAATCTCCTCTCAATTTGACCAGATGCTATATTTGTGGCACAGCGGCATAACAGACTGTACAGCATTGCTGAACCATGCAGACTCAATGCCTCCATGTCACTTCGAACGTGAAGTCAATTGCGCCGTCATGAAGTCCCAAGGCCCACAGCTTGAAATGCTGGAGTAGGAACCATCACCACCAGACTGCCTTTTAACCACCAGCCAAAGAGGAGCGCAAGTAGAAACCTCACAGCTAATAATTCCTTCTATAGGAAGCTCATGGCCTGATAAGACTTGATTGAAAAGAAACAGGAGAACAAACTTCATTTTACCCTGAAACAAAGTAAATATTTGATGATTTACAAGTTTTGTTGTATCGCTTGTATATTATTTTGAAAACTTTAGAGGTACTAGGTACTATGGTACATTTTGTTTTAACGTATGATTGAAATATGGAAAAGCCTGCTTCATATTCTAGATTGTGCTAAATGATTTTAATGAAATTTGCCAGCTAGGTACATAAGAAATTCTGTAATAATAAGCTATTAGGTAAATAACTAACTTAGTCCTCCTAATAAGTGTAGAAGTATAGTTTTCAATGAAATTATATACTAATTTTCATGGCATTAACTGTAGAATTGTCCTTAGAAGCTTTACAATGTCCAAAATATCAATATTATGCATAACGATATCTTTCAATTAATAACTTCTGATTTGCTCTTTTATGGCTGAATCAGCGTAATGTGCAGCAAATCTATTTTAAAACAGTTCTCTGCCAGCATTAATTGTACTGTACTTTTATGGGGCTCTTACATCAGATTACCATATCTCATAAATTAAGAGATACACTGGTTATCTGGAAAGATTACACTCAATGAGATCCTATTCCAGAGTTGAGCAGGAAATGCAACAGTGACAAGCAACAAATTAAGGGAACAGAATTATAGTGATGGCTATAACAAGCAACAATTAATGGTAAACAGGAAAATTCGAACCTCATTAAATGTAATATATATTATGAAAAGAATTATAATTTTATACACAAACACACATATATATATATATATTACACACTCATACACACATATGTATACACACACACACTGAACTTTTTCAGTTATTATATTGTTTACATATTCTGTTGTGCTGCTGCAAGTAAGATTTTCTTTGTTCTATCTGGGACACATGACAATAAAACACTCTTGACTCTTAACTGCTTTGATTTGGCTACACAGATTATTTACAAGGGACATACTTCAGAGGCTCGTCGAATCGTATGGTGGCTGCACAGTGGAAGATGATGTTAATGCAGGAGAGTAAATGCTCAGTGTCCTCGGAGCTGATGGCAAGGTTGGGCAGCATCAGCTCGCTGCCGATGGGAATGATCTTTTTCTGGAAGTCTTCTCTCACTCTATCAAAGAGCTGCAAAGAAAAACAGATCAAAACATTAGCTGCAAACTTAACCCATAAGCAAACTATTGTGTGTGCTAGAAATTGAAAATGCTGGAGTACGTGGAAGTTCAGGCAGCAGCTGCAGAGAGGGAAATAGTGTGTTAAACCAATGACTTTTCATGTTCATTGACCTGAATGGTTACCTTTTTCTTCCCCCTCGCTCCAGGCAAATTCTGTACAGACAGAACCCACAGTCAGGATTGAACCCGTCTTTGGCGCTGTAAGGCAGCAACTCTACCACTGCGCCGCCCCTAATCATTTTAATTAGGATCATGGCTGGCATGCCATCAAAGGAAAAAAAAAGACAAACAAATTGCTGTTGGCTAGTGCATTTGAGCAGAGTAATTCACGGCTTGAAAAAGCCACGTTGGTATTGCTCCTGTATTTCATATCAGAGGGGCAACTGAGCAGATGAAACAAGCATCATTCAGCAGTTAGACCTTCGGCAACATATCCAAACACCCTGCCTGCAAAACACAGTTGGCCTATTAAGGGCTTTTGAGCTCGTTAAAGACATGTAAAAACTTTAGATGTTTAGAATATCATTAAACAGTATAACTATATAAATAATTAATAACATATTAAAGTACTAACAATTAAAGAGCAATGTGCATCTGCCCCCCTCCTCAACATGTCAGTGGAGAGTAGAATACACACAAGTCCAAGATATGCTGAGCTACAAATGGCTGCCAGTTCTCTTCAGAACTACTTGCTATTGTACTGATCAATGCCTCAGCCTGTCATGCATGTTAGTGCAGTGGACCAGACAGCCAGTTTTATTCTGTCCTATTACTTATTTTGGAAGACGCTAGACATACTACTTTAGAGCTTAACAACAGGGAACACTTAATCAATATTTAAAATAATCACGATAGGCACAAAATGCTGGAGTAACCCAGTGGGTCAGGCAGTATCTCTGGAGAGAAGGAATAAGGTGACATTTCTAGTCGAGACCATTTTTCAGACTGAGAGTCGGGAAGAGGGAAACTAGTGGCATGAACAGGTACAGAACAAATCAGAGCTAGCAACAATGACCAAGGAAAGGTGGAGCCCATCATTTTAAAATAATCAAATCAGCAATAAAGTCTCTCAATGATCTGAGACATCCACAGGTTAGGTCTTGAAATACTTTTCACAATGACTAACAAAACCACAGACCCACGTCAGATCCATGATACCCAATCATATAATTCACTAGAATAACACAGACATGTAGTCTATTCCTCAACATTCCAAAACGCAAATGTTCTGCCAATATTTGAACATCCTTTGTGGTGAATTAATATGAATTACTGAATTTCTGACTCATCACAGACCAGCAGCATTAAAACTTGCTGGTGGAGGTCAACTCCAGGTTAAAGTGGAGTCATGTCAAACATTTTGAAATGATTAGGAAGCAACTGCAGATGCTGGTTTACACCAAAGATAGACACAAAATGCTGGAGTAACTCAGCAGGATAGGCAGCCTCTCTGGAGAAAAGGAATGGGTGACATTTCAGGTGGAGACTGAAGAAGGGTCTCGACCAGAAATGTCACCCATTCCTTCTCTCCAGAGATGCTGCCTGTCCCGCTGAGTTACTCCAGCATTTTGTGTCTACCCGTTGGACTTCACTGTTCTGAAGAACACATCGACGGTGCCTCGGTGACGATTGAGATTCCCACTGCTTGGATTTGCCAGAAGCAGCCAAGCCTGCAGAAGTCTGTATTCTGTGTTAAGGAATTCCTGCCACAACCTCTCCAGCTCTTTACCCAGTCAGTATTCCAGTTCATGCATGAGCAAACACAACAAATCATCCAGGTAAACATTGAGCATCCTGACTGCTCTGATATCTTCATTCTAGGCAAGCATAGTGTGCCAGCTCCAGGGAAAGTCAAAGAGCCACGGCTATAGATATCTGATAAAGCCTGGTTGCTGAATTCAGTGTAAAATGATAACAGATCAACTCCAGATCGAGGAGCAGTTAGATCAAATGGAGTACACACTTCAATACCTCAATCCTGCAAACTATGCTTTATTCAGTTCCCTACAGTTACATCTTTTAGTTTAGTTTAGAGATGCAGTACGATAATAGGCCCTTAACCCCACAAGCCCTTCAGGCCCACCGGGCCTGTACATGCTGGAGTTTAGAAGGATCAGGGGAGATCTCATTGAAACTTACCAAATAGTGAAAGGCTTGCATAGGGTGGATGTGGAGAGGATGTTTCCACCAGTGGGAGAGGCTAGGCCTAGTCATAGCCTCAGAATTAAAGGATGTTCCT
Source organism: Malacoraja senta (assembly GCA_038087875.1). Classification (NCBI taxonomy): domain Eukaryota; kingdom Metazoa; phylum Chordata; class Chondrichthyes; order Rajiformes; family Rajidae; genus Malacoraja; species Malacoraja senta. The sequence goes on along the minus strand of JAXLNO010002812.1, from coordinate 49,294 downwards.
TTAGGAAGGAGATGAGGGGGAATTTATTTAGTCAGGTGGTGGTGAAAGACCAAAGGTAGATCACAAAATGCTGGAGTAACTCAGCGGGACAGGCAGCATCTCTGGAGAGAAGGAATGGGTGATGTTTCGGGTCAAGACCCTTCTTCAGACTGTTGTCATGGGAGTGGGCGGGACAGAGATAGAATGTAGTCAGAGAATAAGACTGGCGGGAGAACTGGGAAGGGGGAGGGGATGGAGAGATAGGGAAAGCAAGGGCTATTTGAAGTTCGATAAGTCAATGTTCATACCGCTGGGGTGTAAGTTACCCAAGCGAAATATGAGGTGCTGTTCCTCCAATTTGCACTGGGCCTCACTCTGACAATGGAGGAGGCCCAGGACAGAAAGGTCAGATTGAAAGATCAGCCATTGAAATAATAGTAATAGTAATTGATTTAAAATTGAATTGCTTAACTGATAACATGTAATGATTCATTGCAAGGATTGACCCCCCTCCCCCCCCGGTAGGGGAGGAGGGGGGCTAAATATAAGTAAATAGATTTACAACAGACTAACAAATTAATTTAGAAACTATGATAAGTTGTAGTTCAAATTTTGTGCGGAAGGAGGTGAGGAGATTCAGAATCGTGGCAAATAGCCAGGTGCCTGAATCGGGTTAACCCCTTCCAACCAAAGGCAGTTTAGTATGGAGGAAGAAAATGTAATAATTGTTAACATAAGTAAATGGTAGATAAGCTTGGAGATTAGAGAAGATTTATTTAAATATAAAGATATGGTAGATACGGTAAGGCTGACACATAAAATTTGGCTTTGAATGGGTCCCAACTCCCTTTTGTAAGAGTATTCAAGGGGACGGAGCTAAATGTAGATTAACAACTACGGACGTCATTAATTGTGTAACTATCACCATTAGGTGGATAATTGGTCACAGTGTCGTCATTTTTAGACACTGTAACCTCACTCTTTTGATTTTTTTTTAATGTCACAATAATGTACACTTTTTTGTTTTTTTATTTAAGGACAATTTTGAGAGGGATGTAATAATATTGCAAATGCTCGCCCAACAGCCAGAGTCCTAATGTATTGTTTGCACCACATGTTTAAAAGGTAGTAAATAATTTAAAATGCAAGACGATATACAAAAGAAATTTCGAGGAATCACATTCTGTAGTTGGAATATTAGGGGTGCTAATGAACCAATTAAAAGGGGTAAGATTTTTGCACAATTGAAGTCACTCAATTCGGACATAATATTCCTACAAGAAACTCACTTGAAACTGCAAGCTCAAGCCAGATTGAAGGCAAACTGGATAGGCCAAATATACCAATCTTCATAAATTTCCAAAGCTAGAGGCACAGCAATCATTATTCGAAAAGGTATACCATTTAAATCGAAGAATATCGTGACAGATAAGGAAGGGAGATACCTTATAGTTACCGGAGAGATTCATGATACCCCAATCACCTTGGTAAATATTTATGCGCCTAATGTTTATAATCCTCAATTTTTTAATAACATTTTAAATATAATTACAGTTCAATTATCAAAATGTGATAATTGGGGGAGATTTTAACTGTGTTTTGGATCCGTATTTGGATAAATCTTCACAACAGAGATGGGGCAACACAAAATCTAAAACCAGGGAAGTCTTAAATACTTACATAAAAAATACAAATATAACAGATGTTTGGAGGATCGCTAACCCTGTCGGAAGGGAATACTCGTTTTATTCAATGGTACACAAAACTTATTCACGTATCGACTATTTCTTAGTGGATACAAAACTAATTCCCTATACAATGAACCCAAAATATCACAATAGTATAATTTCTGATCACTCCCCGTTAACTTTTGTTTTTAAATTAAAAGGAATGCCTTCTAATAAATCGTTTTGGAGGTTTAATCCTCAAATCTTAAATGATCCACAAGGGGAAATATATTTAAAACAGATGGAACTTTTTTTCAAGAATAATGATACCCCAGATATTTCACCAGTTCTACTATGGGAATCATTCAAAGCAGTTATTAGAGGATCTATTATCTCATATCAAGCCTTTTTAAATAAAAGGAATAAGAAAGAACAAAGGCAGTTAGAAGAACGAATTAGAGAATTGGAATTAGATAATGCTAAAGAGCCTACTATAGACAAACATGATAAAATAACAAGAATGAAATTTAAATTAAACAAAATATTATCAGCAAATGTTATTAGATTATTTCAAATCACAAAACAGGAAAATTTTGAATTTGGGGATAAACCACACAAGCTTCTGCCTCGACAACTGAAAAAACGGGAAAAGAACCACACGATTTTAAGGATTAAATCAAATAAAAGGGAATTGTTAACATTACCTAAGGATATTAATAAAAGATTCGCTCAATTTTATCAACATTTATATACATCTAAAGCGGTAGCAGATAGTACTAAAGTCAGAGAGTTCCTGGATAATTGTAAGCTCCCAAAACTCAATGTGAGTGAACAAGAGGAATTAGGTGCACAAATCTCAACTAAGGAAATAGAAGAAACAATAAATACATTAAAGAATGGAAAAGCTCCAGGACCAGATGGTTTTAGTAATGAATTTTATAAAAGATTTTACGAGATAATTACACGACTACATAAAATGTATACATATGCTTTTAAAGAACATACACTTCCAGAAACACTGGCGGAGTCAACGATTACACTAAAAACTAAAAAAGGTAAAGATTTAGAAGATCCGGGCTCTTATAGAGCTATTGCGCTGTTAAATACAGATCAAAAAATATTAGCGAAAACTTTAGCTAGAAGGCTAAGTAACTATGTCAGTAAATTAATAAATCCGGATCAAACAGGGTTTATACCCAAGAGGTATTCAAGTAATAACCTGAGACGTCTGTTTAATATAATGCACTCACCTAAAACCGAAGAGCAAGACTTATCAATTATTTCACTGGACGCAGAAAAAGCATTTGATCAAGTGGAATGGGATTATATGGTTAAAGTATTGCAAAAATTTCAAGTGGGAGAGAATTTTATCGCTTGGGTAAAATTATTATATGACAGGCCTACGGCCAGAATATTAACTAATAATATCTTGTCCTCGAAATTTCAGTTATCAAGGGGAAATAGACAGGGGTGTTCATTATCACCTCTGCTATTTGCTTTTGTAATAGAACCGTTAGTGGAAAGTATTAGGATACATCCGAATATTTATGGGTACAACACAAAATATTCAAATAATAAGATATCTTTATATGCAGATGATGTACTACTATATATCACAAAATCACAAACTAGTATACCAAATATATTAAATTTAATTGAGGAATTTGGATCCTTTTCAGGATATAGAATAAATTGGAATAAAAGTGAAATTATGCCGATTAAACCTCAGGAATCGACACACCTGTTAAAATTCCCTTTTAAAATCGCCATAGAAAAATTTAAATATTTGGGAATTGAAATTACTAGAAAATATAAGTCTCTATTTAATGCAAACTATATGCCCTTACTCAATAAACTAAACACACTGATTAAATTCTGGAAAACCCTCCCGATGTCTCTTATAGGCCGAATAAATGCTATAAAAATGATCTTTTTACCACAAATTTTATATCTATTCCAGTCAATACCGATATACTTACCAAATTTTTTTTTTTTTAAATTGGATGCTGATATTACAAATTTTATATGGGACTATAAATCCCACAGAATCCAAAGAAAACATTTGTGTAAACCTAAGGAATTTGGTGGATTATCACTCCCCAATTTTTTATATTATTATTGGGCCACAAATGTTAAAAATATGATTCACCTGTTGGACAATTCGGCCCAGCAGGTGGATTGGATAGTAATGGAGAGAGAGGACTGCTCCCCTTTGAACATAGGAGCGATCCTTCTCTCACCAACAAAAATAAAGAATACAATATATAGTAAAAATCCAATTATTCACAGTACAATTAGAATTTGGAAACAAATAAAATTAACGTTAAAATTAAGAAATCTATCACTTCTTTCACCTATAATGAATAATCCTTCGTTTAAACCCTCTATGATAGATAGAGCTTTTATAAATTGGGAAAGAGTAGGAATTAAAACGTTTGGAGATATGTATGATAATGGAAGTTTTTTTTAACATTTCACCAATTACAACTTAAATACAACTTGAATAATAATCAATATTTTAAATATTTCCAACTACGTGACTATTTGAAAAAGTATACATGAGAATATCAAAATATGTCTCCTGACTTATTAGATGGGATAATGAATATAAAAGCAGAATCAGCTAATTTAATATCATACCTATATAATTCCATTTTTAATATAGAAATTCCATCATCGGACGGGATCAGAAGAGAATGGGAACAGGAATTGGCTATAAAAATCTCAAAAGAGAGTTGGGATAAACATCTATTATATGTGCATAAATGTTCGATTAACGTAAGACATATTCTGATTCAATTTAAAATTTTACATAGATTATATTATTCAAAAGCTAAATTAAGTAAATTTTACCCAAATACATCTGCAAACTGTGATAAATGCCTAGTCCAAGAATCAACTATAGCACATTCTTTTGTTTTTTGCATAAAATTCAAAAATTTTGGAATGACATTTTTGAAATTTTCACTAAATTATTTAAAATAAAACTGAAACCGAATGCAGAACTGATTATTTTTTGAACAATAGAAGCAAGTTTGGAGCTGACTTCGTTTCAAAGGAGTTTTCTTAGTTATGGCTTAATAACGGCAAAAAAATGAATACTGAAATTTTGGAAAAATGTTCCTACGCCAACAATAAAAATGTGGACTTCTAATATGTCGGAATTGTTACATCTAGAAGATATGAGATTCCTCCTAACAGGTAAACAAGACCAATTCCAAAAGATTTGGTCTCCATATATCGACTTATTACAAACATAGGGTGCAACAAAATGATGATAATAAATGGTTTTAGGTCCTGGCGAGGGGTGAGTAAAGATATGAAGTAGGTGCATCCCTTTCATACGGTCCTATCTTATTTTCTTTTTTCTCTTTTTTTTTCTTTTCTTCTTTAACTACTTCATGTGGTTTAGGTTCACATGTGTGTTCCTGGGCCACTTTTCATTCACTCACTGGCTGTCTTTGCTAGCTCTTTCTATCCTTTTTTTCTATTAAAGTTGAAAAACAGAAGTGGTACAAGAACTGTATAAATTTACGTTATTGCAGATTACTGTAATGTAAAATACTTCTAATAAATAAAAAAATAAAAAAATAAAGATCAGCCATGATTGAATGGCAGAGTAGACTTGATGGGCCGAAATGTTTAAATCTGCTCCTATCACATATAACCTTAAGTTCCCACTGACCAGCGATCCCTGCACATTAACACTATCCTACTCACACTAGGGGACAATTTACATTTATACCGAGCCAATTAACCTACAAACCTGTACATCTTTGGAGTGTGGGCGGAAACCGAAGATCTCGGAGAAAAGCCTCGTAGGTCACGGGGAGAACGTACAAATTCTGTACAGACAGCACCCATAGTCAGGATTGAACCCAGGACTCTGGCACTGCAAGGCAGTAGCTCTACCGCTACATCTGAAATGTGATTTTGATTATTTCCAGAACAGTAGAATAAATCTTGACAAAAAGCAACAGGCTAGAAATTACAAATGATAAGAGTGCCTGACAATTACTTAATCAAATTATTTCCATCTACGTGCCATTTATTTGACATAAATTCACCTCTCTGACAGGGAAGTGCCATGAAGGCAGGTGAAACATTCATTTACCAGTGTTTCCGGAAGGAATCCTCAGCCTCATGTGACAGATAAAATACACAGGAAACATTGATTGGCATCAGATGGATTAATGTTTGGGTGTGACCCTGGTCTGCTGTGGTGAATTACTTCAGTGACAACAGCCAATGTTGATTTTGTTGCTAAGCATTTATAAACTGCTAATTGCTACACAGAAAAAAAATGGTACAGACCAGATAGACACAAAATGCTGGAGTAATTCAGCAGAACAGGCAGCATCTCTGGAGAGAAGGAATGGCTGACTTTTCGGGAGCATTTTGTGTCTATCTTCGGTGTAAACCAGCATTTGCCGTTCCTTCCTACGTGGTACAGACCAGATTCTGTGCAACTGTCCAGCAAAATTAAAGTTAGCTTTTAACAAGCAGATATGATCTTATCTTTCAGAAATAGAGTTAGAGTATTTTCATTTCCTGTTAAACTGGTGTGCCACAATGTCTTTGAAACCAACATACGAATAAAACATGCAAACAGATTACAGGGATTGTAGCCCTGTAAATACAACAAATAATCACATTCAAGTCATTAATTCAAATTCCCCACAGCTGATGGAGAATTTAGAGAGTTCAAAATATTAAATTTAAAAGTATCAATAAAGATTATATTATTACAACAATGTATCTAGTAGTGAATTGTGCAGGGGAGAGATAAGATTTTGCCTTCCATCACAGCGAGGAGGAGATTCGCTGTGATGGATGTTTGTGTAAATTGTGTTGTGTCTTGGTTCTTTTTACTTGTTTGTATGACTGCAGAAACCAAATTCCGTTTGAACCTCATTTGAGGTTCAAATGACAATAAATGGTATTGTATTGTATTGTATTGTATTGCAATTCCAAAGATGGACAACTTGATAATTCCAAAGATAGACACAAAAAGCTAGAGTAACTCAGCGGGACAGGCAGCATCTCTGGAGAAAAGGAATAGGTAACGTTTCGGGTCGAGACCCTTCTTCAGACAGGGTCAGGGGAAAGGGAAAACCTCTCCACAAGGATAATTCCAAAGATGGTTAAGTCGGCAGAGTGGGCCGCAGGAGGCCCTGAAGCAGCCTGGGACTCAATTAGATCGGACACCGCTCTAAGTGGCTGAGCATGTGGATCGGACGTGGCCTGCAGCAGCACGGAGTGGTAGAGCAGCGGTGGAGGGCATCAACACATCGCCTGGCCACGACGTCCCTTGCAACTCAAACCTTGTGCTACCACCAGGACATTAGACCTTTATGGCCAAGTGAGACACTAACATTGTGGCGTCTCTTGTGTACTAACTCAGTGTGGTCTACTATCTTGCACGCTTATTCTTAATATGATTGTGCCTAATAGACAATAGAAAATAGGTGCAGGAGGCCATTCGGCCCTTCGAGCCAGCACCGCCATTCAATGTGATCATGGGCCAATCAGTACCCCGTTCCTGCCTTCTCCCCATATCCCCTGACTCCGCTATTTTTAAGACCCCTATCTAGCACTCTCTTGAAAGTATCCAGAGAGCCAGCCTCCACCGCCATCCGAGGCAGAGAATTCCACAGACTCACAACTCTCTTTGTGAAAAAGTGTTTCCTCAACTCCGTTCTAAATGGCTTACCCCTTATTCTTAAACTGTGGGCCCTGGTTCTGGACTCCCCCAACATCGGGAACATGTTTCCTGCCTTTAGCGTGTCTAAACCCTTAATAATCTTATATGTTTCAATAAGATCCCCTCTCATCCATCTAAATTCCAGTGTATACAAGCCCAGCCGCTCCATTCTCTCAGCATATGACAGTGCCGCCATCGGTACGGTAGGATTGTCATTGAACTGTATGCAGAAACAGAATTTCACTGTACTTAGGTACACATGACAATAAAGTACCATGGAATCATCAAAGCAGTTCTCCTACCACTTAAGTGGTCAACTTCTTATTCTGAGACAATACTCCTAAAACCTTCCCTGGTCAATACCCTCACAGCCTTGTATAGTTGGTAAATTATTTAAACCCCATTAATGATTCTCGTGGCCACAGAATAGCTGCAGCTTGCCAACAACTTATCCAGACTCACTAATCTACAATCTGTTGTGGTTTAGTCAATCCTCCATTCACGCTGATATATACTTCCAGTGACACAAACTATTGAATTGTGCAACAACCTTATGGCACCTTTTCAAATGCTTCTTGGAAATCCAAATGTGTTGCATCTCCTGGTTCACTTTGACTCACCTCTTTTGTTACATCGTCAAAGAACTTCAGTACATTTGTCAATATGATTTCCCTTTCATAACAGTGTGATTTTTCCATTCCAGCTATATTTTGCGTATCACTGGGTTCCAGCATTTTCCTCAAGAACGCCTGGACATTCCAGCTCTTTGTCTCCACCCATTCTTGATTAAGGGCATTATATTTGCACGGTTCTAAACCATTAGATAAATTAAAAAAACAGGACCAATGCATCCACTTGGCACATTTGATGTCCAGGGGACCTAGTGTCATGCAGCACAGACTAGCCCAAATCTTTCTAATCTTTTCCTATCCATGTACCTGATCTTTTAAATGTCTCTAAACCTTTTGAGTATTGTGTGCAGTTTTGGTCTCCTAATTTGAGAAAGGACATTATTGCTATTGAGGGAGTGCAGCGTAGGTTCACCAGGTTAATTCCCGGGATGGCGGGACTGACATATAATGAAGGAATGGATTGACTGGGCTTATATTCACTGGAATACAGCAGGATGAGAGAGGATCTTATAGTAGAAACATATAAAATTCTTAAGGGATCGGACAGGCTAGATGCAGGAAAGTTTTTCCTGCTGTTGGAAGAGTCCAGAAACAGGGGTCACAGTTTAAGATTATGGGGTAGGTTAATTTAGGACTGCGATGAGGAAATACTTTCAGCCAGAGAGTTGTGAATCTGTGGAATTCTCTGCCACAGAAGGCAGTGGAGGCCAATTCACTAGATGTTTTCAAGAGAGTTAGATATAGCTCTATGGGCTAACGGAATCAAGGGATATGGGGAGAAAGCAGGAATGGGGTACTGATTTTCGGTGATCAGCGATGATCATCTTGAATGGTGGTGCTGGCTCAGGCCGAATGACCTACTCTTGCACCTATTTTCTATGTTCTATGTTTCTTTCCTTTCCAAGTACCTGTCCAAATGTCTTTTTAATATTGTTATTGTATTTGCCTCAAGTACCGCCTCAGGCAGCTCGCTCCATAGACCTACCACCCTTTGTGTGAAAACTCTGGCTTAATTTGGATGCAAAAATCTTCTCAATGGCCAACTTTGTTCCTGTATAATGTTAAGGAGGTTGTGTGCTATGAGATGAAAGATGAATGTGGTTATATAGACTGGAGTTGGAGATAAAAAAGATAGACAAATAGCTTGGGAGACAAAAAGGGAATTTAAAAAATGCCTGTAGTACAATTCAAAATGAAAGGAAAAATAACAAATTGTGAAAGGATCATTTAAAAAAAAATCTAGTGATATTATTTTGAATGGTTTTGTACCAAATGAAAGGCTAAGAAATTGCCGCACAGTATTGGTATACAAATACAACAAGCAATGTCATTAAGCTGGAAAGAATGCAGAGAAGTTTTACAAGGATGTTGCCAGGACACGAGGGTCTGAACAACAAGGAAAAATTGGGCATGTTGGAGAGGAAAGATTAAATAGGAATCTGAGGGGCAACATTTTCACATCGAGGGTGGTGGGTATGTGGAACGAGCTGCCAGACGAGGTAGTTGAGGCAGGTACTAACAATATTTCAAAGACATTTGGACATGTACATGGATATGAAAGGTTTAGAGGTAAATGAGGTAAATGGGCCAAATTTGGGCAAATGGGACTATATTCGATGGAGCATCTTGGTCAGCATGGACCAAAGAGGCCGTTTCCATGCTGTATGACACTATAGGCAATCTGCAGTTCAAATCTAATTCCCAAAGGCAGTTAGCTCAGGGAAAGAAATTTCTTACAATCTGCACATACTAATCCACAAATCTCAAACACTTTCAAACTCTGGAGCTGTAAAAAAGGACTCAAGAGATAAAGAAATGATCAAGATCCGTGTTAAACAGACTTTAAAACTTTCCATAAAACACCAGCATCATGACCTTGAACTCTGGTGCATCTAGAACTAGATTTACACTGACATCATTTGGAACGGGATTATATGTGGGGAAACTCATTTTGACTCACTGTTTTTTAATTATCTATAAATGTTTTTGGCAGAGGTTCTGCTGAAGCCATGCAAACTATTGAATAAATTAGTATAACAAAAGCAAGCACTTAAAATTTACTTATAATCAAAGTGTTTCAGCTTTCTGGAACAAAAGGCAGCGTTGCCCAATATTTATACCCTTGCTTCAGCAAAGATGGATGGACTTTCATGCTATGGTACAATGTCTGGTATCCCAAGCACCGAGTGTTTATTCTTCGTATTTGAGCACAACTAGTAAGATCCAACAAGTTATTTAACCACAAACATTGAAGTCCTAATCTATCCTCAGGTGACAACTACACATATGTTTCGTCATCAGGGGTCAATGGACAGTAATTAATATTTAATTCGTAAATTAGTACTGAATTAGTCTGAAGAAGGGTCTCGACCCGAAACGTCACCCATTCCTTCTCTCCAGAGATACTGCCTGTCCCGCTGAGTTACTCCAGCATTTTGTGTCTGCCAGTAATTAGTACTTGCAAGGCTAGCCAAAACCTGCAGGTATTAATGACATTTGTAATATCACACTGCTACACAGGCTTAGGTTAACTCACTTGACACTGTAGATCAGGAAAAGGAACTTCCTGATCAATAGAGGCAATTCACTCATTTGAAAACCACATTAATGGCCACGTTTAGGTCAGAATATTATTTTCGCAAGAATAAGGGTTCTGACTGAAAGGTTGTCTGTCCCTTCACCTCCACAGATGCTGCCTCACCCGCTACATTCCTCCAGCACTCGGTGTTTTGCTCATGTATCCAGCACCTGCAGTGCCTTGTGTCTCCATCAATTTCTTTCTTCAAGTTTCCATGCAGAATATGACCCTTTTTTGCTTGTCAAAAATAAATGCCTCTTTCATTGTGACACCTCAGTTCTTGCAGGAACCAGTCGAAACCTCCTCAACCCTCAAGATCAGGCGGTAAAATGGAGATCCATTGTTCATATGTGGCTTTTGAATTCAAATTCCACTGACTGTAAAGAAAATTGGGCAGTCGAGAATCTACAAAAGCCCTTTTCTTGCAATGTCCAAATTAAACTTTCCTTCATGAAGTTCAAAGTAGTGGCAACTGTTCTGAACACAATTCCTATATATTTTCATTCTCTGCAAAAGAATTATAGCCATTCAAGATGACAATATTTATGAAATTGTAAGCACAAGGGAGTTGTGATATATGCTGCTCATAGATTTATTCAGTGAAATCTACAAATTGTGTCAAGCTGGAAAGGATATAGAGAAGATTTACAAGGATGTTGGCAGAATAGAGGGTCTGAGCTATAGAGAGGTTGAGTTGGCTGGGACTCTATTCCTTGGAGAACAGGAGAATGAGGGGTGATCTTATTGAGGTGTATAAAATCATGAGAGGAATAGATTCAAGATTCAAGAGAGTTTATTGTCATGTGTCCCAGATAGGACAATGAAATTTTTGCTTTGCTTCATTGCAACAGAATATAGTAGGGATAAATAAATACGGGACAGATCAGTGTGACCATATACCATTGAATATATATATATATACACACACATAAATAAGCAGATAAAGTGCAATGGGCTATTAATGTTCAGAGTTTTGTTTGAGTTGAGTTTAATAGCCTGATGGCTGTGGGGAAGAGCTATTCCTGAACCTGGATGTTGCAGATTTCAGGCTCCTGTACCTTCTACCTGAAGGCAGCGGGGAGATGAGTGTGTGGCCAGGATTGTGTGGATCCTTGATGATGCTGTCAGCCTTTTTGAGGCAGCGACAGCGATAGATCCCCTCGATGGCAGGGAGGTCAAAGCCGTTGATGGACTGGGCAGTGTTTACAACTTTTTGCAGTCTTTTTCGCTCCTGGGCGCTCAAGTTGCCGAACCAAGCCACGATGCAACCGGTCAGCATGCTCTCTATTGTAGATCAGGTCGATGCACAGTCTCTTGCCCAGAGTAGGTGAATCGAGAACCAGAGGACATAGGTTTAAGGTGAAGGGGAAAAGATCTAATATGAATCTGAGGAGTAACTTTTTCACACAAAGGGTGGTGGGCGTATGGAACCGGAGGAGGTCGTTGAGGCAGGTACAATCCCAACATTTAAGAAACAGTTAGACAGGTATATGGATAGGACAGGTTTAGAGGGATAATGACCAAATGCAGGCAGGTGGGACCAATGTAGCTGGGACATGTTGGCCGGTGTGGGCAATTTGGGCCGAAGGACCTGTTTCCACATTGTAACACTCTATGGCTATTAAATTAGGGTCACAAAGGAACTTGCATCAGAAACCCTTCCTTGACAGTGGCCAACATTTCAAAATGGTCAATGCTTGTACAGTAGATCAGATGAGTCTGAAGAAGGGTCTTGACCCAAAAACATCACCATTCCTTCTACCTAGAGATGCTGCCTGTCCTGCTGAGTTACTCCAGCATTTTGTGTCTATCTTCAGTTTAAACCAGCGTCTGCAGTTCCTTCCTACAACATGAGATCAATATTCAGGACTTCTTGCATCTTCTACTGAGTCTCTCCTTTCTGTTACCTTCAACTGGGATGGTTCATCACCTTCTGTTGGTTAACTTTTCCAGTCAATGGTCACAGTGTTCTTTTGCATCAATGGATGGCGAGCCTGACCTGGGATCTGTTACTTTAGCAGTCTGCACAAGGCTGTTTGATTGTTAGGGAACTGGAGATCCCAATTAAATTGGAAGGTGGGTGGTGGGAGGAGAGAGAAGGGTGATTAGAATTAATCCGATTAATGGTTACAATCATGCACCATACTAAAGTGAACAAGGCATGGTGGCGTGGGGTTGCTGGAATATATTTCAGTACCTGGTGGTTGCCAACTGTGGTTGTCAAGGCACTGCCAAAGGCTGATCATGTCAAATCTGATCATATCAGATCAGAACACATTGCTTTTTCAAACATTACTAGCATTTCCTTTCAAGAGTTGTATGCCCTGTGGTTTAGAATCTTGCTTGCAGTTTTGCACCAGCCAATATTGCAAGGAGTCTCAAACCCAGAATGTCAGTCAAGAGCAGATAAATAAGAGAAAATTAAGATATGAAAAGAAAGAGACCATTTTCTTCTTCTCTCCTCAAGTTCCAGTCACTGACTTTGTCCTTCAGCCTTAATTCCCCACTCTTCATCTTGCCACTTGACATCCATTCTCTCTTACTCAACTCTGTTCAAATTGTTCTGTAATTTCAGGAACCCCAATTACCAACAACTCCACCTCCAATCAGTAACACCAAGCTTAATTTCTATTTATTCAATGCAGTAGCTGAGAAGACTTTCCAAACTCCTATGTTAGACCTATGTATGCATATGGATCCAGTGATGGGGGATGTGGATGAGAGTAGGAAGCTCTCTACCATTATTTGCTGGTTAAACAAAACCATTTTATTTAAACTCACTATAACCTTGCACATACGCATTTGAAAAAATATTTTTAAAAGTAAATTCAGTAAACAGTGTGGGTACACAATGTGGCTTTAAGGAGGAAAATTTGTATTCATCATAAATGTGAATCATCGCAACGTGGCAGTAATGCACATTTACCATAGATTTCACTGTTTATGTACAAGAGTGTGTTAAATGGCCAGGAGCACACTGTATTATAGAAACAAAGAGGTGGGGAATGTGCAACAACATAGACTTGACAGGGGGTGGAAATTAACGGTTGCCAGGATGTCAATGGCCACCTAAAGTCCCGCCGGGCAACCTAAAAGCCGTGCCATTTTGCCCGGCTTGGCAAGCACCCGGGACACCTGCCGTTCAACTCTGAGTGGGCCCCTCTCTATCTCTCTCTCTCTGTCACTCTCCGTCTCCGCCCGCCATCCGTGTCCGGGCCGCCGGGTCTCCGCTCTCCCCTCTCCGGCCGCTCCTCATCCGCCGGCACGGCCGGCCGCCTTGCACACGAGCACTGCCACGGCCTGCACATCCTCCCCCTGCACATGCGCACAACCATGGCCAGCACATCATCGGCCGCCCTGCACATTTGCACTGCCACGGCAACTGGTCGGCGCTGGGCACTTTGCATTGTGGGAGATCTGGCCGCCATTGCTGTCCGGTCGCTGCCTCGCCGCGACCGCTGAAAACCAACGCAGAATCACTCCTTGGAGCTGGAGTCACTCCCTGAGTAACTCTTGCTTCTTGGTTTCCAGGTCCTCCAAAAATATTCCAAATGGAATTTAAACTGGAGGTGTTGGAGGGTCCACCACCAAACTCCACTCTGAACAATAACAGCCTATTGCACTTCATCTGTTTATTTATTGTGTATATATGGTCTATGGTATATAGACACACTGAACTTTTATCTCCTGTTCTGTATTATGTTTACATATTCTGTTGTGCTGCAGCAAGCAAGAATTTCATTGTCCTATCTGGGACACATGACAATAAAACTCTCTTGACTCGTGACAAAAAGGGTTCTTGGGGAAAAAAGAGCTACCTTAAATTTAGTTGCGTCTGGTTGGGTAACTATGGTAGGGTGAAGACTATTCCATGCTTTAATTGTGCGGGGGAACTCCATGGAGCAGCCAGCATCTCTGGATAGAAGAAATTGGGTGACGTTTCGGGTAGAGACCCTTCTTTAGACTCCCTCTGGTTTTAGTGGTTTTAGTTTAATTTAAAGATACAGCGTGGAAACAGGCCCTTCGGCCACTGAGACCATGCCGACCACCAATCACCCGTACACTAGTTCTATCCCACACATTAGCGACGTAAGTCAATAGTCAAGAGTGATTTATAGAAACAAAGCAGAAAACAAATCTCTGTGTGTGTATGTGTGTGTAATATATATACCCACACATACAATTTCCCTCCTGGGATTAATAAAGTTCTATCGTATAGTATTGTGTGTGTAGGAAGGAACTGCAGATGCTGGTTTAAACTGAAGATAGACACAAAAAGCTGGAGTAACTCAACAGGTCAGACAGAATCTCTGGACAAAAGGAAAATATTAACGTTTTGGGTTGGGTCTGAAAAAGGTTCCTGCACACCTTTGGAATGTGGAAGGAAACAAGAGCACCCGGAGAAAACCCATGCTATCAAAGGGAAAAGGAGCAAACTCCATACAGACAGCAGCCATATTCAGGATCAATTCCGGGTCTCTGGCACTTTTAGGCAGTAACTTTATGGCCAATGTACTGTCCCATAGTCTAGAACTGAATTAAAACATGTAGCTGTAAAGGGGGACATAGCGTCACTTGGAGATTAAAGACTGAAAATGGATAGTTTCTTTTTTTTTTAAATAACCAAAGTTATCAACGTATAATTTTTTGTGTGTTGGAAAACAAAATATAGTGGCACAGCTGGTAGACTCGCTGCCTCACACGCCAGAGATCTGTGTTTGATCCTGTCCTCGGGCACTGTCTGTGTTGAATTTGCACATTCTCCCTGCAAGCGTGTGGGTTTCCTCCCATATCCCAAAGACACATTGGCTTTGTAGGTTAACTTGTCTCTGTAAAATTGCCCCTAATGTGCAGGGAGTGGGTGAGGAAAGTGAGATAACAGAACTTGTGTGAATGGGTGGTAGACAAAAAAGCTGGAGAAAATCAGCGGGTGAGGCAACATCTATGGAGCGAAGGAATAGGTGACGTTTCGGGTCGAGACCCTTCTTCAGACTGATGTCCAGGGGTGGGAGCAGGAAAAAGAAAGGAAGAAGCGGAGACAGTAGGCAGTGGGAGAACTGGGAATGGGAAGGGAAGGAGGGAGAAAGCAAGGACTACCTGAAATTGGAGGAGCCAATGTTCATACCGCTGGGGTGTAAACTACCCGTGAAATATGAGGTTCTGTTCCTCCAATTTGCGGTGGGCCTCACTCTGGCCATGGAGAAGATCCAGGACAGAAAGGTCGGATTCGGAATGGGAGGGAAGTTGAGTGCTGAGCCACCGGGAGAACAGGTTGGTTATTGCGAACTGAGTGGAGGTGTTGTGCGAAGCGATCGCCAAGCCTGCGCTTGGACTCACCGAGGTTGATCATATGCTGAATAATCCATCCACATTTTTGTTTGAAAGTGGAAAGAAATAATAGAAATTGCATTCATTGCAACGTGTAAAATGAGTTGAGATACTGTATTATAATTTTGCTGCATGTCATTGTGGTATATATCATGTCTTGAGTGGTGAATATGTTTAGTTTGTGACTTTTTATAGAAGCAGAAATAATATGCGAATGCTTCATTGAGCATAATTCCGACTGGTAACTACGCACTTCGTCCGAGCACATTATCGCACGCGTCATGCAAGCCGTCTTAAATGACCACCTAAGCTGTCATTTGGCAACCTAAAAAGTTGTCAAGGTTGCCCGGTTGGAAACAGAGAAAAAAAGTTAAGTGAGAGCCCTGCTTGATGCGTTGCTCCGTGGATTGTTACCTTGTCATTGTGGTGGAGAAGCTTGTGTGGTCCTGAGATCCTGAGAGTGATGCCGTCTGGAGCTATGCTCCTGGTTGGGCCATCCATGGCGGTAAGGTCGAGGGGGAGGTCTCTGACAAAGAGCAATCCAACCAAGACCTCAGCGGTGGAACAGGCGGAGGATGATGGCTGACTTTAGTGGAACGTCACAACGGCTGGGAAGGCGGATGAAGGCTGCAGCAGAAAAGGGTGTCCAGTCGTCTTGGACTCCATTCCACTGGATCCTGACCCAGATCTGTCATGGACCGTGTGGTGGCTGTCTGTGCACCAGTCTCCCCACGTTAAACAAAGTCACGCACAGGCATCCTCCATGAGAGGACAGTCACACTCGTTTCGAGTGACCGCCGATGATGCTTTATAATAACATGGGAAGGGGTTAACCTCTCAATATAACTAACTTTGTTGGAATAATTCTGGTTGAGGAGTGATTAAATAGCTTTCAAATGTGAAAGTATTATTTTATTACTTCAATGTAACTTGGTAAAAATATTCACAAGGAACTGCAGATGCTGGAATCTCAAGCAAAACACAAAGTTCTGGAGGAGCTCAGCTGGTCAGGCAGCATCTTGGATGGAATGGACAGGCAACGTTTCAGTTTCAGGGAGAACCACCATTGACCAGAAACTCTATTTAACCAGCCACATAAGCACTGTGGCTCCAAGAACAATTCAGAAGTTGGTATTGTGTGGTGAATGATTCTACTCCCAACAGTTCAATGCCTTTCCAACATCTACAAGATACTAGTCACGAGCGTGATTGATGGAATGCTTTCAATTTCCTTGGATGATTGCTCCTCCAACAACACAGAAGAAGCTGGACACTAGCCAGGGCCTTTTCAAAATTCCCCCCAAACCAGCAACCAGCAACACTTGGAGAAGCAAGCACAGCAGATGCCAGCTTCTGATTATATCAATGTTCATTCCTCATTGTCAAGTCCTGTAACGTGTCAATTCGGCACAAAATTGCAGGTTTTTCCAGACTCTATGGCAAAAAAAGGGAGAAGCTTTAAATCGCTGGGATCTCTAGATTCCTGGCATTGCTAGTTGCAACAATGCTCCCTGAAATCCCCTGAGGCTCCTTGTTAGTACAGGGGCTATTATTTGCAATTTGCACCATTTAGTGTAGTTATTGGGGTCAAGGAAAGAGCATTCACGTCGCGGCCATGTTTCCACCAATCTTTCCACCACCGCGCACAAGAAGCGACAAGACAGACACCATTGTGTGCAGATGCCGAGAAGTGTGTTCAGCTCTGGCTGAACAATTTCTAATCTTGTGTGTGGACTCGATAAGAAGTGTAGTTATTTACATAACAGAATCAATGAGCTAATAAGAAAAATATTCAATTACATACCTCCAAAAATGTATGAGCAATGATCAAGTACACAGCTGGTTTCAGCAAGCACTCCTCACAACAGATGCTGAACAAAGTTGCAGCGGACCACACCCCAGTCATTGGCAGTGCTCTGTTCATCCAAGGGCAAAACATGTGTCCTGCGAGTACTATATTTCCTGGCTTGTCAAATAACTTCTAGTTCCAAGAGTAAAGTGTCACATTTTCTGGTACTCGACTAATGGAATATTGTCTCACTAATTTAATTGAGTTTTTTGTGGAGGCAACTTAGGAAATTGATGAAGGCAGGGCAGCAGACATTGCCTGTATGGACTAAGGCATAAGGACTAAGGATTATGCACACCAAGCTGATCCATGAATCTCCCGAGAGGCAACGGAGCACTAATTAATCCTAAATATGTTATTATTATTGTTGATACCCAGAAATTACAATTAATTTAAGCTTGGCAAAGTTGCAATGAAGTCAGTTTTGGCATTATTGCAAAATGACGTGTCTTTTTGAAGTGTGCTCTAATACATATTGAAAATATGTATTTTTGTACATCCAGGAGATCCTTTTCCCCTGTAGCTATCAAACTGTGTAACTCCTCCCCCTTCTGTCATGGGGTAGACTGATTCCCCTCCCCCCTCCCTCCCCTAATTTTTGCACAATCCTGGACTTTCCACTCGTCACTTTAATTTCAAGTTTCATGTATCTTGTTGTGTTTTATGACTGTTGGCAGATCAATTTCCCTCCTGGGATAAATAAAGTTCTATTGTATTGAATCGTAAATTGACACTGAAAGACAACACCGCAGCCTTGCCAACAGTCTGTCTGTCTCTTCCTTCTCTGTTGTTTCTTTAGTATGTGTTAAATGTATGTTTATAGTGTTCTATCGCTTGTTTTATGTTGGGCGGTTGGGCGGGGGGGGGGGGGAGGGGAAGTGGTTGGGGGAAACTTTAAAAAAAATCTCTTACCTCGAAGGAGATGCGATTTTCCGTATCGTATCTCCGTCTGCACTGCGGGCTAACATCAAGGAGCTGGAGGCCTCTGCTGGAGACGGGCTTCGGGAGCTCCAACCGCAAGAGCCTGCAGAATTTAATATCACGGAGCTCGCGGTCCCTTTTCCAGGGATCGACCTCTGGCTCCAACCGCGGGAGCCTGCGGACTTAACATTGTGGTGCTCGCGGTCTCTGGTTAGAGACTGACTTCGGGAGCTCCAAGCCGCAGGAGCTTCAACCGCCCGACGTGGGGGCTTCGACCGCCAGCTGCGAGATCTTCGATCGCCCCGACGGATGGTTCAACTGCCCCGACCGCGGGAGAAAAATGAGGGAAGAAGATTAGACTTTATTGCCTTCCATCACAGTGAGGAATGTAGGGAATCCGCTGTTGTGGATGTTTATGTTAACTATTATGTAGTTGTGCTTTTTTTCTGTATGGTAATACGAATATCAATGTACCTTAATTGGTACACGTGACAATAAAGACCTTTGAACCGTTGAAGTACAAGGAGCATTTTAAGTTGGCAGTAACTTAGTAGACTTCACATTGGCACTTATTTCATCAGAAGGCTTTCTCAGCTGCAGCTCCCCCAGCACTTCCTACTCAACCTCGGTGGAACTGATTAATCACATGCTGATTCACAGCAACAGTCTTCAACTTAGTCTTCATGTGATGTTGCACAAAGGGACTAATACATACAGCACACTAGAAAGTGAAGGGTAGCCTCTGGCAAATGCCAGTCCAGTGAAGGGTAGCCTCTGGCAAACGGCAGTCTAGTGAGCAATCATTCATTTCCTGTGTCCACCTTGTGCAAATGGCAAGATTACAATAATTACAGAAACTAGCAAATGACCAGCAAATCCAGTCACTCCCATCTTCCATAGTGTCTTGCCTGCCGATATGGGCTTAAATTTCACGGCAACAGCAACATTCTAATCGATCACATTCCAGAATCACCCATTCTCAAGATGATTTAAATCCTCTTTTTCTTTGGACAATCATGTGATAAGCGTCTAAATCGTCTATATTTTGTTATTGTCTATCCATAATCAATATTTTTATACTAAAATACTGAGCTATATTTAAGAGGGAGTTAGATGTGGCCCTTGTGGCTAAAGGGATCAGGGGGTATGGAGAGAAGGCAGGTACGGGATACTGAGTTGGATGATCAGCCATGATCATATTGAATGGCGGTGCAGGCTCAAAGGGCCGAATGGCCTACTCCTGCACCTATTTTCTATGTTTCTATGTAAATATCCACAACAGTTTTAGTCACGTATTGTGCAAAAAATAATAATTTTGATTATATTGAGAATGGATGTTACTAGATTATTTGGATACTTAGGCTATTTAAAAATTTAGATCTAGTAATTGAATTTAGATGAATTTAATTGATTTGATGAAACTGATGAACATGAATTTTTTGATGGGTATTTACTGTTTATTTTAGCGTTTAACTTTACCATTTCTACCTTTTTTCTAAAACTGCAAATTATAACTTGTTTCAGTGTTTTTTTTCCTTTACATTTTAAACAGATGTCTCCGAAGAAGAAATGCAAAATTGTCAATCCAAATGCCCAGCAAAATAGACTGATTTAGACAGCATTCGCAGAGATTATCCGAATTTGGACTACTCCAAATGTGATGATCTACAGGACATTCTTAATGGGAAAGTAGTGGGCTGAAAGGCATGTCATGCGTGGTTTGAAGAGCAAAAACCTGTAGTTTACAATGCCAACATTGAAAAGTTGAGGAAAAACAAGGTGTACAGAGTTGCTTATTGGTTACAATCTGAGGAGTATGATGATGCTACTGATTATGATATGCCAATGTACCAGCTAGCAACTGATCTTCTCCATAAAGACTTGGTCTATTGCTAGAAATTGTAATATATTTACCTGTTACGGACTTACAGCATATAATACAATAATATTAAAGTTCTTATCTTGAGAATATCACATTTTTGAATTTTCAAGGCAGTCTGGGTGTTTATTACTATTTCCGTCACAACGGTCAATTTTGTAATTAGCTACAATTAGGTAACTAACTAATTATATGCTTTAATTTCAGGTCATCCAAGTAAGACGTTTTATATTTGTTTCAGAATGCTTCAATCTATAATAACTGACATTTTCATTCAGTTCCTTTAATTTTTAAGAAAGTTATGGGCTTTTGACTGTCCTCGATCACAGCTTTTGTGTTAAGTCAATGGAAAAGCAATACGGAACAAGATGCTAATTTCCGAGTATGAAAATGGCCATAACTTATTTAATACTGAAGATATGAAAGTGAATTAGGTGTCAAATTAAACTTCTTTTTATGCTTTATCTGATGGGATAAATTACAGGCTTGATTTTTTAAATCTCAAAATTTTGTAACATATACTGCCATGTATGTCCACTTTAATTTTACTTCGGAGTCAGGTGAGTGACTACGTGAAGAGCCCGCCAGCCCGCATGCGCGTCATTAGTCTAACGTATGGCGCACGACTGGCTGGCAGGCGCGTCGCTCCTCCAGCGGTAAGTTTCAAAGTCCTGCAGGTTTTCGAACTTATTTTTCATGTTGTCCTTTGTTGCAGGAATCTCTTTTGCAGAGTTCCTGCTGGACATTGAATTACGACCCCGGACGGACCGCGGGGAAGCCGGTTACGGACCGCGGGGATGCCGGCTACGGACCGCGGGAGTGCGGGTAGCGGGTGGCCGTCGGGTTCACTGCCCGAGTCGCTGAAAGTGCGGTCAGCGACTTCTGAGAATTACGGAGCGAAGTCCGGATGGGCCGCGGGGAAGCTACAAACCGCGGGGAAACCGGCTACGGACTGCGGAAGTACGGGTAGCCGGTGTCCGTCGGGTTCGCTACCCAAGTCGCTGACAGGGCGGTCAGCGACTCCAGACTCCGGCAGCCCTGAGAGGCTGTGCAGCCGAACGGAGTCCGAGAGGCCTGGACTGGGACAAGTCAGGCCAGGAGGGTTTCCCTCCATGGGTACGTCCTCGGTGGAGCATGGATGTGTCCGCAGGGCATTCATCCCACTGAGGTGATGCTCCATCCTGATATGGTCCGTGGAATGGGGCCATATTAGCGCAGGTCTCGTCGGGGACCTGCAGCAGCACCTGTTTCAGGGCTGCTTACAAATCTGCCTCTCTGTGGAGGGGATTGCGAGGGGTCAGTGTGTGACTGACTCCAAACTCGGAAGTATGTCCGTGAAACATACTGGAGTACATGCATGAGGTTCAAGAATTGTCTGTCATGGCATCAAGGGTTGCGATACCCTCGCAAATGGAGGAGCCGCTGCAGGAAGAGTTGGCTTCCAGCCTATGGCAGAAAACCCGGGGGGGGTGGCCAGAGTTTCCCCTCACATTACAAGCTTGGTAAGCATCAGTGACCTCATGTCACATCATTACAGGAACATACACCTGTAAATTGTGCATTCCTGAAGGTGCCGGCAGTGAACAGCGCTATCTGGGGAGACTGTGGATGGCGAGGCCAGCAATGTCCAGCCGCCGAATCTTCTCCTTGGAGAAGACCTAGCCAAACAGGTAAAAAACCTCGATGAGGAAGCAAAGCTGTCGGACTAATCAAGGTATCAGCGACGAGCAAAGCTTCAACGTTTAGGCGACAAACACCCCTACGCCTCCATCGGCAGTAAGCGGTTCACTGAAGCTGGTGGCAGCTTGAAAGCTGTTTCTCTGGGTGGAGGTCTTCAGGCCTAGGCCCAAGCCGGCCCTCATGGAAAATGTGTAATCCACGCACCCCAGCAGTCCTACCCTCCAAATCAAGGACGAGAATAGAACCCACATCAGGGGCCTTTGGGCTTACTGTAAGACCACCGGTAACCATGCAGGTACGTGGGTCTGGTTCTTTCCGACACATGGGTTGTATGTATCAGTTACAAGTTGGTGAGATTACACTTGTTTTGAATGAAAGGCATTGGATAACATCAGATTCGTTTATACTGCACAGTATACAATGTTTCCAAATTGAATTCAATTCATTGCCACCCACACAGCATACGCCAAACCGGACATTGTACACACATTGTCCATTCACAACAGGAAGGTTTGGATGTACAAGCTGAAATTCAAAAGTTATATACAAAAGGGGCAATTGAGAAGTCGAGTCGTGAACCAATTTGTTTCTAATATATTTTGACTAGACTTAACTGGTTTTGTGCAGTATAGACATTTCAAAATGGAAAACTTTGTTACTGCCAAACAACTGGTGTCCATAGGATGTTATATGGCATGCATCGATCTCAAAGATGCATACTATCTCGGTACCCTTTCGCTGGGATCACCGGAGATATTTGAAATTTAGCTGGATGGGGCAACTGTGGCAGTTTAAAGCATTGCCTAATGGGTTAACTTCAGCCCAGATTATTTACCAAATTATTGAAGCCAGTACTTGGGCTACTTCGAGCTCAAAATCATATTGTTATGGCATATTTGGATGATATCGTAATCATAAGGAAAACGCTGGAGTTGGCTAAATTAGCTGTTTCAGCCACTAAACTCATGTTTGAGAGATTGGGGTTCTCATCCATCCAGTTAAATGAAAGTTGATACCATCTAGAATTATTGAGTATTTGGGATTTACAATTAACTCTATTTCACATGTCTGTGACTCTGCCTTGGGGCAAGAGATTACAATTAATAGAAGCCTGTAACAATCTCGTTGTTATGGTGCAACCTTCTATTCGACAATTAGCCAGTGTAATTGGCAAATTAGTGGCTGCTTTCCAGCTGCACAGCTTGGGCTTTTGCATTATCAGAATGTGCAAAGTATCAAGCACTAATATACCATGCGGGTCTCTTTAATCAGACCTATGCGATTGCCAGCTGTAGCCATTTCTGAGTTTCAGTGGTGGATGACCAATATTCGGCATTGCTCCAGTAACATTTTGGTCAGCAAATCTTAGAAACATAGAAACATAGAAATAAGGTGCAGGAGTAGGCCATTCGGCCCTTCGAGCCTGCACCGCCATTCAATATGATCATGGCTGATCATCCAACTCAGTATCCCGTACCTGCCTTCTCTCCATACCCTCTGATCCCTTTAGCCACAAGGGCCACATCTAACTCCCTCTTAAATATAGCCAATGAACTGGCCTCGACTACCCTCTGTGGCAGAGAGTTCCAGAGATTCACCACTCTCTGTGTGAAAAAAGTTCTTTTCATCTCGGTTTTAAAGGATTTCCCCCTTATCCTTAAGCTGTGACCCCTTGTCCTGGACTTCCCCAACATCGGAAGCAATCTTCCTGCATCTAGCCTGTCCAACCCCTTAAGAATTTTGTAAGTTTCTATAAGATCCCCTCTCAATCTCCTAAATTCTAGAGAGTATAAACCAAGTCTATCCAGTCTTTCTTCATAAGACAGTCCTGACATCCCAGGAATCAGTCTGGTGAACCTTCTCTGCAATAATGTCCTTCCTCAGATTTGGAGACCAAAACTGTACGCAATACTCCAGGTGTGGTCTCACCAAGACCCTGTACAACTGCAGTAGAACCTCCCTGCTCCTATACTCAAATCCTTTTGCTATGAAAGCTAACATACCATTCGCTTTCTTCATTGCCTGCTGCACCTGCATGCCTACTTTCAATGACTGGTGTACCATGACACCCAGGTCCCGCTGCATCTCCCCTTTTCCTAGTCGGCCACCATTTAGATAATAGTCTGCTTTCCTGTTTTTGCCACCAAAATGGATAACCTCACATTTATCCACATTATACTGCATCTGCCAAACATTTGCCCACTCACCCAGCCTATCCAAGTCACCTTGCAGTCTCCTAGCATCCTCCTCACAGCTAACACTGCCCCCCAGCTTAGTGTCATCCGCAAACTTGGAGATATTGCCTTCAATTCCCTCATCCAGGTCATTAATATATATTGTAAATAGCTGGGGTCCCAGCACTGAGCCTTGCGGTACCCCACTAGTCACTGCCTGCCATTGTGAAAAGGACCCGTTTACTCCTACTCTTTGCTTCCTGTTTGCCAGCCAGTTCTCTATCCACATCAATACTGAACCCCCAATGCCATGTGCTTTAAGTTTGTATACTAATCTCTTATGTGGGACCTTGTCGAAAGCCTTCTGGAAGTCCAGATACACCACACCCACTGGTTCTCCCCTATCCACGCTACTAGTTACATCCTCGAAAAATTCTATAAGTTTCGTCAGACATGATTTACCTTTCGTAAATCCATGCTGACTTTGTCCAATGATTTCACCACTTTCCAAATGTGCTGCTATCCCATCTTTAATAACTGACTCTAGCAGTTTCCCCACTACCGATGTTAGACTAACTGGTCTGTAATTCCCCGTTTTCTCTCTCCCTCCCTTCTTAAAAAGTGGGGTTACATTTGCTACCCGCCAATCCTCAGGAACTACTCCAGAATCTAAAGAGTTTTGAAAGATTATTACTAATGCATCCACTATTTCTGGAGCTACTTCCTTAAGTACTCTGGGATGCAGCCTATCTGGCCCTGGGGATTTATCGGCCTTTAATACATTCAATTTACCCAAAACCACTTCCCGATTAACCTGGATTTCACTCAATTCCTCCAACTCCTTTGACCCGCGGTCCCCTGCTATTTCCGGCAGATTATTTATGTCTTCCTTAGTGTTCCTTACAACACTAAATCTTCAGTTGAATTACAATCTGATGTTAGTTCTCAAGGTTGGGGTGCTACCAATACCATCTCTAGCTACGGTGGCAGATGGAATGTGCATGTCATCAAGCTTTCAGTTACATGGTATCAACTATTTAGAGGTGCTGGGAGCATTGTAGGGGTTGAAGGCTTATGGTGGGAATATGCATCATCTGCATTTTCAACTACAGATTGACAACACTACAGCGGTGGCATATATTAATCACATGGGTGGAATCAAGTCAGTATCTTGGGATAAACTGGCTAACCTTATTTGGCACTGGTGTATTGCAAGAAACATTTGGGTTTCAGCTACCTACTTACCAGGTAGGTTTAACATGGTGGCGGACACCAGGTCACGGAAATTTAATGACAACACAGAATGGATGTTCGATCATACGTGCGAACGACATTGTTGCTCGGTATGGAACACCGGACAGCATGGGAGCCAGACCCAGGGGCAGTGGCGATGGATGCATTCTCGCTACACTGGGAGGAATGTTCTTTTAGGCATTTCCCTCCATTTTTGCCTCATCAGTCGGTACTTGCAAAAATCCAGCAAGATCCCACGTCAGGCATGTTGGTAATGACTGACTGGCCTACGCAGCCATGGTTCCCACTGATACTAGGAATAATATCAGAGCCTTGTATGGCCGTTCCCAAACGCAGAAATCTGCTGGTTCACCCCGTGACTGGGGAGGACCATCCACTGCATGATCAAATCAATTTGTTGGTTTGCAGACTCTGAGAAGACCTTTTCTGGGGCTCGGACTGTCAGATCGTACGGTGGACGTAATCACTGCGGCCTGGAGAGATAGTACCAAGAAACAGGACATCCCCTATAATCAAGAAATAGGAAGTGTTCTGTTACAGTCCTACATATCGTATGACACGGCATTATAACAGATGGGTTGGAATTCCTCTCAAAACTATATTTTGATGAAGGATTGAGTTATAGAGCCATAAATGGTGCCAGAAGTGCCTTGTCGTCATACTTGTTGCTGGGATCAGGACACCACTCTGTCGGGTCTCACCCTCTGATATCCAGGTTTATGAAGGGTATCTTCAACTCAAATTCCCCCAGGCCCAGGTATTCGGTGATATGGGATGTTAACGTGGTGCTCACGCTGCTTCGCCGGTGGGCTCCAGCTACATCTGTGTCCTTGGTCAAACTCACTTACAAAGTGGTTATGCTCATGGCGCTGGTTTCAGCGCAATGGGTCCAGTTGTTGCATGAGCTGCGACTGGACAGGATGGTTACATCTGCAAATATTATAACGTTTTATGTTTATGACTTAGTCAAGCAGAGTAGACCAGGGGCGTCCGGTCTCAGACTAGTTTTCATGGCATACTCCATGGACCTTCGGTTGTGTGTGGTCATTTATCTACAACAGTACGTTAAGGTCACCAAGAGCCTTAGAGGCTCTGAACTAGCAAGGTTTGTTAGTTACAATAAACCTCATAAGAAGGTATTAGTAGACCATTTCCAGGTGGTTAAAACAGGTTCTGGCTTGTGCAGGAGTGGATACTGATGTTTTCAAATCTCACTCCACCAGGGCTGCAACAACTTCAGCAGCAAGGGTTATGGAGGTTCCACTCGACCATATCCTAGCGACCACAGGATGGTCAAACGAACGAACTTTCCAAACGTTTTATAACAAACCCATTGCCAGACCAGGGGTATTTACCAATTCCATTTTTAGTTCATTTGTTCATTAATAAGCATCAGCATGTTTGAAATCTATGTCATGTCTGAATGCATTATTATTTTCACTCATCCTTGGTCAATTGATGCAGTGTGTGACGCATGGATTCGTGTCCACGGCATGAATTCACAGAACTTTGAAATCTTCACGCAGTCACTCACGTGACTCCGAAGTATAATAGTTAAGATTAAACAAGAACTTACCAGTTTGAAGTTTGATCTTTATTTTATGAGGAGTTACGATGAGGGATTACGTGCCCTCCGCTCCAAACCCTCTCTCATAAAGGTCAGCTGGTAGTTCTAGTTTCTCGAATCTTCCTATATTCAGTTCAACAACTGTTCTCTGTGATTTCACACCGCTGCTTTGAAGATTGACGCGCCTGCAGGCTGGCGGGCTCTTCACGTAATCCCTCATCGTAACTCCTCATAAAATAAAGATCAAACTTCAAACTGGTAAGTTCTCGTTTAATCTTACTATTATTCCTCACTCTCACTGCCATAATCCTCAGGACATTGAACTGACTGATGCCGAACCTCTAACTGATCCCTTAGACACACAATCTGTGGAATTCATTGCCTCAGAAGGCTGTAGAGGCCAAGTCAATGGATATTTTTAAGGCAGAGATGGATAAGATTCTTGATTAGTATGGGGAGAAGGTAGAAGGTTAGGAGGGAGAGATAGATCAGCCATGATTGAATGGCGGAGTAGACGATGGGCCGAATGGCCCAATTCTGCTCCTATCACATGACCTTATGCCATCAATCTTCCCAAACTTCTGAAATGAAGGTCTGTCCCTCAGTCCTTTTACACTTGTGTTTCCACAAATGTGTCATCCCAAACTCTAGGCCAAATGACCCCTCTTTCCCTACTCCCATCTGCGACATCCATTGTTCTCGACTTGAACTTCTATAGTTTTGGCAATAGAACTTTATTTTATTTCCCACAAAGCGTTGTGTATGATAGCATCTCACACCTTGCATAAAGTGGCCAGAAACACAACACGAAGGACTACATAAAAATATGTAGTCAATTTCCCCAATTTTAGGTAACCACAACCCCCCCCCCCCCTCCTCCCCTTTCTTCCCCCGTCCCACCTGGACTCGCACCTACTTCTCCTCTCTCCAACCCCATCCACCCACATTCCTTCCTCTAGCTTAGCATTTCGCAACTCTTCAATCCTTCTGGCTTTCATCGCTGGCCTTTGTCCAACCATCTGCCTAGCAAAAGCTTCCCAGACCTGTATCCACCTATTACCTTTCTGGCTTTGTCTTGCCCCTCATCTCTTCTAGCTTCACCCCCCCCCCCCGCAGTCTGAAGAAGCTCCAGCATTTGTGCCTTTTTTTACCTTATTTAATTATTTTAAAACAATAATTTAAATAAATCTGGCAAGAGTTGGAATGCTCAAGGAGCAACTAACTTTATCTAGTAAAGGAGCATAATAAGTGGAACACCTGCTGTTCACTGTGCTTGGAAATTAGGTACCGTGACAACACACAACCGGAACATATTCTGCGGATCCCTGAACCAAATTTCTAGTCTCCAATAAAATGCTTCCGCTAGAAATGATGTGCGGATAAGTGTCAACATCATGTGAAGGCACATTTAGTTTAGCTCTTCTGTACTAGATGATATCTGTACAGTCATCAGGAAGTGTGCTATGCTTCAACATGCTCTCTACATAACAGGAAATTAATGGACGCCCTTATTCCCTCCCTCATTGGGACTCTTGGGCTGCTTCGCAATCATTGAACCATGCAGAATCAAAGAACGTAGTTCCCATCAGCTTGTTCAAGAGTAACACTTTTAAATGCCTTGACAAAAACTGTTGTATTAAAACGGAAATTACACTCAAGATATTAATTTTGAAGCACAACCGTCTCTGACGGTACATAGGGTGTGTCAAAGGAGTACAACAACATCGCAGATGTATTGTTTTTAAGGTCATAAGGTCAAGGA
This sequence comes from Malacoraja senta, assembly GCA_038087875.1. NCBI lineage: Eukaryota > Metazoa > Chordata > Chondrichthyes > Rajiformes > Rajidae > Malacoraja > Malacoraja senta. Next base: position 20,320 of record JAXLNO010002812.1, on the reverse strand, counting down.
AGAGAAGCAGACTTAGGCCATTCACCCTATCAAGTCTACTCCGCCATTCAATCATGGCTGATCTATCTCCCCCTCCTAACCCTACTCGCCTGCCTTCTCCCTTTAACTGCTGACACCCGTACTAATCAATAATCTATCTATCTCTGCCCTAAAAATATCCACTGACTTGGACTCCACAGCCTTCTGTGGCAAAGAATTCCACAGATTCACCACCCTCTGACTAAAGACATTTCTCTTCATCTCCTTCGTAAAAGAACCTCCTTTAATTCTGAGGCTATGACTCTCCCACTAGTGGAAACATCCTCTCCACATCCACTCTATCCAAGCCTTTCACTATTCTTTAAGGTTCTAGTTCCTAACCTTTAAACTCTTTCCACAAGGGGAATGATTCATGAGGGGATCTGTGATGGAACTGAACTGAAATTCACAATCTACAATCGTGGCAGTTTAACCCATGCCCAGGGCTCGAAATTAGCGGTTGCCCGGGCAGCAATGACCACCCAAAGTTCTGCCGGGCAACCTAAATGCCGAGTCATTTTGCCCGGCTTGGCACTGCAGATACTGGTTTATACCGAAGATAGACACAAAAAACTGGAGTAACTCAGCGGGTCAGGCAGCATCTCTGGAGAAAAGGAACGTGAGGTTGCGTGTCGGCGGCGACTGTATTGCGGGACAAAGATATTAGGTGCGGGGTGACGGAGCGAATGACGGGCCCCGCACAGCGGCAACAGCGGCTCCATCTCCTCCTCCTCCCGCACCCCGCCTGCCCTGATAGCGGCCGCTGCTTGCAAATCCGCTAACGGCGATAACCGCTTTCAAAACAAACCCTCTCGCACTCCGAGGCCAGGAGGAGGGAGGGAGGGGTAGGCCTCCTCTCGCCGTCTGAAGCAGCTGCACCAAAGATCCTATAGCTATAGGATCTTTGAGCTGCACCGCTCGGCCCCGCACCTTGCTGTTGGCTGGTGGCGAGGAGACCCAACCGCCTCCCCCTTTGGCGGCGGCACTTGGCGGTGGACAGGGACGGCCAAGGCAGCAGGGCGATGTTGTCCGAGGAGCGCTGACCTTCCTTCCTCCCCACCTCCCCTGCTCCTTCCCGTCTCTCTCTCTCTCTTTTATGCCCCCCCTCCACCCCCCCTATCCTGAGACCCCTCCTCTCCATCCCACACTGATCCCCATTCCCGCCTCTATTCAGTCCTCACTGACATCCCCTTTGCTCCCCTCCCCATCTACCCCCCCCCCATCTATTCATCCTGCGCTGATCACCCTATCCACCTAGCATCGATCCTCCTGCCACCCCCCCATCCATCCTGCACTGCTCCTCCCATTCATCCTGCACTGATCCCCCCATTCATCCCGTACTGACCCACCCTCCATTTACCCCGCACAGATCCCCCCATCCATCCTGTAGTGATCCCCCCATTCATCCTGTACTGATCCCCTCATTCATCCTGTACTGATCCCCTCATTCATCCTGTACTGATCCCCCATTCATCCTATACTGATCCCCCATTCATCATTTACTGATCATCCCATTCATCCTGCACTGATCCCCCCATTCATCCTGTACTGATCCCCTCATTCATCCTGTAATGATCCCCCATTCATCCTGCACAGACCCTCCGATCCACACTGTACTGACCCACCCTTTCATCCTGTACTGATCCCCCCCCATTCATCCTGCGCTGATCACCCCCCCCCCATCCATCCAGTACTGATCCCCCCCATTCAAGAAGAATGGGGGGAACAGTCTGAAGAAGTGTCTCGACCCGAAACGTTGCCTATTTCCTTCGCTCCATAGATGCTGCCTCACCCGCTGGGTTTCTCCAGCATTTTTGTCTACCCCCATTCATCCTGTACTGACCCCCCCCCCCATCCATCCCATACTGATCCCCCATTCAACACCACTGACATCCCCGTGCTCTCCCCTCATAATTGTACATACCCCCCCCCCCCGCCATCTATCCAACCCGCACTGATTCACACACCCCCCCTCCCTGACCCTATTGTGCTAGAAATGTCTTCAGAGCGAACATTGACTATGTTTGATAACGGAATGCAATCAAATGTGTTTTAATTCCCAATGTTATTATTTGTTTTAGTCCATAAAGATGGAATAATTAAATTGTGAACACGTGAAACATTAAAACAGCAGTGTTCGTTTGTCACTGCTACCGTTGACACGTTATTACACAATTCATTTTAACGGCAAATCAATGCTCTTAATATGGAGTATCAGTACTGTAGTTATTTAATTAGCAACATTCACAACTATACGTTGGATTTATCCAGGTTTTACTTCTACAGTCGGTCATATACATCACAAATTTGGTCAGGAGATATTTTAGTTGAAATTTTAACGTTAAGTGGGAATGATGGAAACAGGATTTATCAATAATTTTTTTTTAATATGGTGCGTACAAACTGGGTATCTTCATTGCTGTTCACAACACATACATCTAATCTGAATGTCCGATAATGTGGCGTTTTGACACCTTTAAACATATTACCAAAAGAACATTTGCTGCAGTTATGTCCTTTGGCCATCTCTTGTCAGTTAGTGTAATGTTTAACCTGTCAGATGGGTATAGTCGGTTTTAACAGCTATTATCATAACATGCCTTTAGAAATTTTGTTGCAACCTGTATATTTTGTTATGGATAAATTATGTTGGAAGCGAGAGTGTTTCTGTACCAATAGCAATAACGGCCCATGCTATGGCCATGTCATAGTAATTTTCAGTCCTTCACAGAAAACATGCTTGCGTCAATCTGTAGTGTGCATGGTTAAGCATATATGTTACCATGGTCCAGAATTTATTGACACAGGTTGATCATACGCTGAATAATCCAAACAACATTTTTGTTTGGAAGTGGAAAGAACTAATAAAATTTGCATTAATTGCAATGTGTAAAAAGAGATACTGTATTATAATTTTGCTGCATGTCATTGTGGTATATATCATGTCTTGATTGGTGAATATGTTTAGTTTGTGACTTTATTTGAAGCAGAAATAATATGTGAATGCTTCATTGAGCATAGTTCCGACTGGCACATTATCGCACGCGTCATGCAAACAGTCTTAAATGACCACCTAAACTGTCATTTGGCAAGCTAAAAAGCTGCCAAGGTTGCCCGGCTGGCAACAGGGAAAAAAGTTACTACAATAACCTCTGACCACACCACTTCACCCTTAACCTTAAACAATCCAGATATCCTGAAGTGACAAAAGATAATATAAAATTCAAATTTGTTCTTGTTTCTCTAATGGTTCAATTGTTAAACATAGTTCACAATGCCCAAGTAACCAACCTGGATCACTATTTCTATTGAGTCATCTGATATACAGTATTAAAGAATGGCAAAGCAAATAACACATTTTACACTGTCATATAAGTATGATGAGGGACTTGCATTGAAATGGCACATGAAGAACTATAACTCAGCATGAGTCAATACTCTCAGGAAAGGAGGGGGTGGGTTGGAAAATGTAAAAAAATACTATTAAAAAAATGAGAATGATAGAATATCTATAATTTATTCCATCCCTGAATTCCTCAGATGTCCTTGGCTTTTGCTTCTCCTGAGTTGAATTGCCAGTTGTGCCTTCTTTGTAAAGACTCTGATGTCTGGAAGCAGCTCCCCTTCTCCCTCCCACCTCTTTCATTTTCCCCTCCTTAAAATCCACCAATTAACTAAACATTTGATCATTTGTTCCCGTACTACTTTAAATGGGGCCCCGAGTCAAATTTAGTTTGAAAGATTTGACCTCTAATGATCAAAATACCCCAGAGCATCAAAGGACCTATTCCCTCTCTCCAGAGATGCTCCCTGTCCCGCTGAGTTACTCCAGCATTTTGTGTCTATCTTGGCTCTATTTACATAGATACATAGACAATAAGTGCAGGGGTAGGCCATTCGGCATTTTGAGCCAGCACCGCTATTCAATGTGATCATGGCTGATCATCCACAATCAGTACCCTGTTCCTGCCTTCTCCCCATATCCCTTGATTCCGCTAGTCCTAAGAGTTCTATCTAACTCTCTTTTGAATGCATCCAGTGAATCGGCCTCCACTGCCTTCTCAAACAAATTCACAACTCTGTGAAAATGTTTTTCTTCATCTCCGTTCTAAATGGCCTACCCCTTATTCTTAAACTGTGGCCCCTGGTTCAGGACTCCCCCAACATCGGGAACATGTTTCCTGCATCTAGTGTGTCTAATCGCTTAATAATTTTATATGTTTCTTTAAGATTCCCTCTCATCCTTCTAAATTCCAGTGAATACAAGCTAGTCACTTGTGTTCACCCAGAGAGTTGTGAAACTGTGCAATTCTCTGCCACAGAAAGCAGTGGAGGCCAATTCACTGGATGTATTCAAGAGATACATTAGAAATAGTTATTAGCAATAACGGAATCAAGGGATATGGGGAAAAGGCAGGAATGGGGTACTGATTTTGGATGATCAGCCATGATCATATTGAATGGCGGTGCTGGCTTGAAGGGCTAAATGGCCTATACCGGCATCTATTTTCTATGTTTCTATAAAGCATCCACAATACAAGGAGTAGAAAGAGTGGCCCCACTGTAGATGGAATCTTCAACTACACAAGTGCTAATGGAGGAGCCTAGCAGGTCAGGCAGCATCTGTGGAGGGAATGGACAGACAACCTTGCGATCTCAAGACGGATCACAGATGCTGCCTGACCCACTGAGTTCCTCCAGCACTTTGTTTTATTGCGAAGTGGATGGTGTTGCAAACAAAAATTGTTATGCAATTTAGATTTCTATCAGCATGATTTTTATGTTGAGTTTATTATTGACACATTTATCGAGGTAGAATGAAAAGCTTTTGTTGCGTGCTATCCAGTCAAAGAAGACTGCATGATTACAATCAAGCCATCCACAGTGTGATAAATATCGTGTTCAGGGTGACAAGAAGAACCAGAATCAGATCATTGTAATCAAAGTAACAAAAAATACAGCTCTACCTGGTCTTTCAGTATAATCAGTTTTATTCAGAACCATTAGTCCTTAATCAGCAAATAACCCGCTAAGTTACTCCAGCATTTTCGGTCTACCTTTGGTTTAAACCAGCATCTGCAGTTCCTTCCTACAACAGGTAGTATCTGTAGTAATAGAACAGGATGAGCGAGTGGTTTCACAAGAAACAGCAAATGCCGGAATCTTAAGCAACATACAAACTGCCAGAGGAACTGGCAGCATCTATGGAGGGCAGGATCAGACTACGTGGTTTGGGACTTCTTCTGACTGATGGAATGGGGGTGGAAGAAAACTGGAAAGTAGAGATGACGGCGAGACAAAG
>JAXLNO010002812.1:0-10000 GCA_038087875.1 Malacoraja senta | reverse complement strand
GTGTCTGTCTGTGTCTGTCTGTCTGTGTGTGTCTGTCTGTGTCTGTCTGTCTGTGTCTGTCTGTCTGTGTCTGTCTGTGTGTGTCTGTCTGTCTGTGTCTGTCTGTCTGTGTCTGTCTGTCTGTGTCTGTCTGTCTGTGTCTGTCTGTCTGTGTCTGTCTGTCTGCGTCTGTCTGTCTGCGTCTGTCTGTCTGAGTCTGTCTGTCTGCGTCTGTCTGTCTGCGTCTGTCTGTCTGCGTCTGTCTGTCTGCGTCTGTCTGTCTGCGTCTGTCTGTCTGCGTCTGTCTGTCTGCGTCTGTCTGTCTGCGTCTGTCTGTCTGCGTCTGTCTGTCTGCGTCTGTCTGTCTGCGTCTGTCTGTCTCTGTCTGTCTGTGTCTGTCTGTCTGTGTCTGTCTGTCTGTGTCTGTCTGTCTGTGTCTGTCTGTCTGTGTCTGTCTGTCTGTGTCTGTCTGTCTGTGTCTGTTTGTCTGTGTCTGTCTGTCTGTGTCTGTCTGTCTGTGTCTCTCTGTCTGTGTCTGTCTGTCTGTGTCTGTCTGTCTGTGTCTGTCTGTGTCTGTCTGTCTGTGTCTGTCTGTCTGTCTGTCTGTCTGTGTCTGTCCGTCTGTCTGTGTCTGTCTGTCTGTGTGTGTGCGCATTGGTGTGCGTGCATGTGTGTGCGCGCGTGCTGATGGTCAATCCAGCTTGCGGTTTCATCGCTGACTCGCTTGAAGGTCGAAGACAGTTGCTGAAAAGTCGCGTTAGTGGGACAGGCCCTATTGGTGACGCTTCGGATCGGAACCTTCTTCAGACTTTCAAATCCGAACTGTTTACACACGTGGAAAAATAATAACATACAGAGATGCAGGGAGGGAGACGGGAAAACTGGACTGCCAACACACCTCATGAGAGTCAAAACATATTGGGCCAGCTCCTACTCTGCCACATCAATTCAATTATTCCATGTAACTGAACAATTTGCCCAATATAACAAGTACATAAATGCTTGACATTTTTTCCAAAGCGAATTGCAGATTCTTCAAAGAAAATGTAGATTTGCTTTGTGATTAAACATGACCAGTGTGGAAATCCATTGGCAACAAGGCGGGTGAATGTGTCAGACCTTTGAGTTGAGGCTGCCTAACTGCTTAGTGGTTCCACCATTTTAGTTGATAATCCAATCAGGGAGTCCCTCTTTAAAGCATACGGCTACAAAGATAGCAATGCTATTAAAACCTAGGTTTCCCGACAAAACCTAACAATGCACTTCAAAATATAGTGGGCAATTATTCCCTGATTCATTCGAGTGGAGCTTTAGATTGGAAACTAACTGAGTTGGTACACAATTGGCATGGAAAATATGTGGTCAGCTTAACCACGATTCATAACTGTGAAAATCACATTATATTTCCATAAAACCTTAAGACGAGAAAGTGACTAAACGCAAGAATGATCCACATTCAGGGAAGAAAAAAAATCATACGTATAGCAATGAAAAGCACCAAATATCTGAATATTGTAAGGAGCCTATTTTTATCTGCCTCAATCAAATTTAATCAAGACACCAGTTGACTGACAAGACATGACTGGATTTTGTATAAACACAACTCAGACACCTATTTCTAAGCTGCTTGAAAGTGCTGTTCCTGACAGATATTATATTCAGCAATGTGCAAATATTAGTTGAAATTTGAGTAAGTTGGAGAGGAAAATAGTGAAATTAAAACCTGACAAGCACGGTATAAAAATCGGTTGGGCGCATTATAAAGCCAGTGTAATTTAGGAACTACTTTGTACAGAGCATCAATTACATGCAACACCAAAGTTCTGTCCCTCCTTCCCTAGGCATCTGTGCAAGAACTGGAACTTCTGCAGTGTTCAACCTTAATTTTTATCAGGATCTTAAGGAGAAATTGGTGATTTCCAGAAGTGAACAGTGGAAAGATTATATTGTGACTGGTATTGTTCTAGCACAATGTGTTACTTGTAAATATTTTTGGACACTTAAAACTTTGCACAATTCCTCTGAGACTACATAAAAGTGATTTTTGTTTTCCATGAGCCTTCAATACCATTCCTGTATTTGGGTAGTCTCATAAAAATTGCTCACATTCCTGATAAAGATACATGCAAAATCTTGCTGACAAATAACTTATTTTATGTTTTAGTCTTTTTGTTTTATAACCGTTCTGAACTTTATACTTTATTTTCCTCTTAAACTGCAAATTCCCCATCCTACACACATTGAATCTCATTAGCACGAAATCAAAACCACCTCCTGCTCCAATTTATGCTTCTCAGCTACAAAGCCGCAGAGCTCCTAGGCCCCTGAATTGCTTCCTCCCACTGCGACAGCGTAATGTGGTCCCATGGTTGGCGTGGGGATAGCGAAACCCTATTTACATCCGAGTGCAGAGGCTTCAGCATAGATCCAAAGAAACAGCGAAGAGCAGTACAAGATCAGAGAAAACTCGCAGCCAAAGTCTTCCCACAGCCATTACGTTTTAAAACTCAACCCCGTTATACTTGGCTCCTCTTTTCAACCTTCATGATGTACTTGCCATTTCACCCAAGTTAGATAGGAAAGGGCAAACAGTGTGAGTGAGCAAGTGAACACACAAGGACAAAACATCCCAAATCTGTTTGGCAATCACTACTGCATACTAACAATTCCAAGAGGCACCTTGCTGCTAAATACAATTTGTTAAAAATAGATATCTAGATATCTTAATACTGCCTTTTTCAGCAACAAATGGAATAATGTAATAATAATGAGTTTCTCTAGTGGTGTGTTATTTGCTCCAGATTCCAGCATCTGCAATCTCTTGTGCCTCCATGGAATAAGACTGATGTTTGGCGGAATGGGAAACTGCAGATTGCTGTAAAACAACAGTTTCTCTCCCCATGAATGCAGCTCGACTTGCTGAGTCTAAACATTTTGGCACACCGAGTCCGCACCGACCAGCGATCCCCGCACATTAACACTATCCTACACACACTAGGGACAATTTACACTTTAGCCAAGCCAATTAACCTACAAACTTGTACATCTTTGGAGTGTGGGAGGAAAGCAAGGATCTCTTATAAAACCCACGCGGTCACGGGGAGAACGTATAAACTCCATACAGACAGCACCCGTAGTCAGAATCGAACCCGGGACTCTGGCGCTGCAAGGCCACAACTCTACCGCTACGCCACCGTACCGCCCTTCGGCACACTGAGTCCATGCTGACAATTAACCATCCATTTACACTAATCCTACAAAAAAAACATTTACACTAATCCTACAAAAAAACATTGTTTTTATTCCAGATTCGTTTGTGCATTAATTATCCTCTTGTTCTTGCATTACCTCTCATAGAACCGTTCAATGGGCATTCTAGTTGAAAATTGTTGGTCCAAATGGACTGTCCTCCATGACATAGTCATTACAACAACATTCCAAGTCTAGTGCTTAAGAAGGAACTGCAGATGCTGGAAAATCGAAGGTACACAAAATGCTGGAGAAACTCAGCGGGTGCAGCAGCATCTATGGAGCGAAGGAAATAGGCAACGTTTCGGGCCGAAACCTAGAAACATAGAAAATAGGTGCAGGAGTAGGCCATTCGAGCCTGCACCGCCATTCAATATGATCATGGCTGATCATCCAACTCAGTATCCTGTACCTGCCTTCTCTCCATACCCCATGATCCCTTTAGCCACAAGGGCCACATCTAACTCCCTCTTAAATATAGCCAATGAACTGGCCTCAACTACCTTCTGTGGCAGAGAATTCCACAGATTCACCACTCTCTGTGTGAAAAATGATTTTCTCATCTCGGTCCTAAAAGACTTCCCCCTTATCCTTAAACTGTGACCCCTTGTTCTGGACTTCCCCAACATTGGGAACAATCTTCCTGCATCTAGCCTGTCCAACCCCTTAAGAATCTTGTAAGTTTCTATAAAATCCCCCCTCAATCTACTAAATTCTAGCGATTACAAGCCGAGTCTATCCAGTCTTTCTTCATATGAAAGTCCTGCCATCCCAGGAATCAGTCTGGTGAACCTTCTCTGTATTCCCTCTATGGCAAGAATGTCTTTCCTCAGATTTGGTGACCAAAACTGTACGCAATACTCCAGGTGTGGCCTCACCAAGACCCTGTACAACTGCAGTAGAACCTCCCTGCTCTTATACTCAAATCCTTTTGCTATGAATGCTAACATACCATTCGCTTTCTTCACTGCCTGCTGCACCTGCATGCCTACTTTCAATGACTGGTGTACCATGACACCCAGATCTCGTTGCATCTCCCCTTTTCCTAATCGGCCACCATTCAGATAATAACGTTGCCTATTTCCTTCGCTCCATAGATGCTGCTGCACCCGCTGAGTTTCTCCAGCATTTTTGTGTACCTTCCAAGTCTAGTGTTCATTGCAAGCTTTGCTGTGAACAATTAGGCATTCTGGGTTTTAAAAGTTATCTATTGTTCAATACATAGAATCCAGCCAGGTCCTTCTAATGTTGCATACTGCAACTATGCAAAGACGTCCTTCCTTGGCAGATGCAAGTCTGGCACTGGCAACTAAACCTCAAGAAGGTTTCCTCACCAGCTCTCCTTAGGGTGTGCACTTTGCACAACTCCATCTTTTGAAGTATTAGGTCAACAAGCACACAGTTTTCATTATGAAACAATGATCATAACTTAACCATTTGTGCTGTATGGCCTTTGGAGTTTTCAGACTTAAGGGCCTGTCCCACTTGGGCTTCATTTGCGCGTTACGCAGGTGGCGCGCAAAGATTTTGTGAATCCCCAAATCCTGGGGCGCCGCGTGCGACCGCGCGTCACTGCCTATGTCACCACGCAACAAGCGCGTAATGCACACCATGCGTGCATCATGTGCGCGCGTGTCGTGGCGCGTAAATGATGTCGTGTAAATGACTCGCAAATGACGCCCAAGTGGGACAGGCCCTTCAGTCTTTTAGTTTAGTTTAGAGATACAGTGCAGAAACAGGCCGATTGGCCCACCGAGTCCGCACCGACCAGCAATCCCCGCACATTAACACTATCCTACACACTAGGGACAATTTATACTTATACCAAGCCAATTAATCTACAAACCTGTAGTCTTTGGTGTGTGGGAGGAAACAGATCTCAGAGAAAAAACCCACATGGTCACAGGGAGAACGTACAAACTCCGTACAGACAGCACCCGTAGTCAGGATTGAAACCGGGTCTCTGGCGCTGCAAGCGCTGTAAGGCAGCAACTCTATCGCTGTGCCACTATGCTTCAGAAAGTCAGTTCAAACACTTTGCTGCCAAAATGCTGGTCAGATTAGGAACTTAGGGAAGAAGCAGCTTTGCCCATGTGCAAACACACTAAATACTGCAGTGATAATGATAATCCACACCCCTCACCACACTATCACTCATGCTAGCAGTCTAGGTAAAATGGCACATAGAGTCAAGAAACCACATGAGCTCACAGAATCTGGAGTCCAGTTGCCTTTCTCCACCACCATACCTTGCACTTCATCATGTCGGTAACCCTCTCCTGCATCGACTGCCCAGCTTTAGGCCTCACCAGGATGTAGATGGCTTTGACCTTCGGGCAGGAGCGCAGCAGCTTCTCCACCAGGACTTTGCCCATGAACCCCGTAGCTCCTGTGATGAGCACGTTTTTTCCTGCATAATATGCAGCGATCGATGACATTATGAATGGCCTTTCTTCCACCTCTTGCAGTCTTCCTAGATTGAAAAAATACAAATAGTATTTGTATACGAACTGTAGATGTAAACAACATTTCCATTTACTCACTTGTCTCTAGCCCATTTTTTTGTGCAATGCTAACACCTGGCATGTGATAATTTGAGGGGATCTTCCACTTACATATTTGGTTAGTTCTTCTTTCAAATTATGTCGACACCTATCAAAAAAATACACCCAAACTTTCATTGGCAGGATAGTAATGATTAATTGCCTGGGAGTGGACTAGTTTGTTGAGATAGAGATTAGATAACTGCAGTAATTTGATGTGTAGGAAGGAACTGCAGATGCTGGTTTAAACCGAAGATAGACACAAAAAGCTGGAGTAACTCAGCAGGACAGGCAGCCGGTTGCTAAACAATTTAATTCTCCTTCCCATTCCCACACAGACCTTTCTGTCCTAGCTCACCTCCATTGTCAGAGTGAGGCTAAACACAAATTGGAGGAACAGTATCTCATATTTCGCTTGGGCAGCTTACAGCACAGTGATATGAATATAGATTTCTCTAACTTGAAGTAACCCCGGCATTCCTTCTCTCTCTCTATCCCTCCCTCACCCAAGTTACAGCTTCTCGCTTTCATCCAACAAACCACTAACAATGGCCTGTTTTCCTTATCATTACTTTTTTGCATATCTTTCATTCAATGTTCTTTATCTCTCTACATCATCATCTATATCTCTCATTTCCCTTATCCCTAATCATTCTGAAGAGGGATCATTATCCTGAATCATTCTCAACCAGAAACATCACCCATTCCTTCTCTCCAGAGATGCTGCCTGTCCCGCTGAGTTACTCCAGCTTTTTGTGTCTATCTTCAGTTTAAACCAGCATCTGCAGTTCCTTCCTACACATAATTTCAACTAACAGTTTAGTGTGGTACATAGACTGCTTTTCAGGCGAGGCATAATTATCAAAGTTTAACTTCAAAATTCTCGAGATCCAGTTTGATAGAACTGTTGATAGAGCAGAATTACTAAAGAAGGTGCTTGCAGAGTACTGTGTTTGCATATCTGCTGTGCTGCTGCAAGTACGAATTTCATTTCAGGACAAATGACAATAAAACACTCTTGACTCTTTTGAGCTCCAGGATCTCACATTCATTCCCTCTTCTCTCGACTCCCGTCAGGCAGAAGTTGCGAAAAGCTTGAAAGCACATACCACCAGACTCAGGAACAGCTTCTTCCCCTCTGTTATCAGGCTACCAAATGGTCTTCCTGTAAATTAGGTGTAGTCCCGGTGTTCCAACCTATCTCACTGCAGACATAGACTTCCTGTAACCCTGTAATACTAGATCTGCACTCTGGTATTTGAGTCTTTGCTCTACCTGTCGTACTTGTGTACGGTTGGATTGTATTCATGTATAGTATAATCTGATTTAATTGGATAGCATGCAAACAAAAGCTTTTCACTGTACTTTGGTACACACAACAATAAACCAATACCATGCCAATAGAGACAAAACACTACAGTGGGCAAGCATAAAAATCATAAATCAGTCACAAAGGCAGCAGGAATTAAATGTTGTAGAATCTAGTTAAAATTGACAATCATACCCCTTTTAAATGATTTTTTTTGCTGCTTATTAGTATCACTTACCCACCTTCTCTCTATATTCTCAGCACAATTACATGCTTAGATAATTTCCATATTACTATGACACTGAGTTGGTCTGGTCTACCTATTAATTTAATATTCTTTAATTTTCTTTCCTCCACTGATTGCAGGTATGCTCCGGTGTTCTGACATGACTGTGATATTGCACACTCAACTTCCTTGATGTTTCCATCTTAAGAAACACAGCAAAATTCTGCACAAGGAACAAACCACATGGCTGAAACTTCTTACCTCCACACAACAGCTGTGACGCAAGGAAGCATTCAGGAAGTATTGATCAATATTTGCTGGATATGCCGCAGTAATAACCAGCTAGAGCTCAGTTGGCAAACTTTAATCTTTAAAAATCAATCATTCATTAAGGCAATATTTTCAAAATCAGTTTATGGTTTACTGTACTGTCACTAAATAACATTTCAGCTGTCAAGGTTAAACTGTTTTATTAGGCTGTTTTGATAAAACACAGTAGATCAGGGGCAACACAGTGGCGCAGCTCCACCCGCTATCTCACAGCAGCAGAAACCCAGTTCAATCCTGACCTCGGGTGCTGTCTGTGTGGAGTTTGCACATTCTCCCTGTGACCGGGTGGGTTTCCTCCAGGTGGTCCGGTTTCTTCCCACATCCCAAAGACATGCGGGTTTGTAGGTTAACTAGCCTCTGTAAATTGCCCCTAGTGTGTATGGATGCGAACGTGGTATAGCTTAGAACTAGGATGATCGATGGTTGGCATGGACTCAGTGGGCCGAAATGCTTGTTTCCATGCTCTATCTTTCAACCAATCAGCATTTCAAAGACACAGAATTTATACTGCTGATAATAGATACTAGCAGTGATCACTAAACTGGGGTTTGCATTTTGCATTTAGACAATAAACAATAGGTGCAAGGGGTAGGACATTCGCCCCTTCGAGCCAGCACCGCCATTCAATGTGATCATGGCTGATCATCCACAATCAGTACCCCGTTCTTGCCTTCTCCACATATCCCCTGACTCCGCTATCTTTATGAGCCCTCTCTTGAAAGTATCTAGAGAACCGGCCTCCCCCGCCCTCTGAGGCAAAGAATTCCACAGACTCACAACTCTCTGGATGAAAAAGTGTTTCCTCATCTCTGTTCTAAATGGCTTACCCCTTATTCTTAAACTGTGGCCCCTGGTTCTGGACTCCCCCAACATCAGAACATGTTTCCTGCCTCTAGTGTGTCCAAACCCTTAATAATCATATGTTTCAATAAGATCCCCTCTCATCCTTCTAAATTCCAGAGTGTACAGGGCCAGCCGCTCCATTCTCTCAGCATATGGCAGTCCCGCCATCCCGGGAATTAACCTTGTGAACCTACGCTGCACTCCCTCAATAGCAAGAATGTCCTTCCTCAAATTTGGAGACCAAAACTGCACACAATACTCCAGGTGTGGTCTCACCAGGGCTCCGTACAACTGCAGAAGTTGTAGAAGTTAAATATAGTAGTTGCTATAATCAGCTCTTTTGTTTGCATTTGACATCTCATTTTCTACTATAATCTCATAAATATAAAACACATGTTCAATCATTATTTTTCCCCCTGCGTTGTTTAAAAATGCCATTAAAATCAGGGCTTTCTCTTCCCGTTTTGCTGCCCACGAGGCTTCTTCATTATGATGCCTGATAACATCACTGCTGCTTGAAGCCAAATGTGCCTCAGAGATAGGTAGGAAGGAACTGCAGATGCTGGTTTCAGCTGAAAATAGACACAAAATGCTGGAGTAACTCAACGGAACAGGCAGCATCTCTGGAGAGAAGGAATGGGTGACGTTTCAGGTCAAGACTCTTCTTCAGACTCCAACAGAGATAGGTAAATGGACCAGGGAAAGCTGTGGGCAGGTTTGTTCAAGGTCATTCTGCTATTAATCACAGACTCCAGGTCACTGTGATGGAGTAATATATAGACTACAACAATCTCATTGAGAATGCAAGGAAGAACAGAATACAAGGCCACAAACTTTAAGAAACAAAAGTGAAAAGGTTTGAAAAATTGGCATAATAAAATAGAGGTACACGACTAGTTAGGAAGGAAAGAAAAAGATCCTAAATTAGAGGCAAAAAGGATTAATGATCAGATTAGCCTTGTATTGTATCTGTAGGGTATAGAAAAAACATGCAATAGTGGAGTGATCATCTTCAAGATAACTGGCAATTGTGGAAAGCCTGGGTCAATGTAGGTGAAATAAAGAAGTAGCTAGTGTTAGAGGTTAAGTTGAAGAACTCCTTTATATAAAGAATAAATGGAAGTAGGATGGGATGGGTACATGTATGAGAACAAGAGAAAAAATAAACAAACACCTGAACATTTTGAGAAGAAGATAGACACAAAATGCTGGAATAACTCAGCGGGACAGGCAGCATCTCTAGATAGAAGGAATGGATGACGTTTTGGGTTGAGATCCGAAACATCACCCATTCCTTCTATCCAGAGATGCTGCCTGTCCCGCTGAGTTACACCAGCATTTTGTGTCTATCTTCAGTTTAAACCAGCATCTGCAGATCCTTCCTACACACTTTGAGAAGAAACCTGCTCTTAAGCATGGAACACTATATTATTATAACCAGTTTAAGGCTGTACTGTGATTATTGGCTTCATCAATACGCATTGTACTGGGCAATGCCTTACATTTTTGAACAGATGTACC
>JAXLNO010002811.1:0-22329 GCA_038087875.1 Malacoraja senta | reverse complement strand
AAAATCTTCCCCCTCACATCCTCTTTAAATCTCTTCCTCTCACCTTAAACCTCTGCCCTCCCGTTTTTATTATTCCCCAACGGGAACAATAGGCCAAAGGGCCCATTTCCATATCCTATAATTCTTTGATTCCTTAACTCAAAAGAATCAAAGAATTATAGGGCACGGAAATAGACCATTCGGCCCACCTTGACCATCCCAACCAAGTTGGCCCATCCTATCCAAATATCTGTCCAGAAAAGTATTTTAAAAGTCATCATTGTATCCTCATCTATAGCTTCTTCTGGCAACCCGTTCCGGATACACACTACCCTCAAAGGGAAGAAGTTGCCCTTGAGGCCCCTCTTAAATCTCTCCCCTCTCATCATAAGCCTATGCACTCAAGTTTTAGAATCCTCTGCCCTGAGAAAAGCACCGTGTGTTTTCACTGTGAGGAGGGTGCTACTGGCCCCAATCCTTGGGAAAATATCTGCGTGAGAGAGTCCTAGAGTCACAGAGCTGTGCAGCACTGAAATTGGCCCTTTGGCCCACCACCTCAATGCCAACCATTTGCTCCATTTGCTCCAATCCCATTTTCTTGCATTAAGACTGTATCCTGTATCCTTGGCCCTTTGAGCCAGCATTGCCATTCAATATGATCATGGCTGATCATCCAAAATCAGATCCCCGTTCCTGCTTTCTCCCCATATCCCTTGATTCCGTTAGCCCTAAGAGCTATATGTAACTCTCTCTTGTATAGATGTCCTATGAATACATCTCCCAATACTCCTGCCATTGGGACTTTAGGAAAGATGCTTCGAGATTCCTCTGGATGTAAAGTGGCTTTTGTGACAGATTGCCGAGAGTTTTATGAACCTTAAACGTTCACTCTGTTTCTCTCTCCACACATGCCACCTGACCTGTTGAGTCTTTTCAAGCTTCCTCAGGTTTATTTTACTGTAAAATATTCCCAATGGTGTGCAAGGAATTTCAATTCTCTGGATGACAGTAACATTTCTTTTGCTGTGGGAGCTGGTATATTGAGCAGAAATTGCAGCAGCTTCAGGCTTGTGTCAAACGCAAGGGCAAGTGTGGGAAAGCAGCCGGCGTTCGGCACCTTGGTCGGCATGCATGAAATGGGCTGCAGGACCTGTTCCCGTGCAATATGACACTGTGACTCTTTGAATTAAGATGAGAGGGGAAAGATTTAATAGGAATCCTAGAGGCAACCTTTTAACACAAAGGGTGGTGCATCTAAGGAACAATCTGCCAGCAGAGGTAGTTGAGGCAGGTGCTGCAACATAATTTAAAAGACACTTGGACAGGTACATGGATAGATAAGGATTAGAGGGATATGGGCCAAAAGTAGACACCTTGGTCGGCATGGATGTATTGGGCTGAACCTTTCTTATCCATGGATCTGTCCAAATGTCTTTCAAATGTTGTTATAGTACCTGCTTCAATTACCTCCTCTGACAGCTTGTTCCATACACCCAGCACTCTGTGTGGAAAACGTTACCTCTCAGATTCCTCTTAAACCTTTCCCCTCTCACCTTAAAACCAATGCCTCTAGTTTTAGACTCTTGTGCGCAAGGGAAAAGACTGACTATGAACACGATCTAGGCTGCTTATTATTTTATTAACTTTATACGGTCATCCCTCAGCTTCCTGCTGTCCACTGAACAATCGCAACTTATCCAATCTCACCTTGCATCTGAAGCTCACCATTCCAGGTAGCATCCAGGTCTGTACATCAATGCTTCTGTAGATCCCTGCATTTGCTTTGTGCATCCTGCCAATTAGATGACCCATGGTGCATCACCTCACACTGGTCTAAATTAAACTCCATCTGCCCAATTTCCCAGCTCATTGATGTTCTTCTATATCCTTTGGCAACCATCCTCGCTATCTATATCTCCACCCAACTTCATGTTAGCAGCAAATCTGCTGATCAATCCACCTGCATTCTCATCCAAGTCATTAATATATACATACATACACATACTTGCAACGAAGGTGCCAGCACCAATCCTTGAAGCTTACTGCTGCTTACAAAATTCCAGTCAGAGCCTCGGGCTCAGTTACAACGTCGTCCCAAGAAGATGTGTCAAAGAAACTAAAAAGTCTAAAAAAAACGAAATAGAAGAACTTCGGAATTTTCTCTCAAGAAAATCATAAACATAAAGGAACAATTGAAAAATGTCAATGAAAAACTGAACTTTAAAGAAGATCTTCAATCTTTTAAAGAGAAATTAAAGAAGAAATTACTACCACTGTCCACGAACTACTGGAAGAATGGAAGAAAACAATGGAAGAAGATCTTGCTCAACAGATTGAAGAGATAAATGTTAAAATTAATTCGATGGAATCCAGCTTTAACGTTATGTTGGATCCCATCAATAAGACATTAGATCAACAAAATACAGCAATAACTCAGTTCGAGGAAATTGCGATGACAAGTGCTGAAACTACAAAACAGCTTCTCGAAGAGAATAAACGCTTATCAGATTTATTGAGTAAAATAACTGAAAAATGTATTGACGGAGGGACGTCAGAGACGTCAGAATTTAAGAATAGTCGGCGTCAAAGAAGGAAGAGAGGAGAACCGAGACCCTCGCGAATTCGCTGCAGACTTATTGCAAAAAGTCTTAAATCTGGATCAAAACCTTTACTAGGTCGAGCACATCGAGCACTGAGACGCCCCCACGGGATGACGCCCCACCAAGACAACTGATAGTGAAGGTGCAAAACGACCATGTATTGGATGACATGATGAAGAAAATTGTCTGTAACAGAGAGCTCATATTTGATGGAGACAGGATTAGCATCTTAGAGACTATCCTGTGGAGGTCTCCGGGAAGAGAGCGCTGTTTACAGAGACAAGAAGAATACTTAAGAACATACCAGATCTGAGATATGGCCTGATGTACCCCGCAACATTAAGAGTCACCTAGAAGAAGAAGGAATGTCTCTTCACTAATCATAATGAAGCATTTGTTTTTGCCCAGAACATCGAGAATATGACCGAAGACTGCACAACATTACCTTACGTCACTGAACATCGTGACTTTGTAAAGATCAGATGGAACTTAAACTGTTATACTTAAGGACCAATGAAATTGGACAATGATAGTTGAGCTAGGTTTCTTCTATTGACATATTACATTTATATTTTAGTATTATTATTAATAACTGATCAATACTAATCAGAATTACTCGTTATTATTAATAAATACTATTAATATTTACTATTTACTATTAATTGGATTACTTAGAATTAGTTAAAATTTGAACCATAAGTAGGGTTTGATTTAAGGTTTGATTTAGGCAATTTATTAATAAGGGTTTGGGGTTTTCCTTTTTTTATTTTTGATTAAATACATTTTTTTTTAAAATCTTTCTTTTAGATATATATGAGATTAATACTGTATCTTGAGAATAATAGTTCCTTTTATTAACGATTATAAATACTTTGGAACTTAAAATGTTTTCCTCCTCCCCTGTAAAAGGTTCTTATTGAAAATTTTATTTTAAGGAAAGCATGGAGCTAATAAAAAATTTTTTTACAAAGGCTACGGAAGTCTGTAGATGGCTAGCCACGTTAGTGTGGCTATCACTAACTGCCACTAATCATAGATGTCGTTTTTTCCTTTTGCACTTTATTAACCGTCTATCCTATCACTTTTTTTTACTTAATATCTTATTATAATTTTAAGTTTGAATGGAATTATAAGTTTTATCAATGGAGATGTGTATGGGAGAAAGACCCACAAGATTTAAAATTCATCTATCTGATGCTCGGGTGTAATGTCGGGCTTGCTGTGCTGAGCCATCTGTTCTTTTATAGACTACCCTAAACATAAGATGCAAGACGTGAATATGAAGATTGGGGGTGGGGGAATCACATTCTGTAGCTGGAATGTTAAGGGAATTAATGAACCAATCAAGAGAGGTAAAGTAAATCACTTAAAACAGATATAATATTCCTTCAGGAACCTCACCTTAAAAAGGATGCACAACATAGATTGAAAGCAAAATGGATTGCTAAAACATATCATTCTTCATTCTCACATAAATCCAGAGGAGTTGCAATATTAATCCGTAAAGGGATTCCTTTTAAACATACAATAACTATAACGGACATTGATGGTAGATATATTGTATTAGTAGGTGAGTTATATGCAAAAAAAGTGATTCTTCTTAACGTTATGGACCAAATTTTGATAGTCCTTTGTTTTTCAAGAAAATATTCAATATAATTCCGGAACTTACACAACACAATTTAATAATTGGAGGAGACTTAAATTGTACACGAGACCCTCTTTAGACAGATCATCTAGACAACGAAAAGTAAATTCTCAGTCAAGTGAATTTCTAAATGCATATATTGATACCGCTAATATTAAGGATGTCTGGAGAATCGAAAATCCAACTGGACAAGAATACTCATTTTACTCTTCGGTACATAAAACCTATTCAAGAATAGACTATTTTTTAGTAGACTCCAAGCTCGTCCCATTTACTTACAACTCGAAATATCATAACATCATTATCTCAGACAACGCACCCTTAACATTTATGCTTAAACTAAATGGAAGGACCGAGAAACAGACACAATGGAGACTCAATCCACAAATTTTAAATGAAAATGTAAGTCAGGAATATCTTATTAAACAGATTAATACATTTTTTGAGACCAATGACCACCCTGGAACGTCTGCTGCTCTTCTCTGGGAAACATTTAAAGCATTTGCTCGAGGAGCATTGATCTCCTCCCAAGCATTTCATAATAAAGAGAACCGGGTTAAGCAACAGATACTGAAAAGGGAAATAAAGCAATTAGACATAGAAAATGCAGCTGTGCCAACTATGATAAAACATAATAAAATCGCAGTACTGAAATATAAATTAAATTAAATATACTCAGATCAAGTTATAAAACTTTATCAGCATACGAAACAATTACATTTTGAATTTAGTGACAAACCGCAAAAACTATTAGCACGTCAGCTTCGAAAGTTGGACGGGGAAAAAACAATTCATAAAATTAGATCAGATATGGGAGAACTATTAACACAGCCCAAGGATATCAATAAGAGATTTTTGCAATATTATCAAAATCTTTACTCAGCCAAAACGACAGAATACTCGACAGGAATGGAAGCATTTTTACAGAAATATAATCTTAAAGGTTTAGATTTGAAAGAGAGAGAAGTACTACGAGCTGAAATAACAGTAAAAGAAATTGAAGAGTCCATTAGGTCTCTAAAAAACGGCAAGGCCGCTGGCCCTGACGGTATAAGCTATGAATTTTATAAAAAATTCTATGATTTGATCTCTCCACGTTTACAGACAGTGTATGAGTACACTTATACCCAACAGAAATGACCGGAAATGCTAAACGAATCTACAATAACACTTATACCAAAACCAGATAAGGACCCTGAAGACCCAGGTACATATAAGCTATAGCTCTCTTAAATACGGATCAGAAAATATTAACTAAAATCCTAGCACAAAGATTAAGTACAGTGATTAATAAATTAATACACCCTGACCAAACAGGATTTATTCCAAAACATTACTCATCTTATAACCTGAGACGATTATTCAATATCATATACTCAAAACGAATTAGTAACGCAGACTGAGCAATTATTTCATTAGATGCTGAGAAAGCATTTGATCAGGTGGAATGGCCCTATTTATTTTCGGTGATGGAAAAATTTCAACTGGGCGAGTTTTGCACATGGGTAAAACTTTTATATACTAACGCAACAGCTAGAATATTAACAAACCAAATGTTATCAACTAAATTTAACTTATCTAGAGGTTGTAGACAAGGATGCCCGTTATCCCCGTTATTATTCGCACTCGCTATTGAGCCACTAGCAGAAAGTGTTAGGGCCCATCCAGAAATATACGGATATAATACTAAAGACACTGAGAATAAAATCTCTTTATATGCAGACGATATATTAATTTACATTACAAAACCTGAAATTAGTATTCCAAATCTATTAAATTTAATAACTCAATTTGGTTTGTTCTCGGGATATAGAATTAATTGGAATAAAAGCAAAATTATGCCAATAAAGGAAATCAATCCACACATATTACAACAATTCCCCTTTAAGATAGGTAATGAAAAATTTAAATATCTAGGAATCTACATAACTAAGACATATACTTCTTTATTTAAATCAAATTTCCCTCCATTACTGAATAAATTACATAAGAATATTCAGTATTGGAAAACACTCCCTATCTCAATGTTTGGTAGAATTAATGATATAAAAATGATTTTTCTACCGCAACTATTGTACCTTTTCCAATCAATTCCAATATATCTTCCAACATTTTTTTTTTTAAAGGTGGAATGCATCATCACTAACTTTATTTGGGATTATAAGAATCACAGAATAAGCAAAAAACATTTATGTAAATCAAAGATAAATGGAGGTTTAGCTTTACCGAATTTTGTGCTTTATTTCTGGGCAGTTAACATTAAAAATATGAACTTTTGGTTGGAAGAAATGGACCAGCAACCAGACTGGTTAAAGATGGAAAAGGAAGACTGTTTACCTTTTGAAATTGGCTCGATTCTTTGCTCCTACAAAATTGAACAAATAAACCTACAGTATGTAGCAATGTTACAAAATTTTGAGATTTAAAAAATAAACTCTGTAATATATCCCATCAGATAAAGCATAAAAAGAAGTTTAATTTGACACCCAATTCACTTTCATATCTTCAGTATTAAAAACGTTATGGCCATTTTCATACTCGGAAATTAGCATCTTGTTCCCTATTGCTTTTCCATTGACTTAACACAAAAGCTGTGATCGAGGACAGTCAAATGCCCATAACCTTCTTAAAAATTAAGAGAACTGAAAGAAATTTTCAGTTATTATAGATTGAAGCATTCTGAAACAAATATGAAACAATCTTACTCAGATGACATGAAATTAAAGCATATAATTAGTTACCTAATTATAGCTAATTACAAAATTCAATTACTAGATCTAAACATCTATCAATTTCTTAAGAATAGATTAACATTTTTAAATAGCCTAAGTGTCCAAATAACATTCACACAAGAATTCACAATATAACATAATTTTTTTATCTCATTGTCATGGATTTATAGGCCAAATGGAAGAAATTTAATGTTTAATACCTGTAAATTAATGGGCATTTATATCATCTTGCGAATGGGGATTTCTGGAACGCGATCATTTGGAACGTTGATTTGCGGTGAATTTAACCCCGTATTCGGCATGAAAATTATTGCCATTAGTTCGGGGAAAAGATCACCGTTTCGCAATAAAAAATGTGAATTAAAGGCCTCTTAAGGAGAACGTTTATACATAAAAATAAACTACTTTCGTTTACCTGTCCCGTGTGTGAAATCCGTCCCCGTTGTCGGCGTTGACGGCTTCAGAAGCTGATTTTAAAATGACTCCAGCGTTGAAATTGTTGGGAGATTTTTAAAACAAAATACTCAAAACGCCCCTCGGAACAATTCTTCCGCAAAAGCTGGTACTCCAATGAAATATAATACAGGACAAGGTAGGAGAAACCCACGTTTTAACCCCGCCCCCCCTTAAAGGCGCCAAAATCGCGCACACGGCCAGTGGCAGAATTGCAGCGCCGCTGAAGGTAAGTATTGTAACATACCTACAGTATAGTGAAAACCCTATAATACACAGTGGTATACGAATTTGGAAGCAATTAAAAAAGACTTTAAAATAGTAAGATTAAACGAGAACTTACCAGTTTGAAGTTTGATCTGTATTTTATGAGGAGTTACGATGAGGGATTACGTGAAGAGCCCGTCCAGCACGCATGCGCGACATTCTTCAAAGCAGCGGTGTGGAATCACAGGAAACACAATAATGGAAATAAACATAGTAAAGAAAAGGAGAACTAAGATACCTGTTGATCTATAATTGCGGGTGGGAGCGGAGGGCACGTAATCCCTCATCGTAACTCCTCATAAAATACAGATCAAACTTCAAACTGGTAAGTTCTCGTTTAATCTTACTATTTTACTTCGGAGTCACGTGAGTGACTACGTGAAGATTTTAAAGCTCTGTGATTTCAAACCATGTAATAGTTCATACTTCACTCGCTGCCGAAGTCATTCAAGGGAGGAAGTATGTTATCGTAATCAATCATAATCTGTTTGGAAACAATAATGGTATCTATTAAACAATAACAAAAGACAAAATGCTCCCCCGGGCTTAAATTATATATTTTTGCAGATTTTAAAACTCTTTCTGCAAATAACACAGGTTCTGCTAGCGGCTTGTGGGAGAACGTTTGGAACGTTTTCTCCATGTTCATTCTTTTAGCCGCCGATGTGGATGCTGCCCTGGTGGAGTGAGATGTATATACATCAGTATCTACTCCAGCAGCTCCCAGTACCTGCTTGAGGCATCTCGAGATGGTTTGGCTCGACACCTAACCATCAGGTTTCTTGTGGCTGACCCATAAGGCTTTTTTTTTTTTTTTTTTTTTTTAATTTATTTTTTTCCTTTCTCCCTCGAGAATCTCTTGTTGTGTTGATGTAAGTGAATAAGTGAGTCATGACACACAACCGTAGGTTAGGTGGGTATGCCCGGAAATCCATAACTAGGACTCAAGTTCCTGGCTTGCTCTGCTTTAGCAGCTCCTGAATGGTGAATGAGACCCGGTCTGGTGTTATAACCATGTTGTCCAGTCGCAGTAAGTGGAGGGACTGGACTCTTTGTGCTGAGACTAGTAGCATCAGCATGACCGTTTTCAGGGTTAGCATTTCCAGGGTGAGAGACCTGGCTGGGGACCATCCCCTTAGGTATGTCAGGACCACACTGACATCCCAGATTTGTGTATACCTAGGTCTAAGAGGGTTGGAGTTGACGATACTCCTCATGAGTTTAATCACCAGCGGGTGAGACCCTATGGCCTGTTGTCCTGGCACCTGTTTTAAGTAAGCTGACAGCGCACGTCTGGCAGTATTGATGGCGCTGTAGCTCAATCCTTCAATATGGTGAAAGTCCCCCAGGAACTCCAGTACATTGGTTATGGTTGCAGATGAGTACGTTGTCCCAGTAGTCGAGCAGTATCTTTCCCACTTCCTGATGCTCGATAGGTATTGTTTCCTGGTGGACATACGGTGTCATCATGTTAATGGTCCTGTCAGACAATCCCAGTCCCAGCAGTGGTCTTTTGATAATCTGCAACCCAGTAGGTTAATTTTGCCATGGCATGGATGACTTATGCCTGATACAGGGTGCGTCAATAGGTCTGGGCTACTGGGAAAGGTCATAGGAGTTTCGATGACCATGTCGAGGACCACTGGGAACCATGGCTGTGTAGGCCAGTTGGTACTATCAAAATACCTGAAGCAGAGTCCATCTGTATTTTGCGTAGTACCCTACAGATTAAGGCAGAAGGGGGGAAAAGCATAGAAGAAATCGGTCCCCCAGTTCAGCGCGAATGCATCTATCGCTGCTGCCTCAGGGTGTGGTTCCCAAGGGACATACATTGGTACGTGGTGATTTAGTCTGGATGCAAAGAGATCGATATCTGGTGTGCCATATTGGTTTGTAATTTTAGCAAAAAGCTCTAGGATTTAACATCCATTCGGTGTTTATCATTGAATTTGCGTGACCTGGCACTGTATTTAGCTTACCTGGTAGGTAAGTTGCTGATAGCCAAATATGTCTATCGACCCACCATTACCAGATTGTGTTGACCCAATTGTCACATGATATCGATTTTATTCCACCCATATGGTTAATATAGGCCACCACCGTGATATTATCAATTTGTAAATGAACATGCAAGTTGTGCATATTCCTAGAATATGCTTTAAAACCATAAAACGCACCCAACATTTCCAAATAATTTATGCCCAGTGTTTGTAGTAAAGACGAGTCTAGGTTAGTCCATCTACCACCTGTGCTGGATATGGTATTAGTTGCTCCCCAGCCTTGAGCACTGGCATCTGTTTGTATAGTTAACGTTGGGTTATTGATGATGATAGGGCTGGAACTATACCAAATGTGTTATATCCACCATTGTAACTCTGATATTGCTTCAATGGGTAGTTTCATGGTTCTGTCAAAGTGACCTGCATGTCGTTTCAACGCCTGTACTTTTGCCTTTTGTAGGTGCTGATAGTGCAGGAGTCCAAATTGTGTAGCTGAAAATGCTGCTACCATTTTGCCAATTACTCTTGCCACTTGTCGGATGGTTGGTCGATTGCTTACCATTAAATTGTTGCACATCTGTGCCAATTCTGCTGCTTTACCTTTTGGCAACGTTACAGACATGTGGATTGAGTTAATTGTGAATCCCAGATAGTCCATAGTTGTGGATGGCATCAACTTAGATTTATCTGGATGTATGACAAACCCAGGGTTTCAAACAATTGTTTGGTAGCTAATACAGCTGATTTAGCCAACTCCATGGTTTTGCCTACTATTAGGATATCATCAAGATACGCCATGACAATATGTGTGTTTCGTTAATGTTGCCAAGGCTGGTTTTAATATCTTGGTAAATAGTCTAAGGCTGATGTCAACCCATTAGGCAACACTTTATACTGCCATAGTTGCCCCATCCAGGTAAATGTTCAGGTATCTGCGATGACCCTTGTGAATGGGTACTGAATAGTAGGCATCTTTTAAATCAATGCTTGCCATAAAGTATCCTTTGGAAATCAGTTGTTTAGCAGTTACAAATGTTTCCATTTTGAAATGTACATACTTAACAAAGGTATTTAGTGAGGTTAAGTCAATGATGATGCGACATCCACCATCTTTTTTACTTTTGGTAAATATATTTGAGACAAATTCCAAAGGTTCATGTTTGGATTTCTCAATGACACCCTTTGTAAGTAACCTCACCAGTTCTGCTTCAGCCTCTAGTTCTCTTTGACTGAGAGGGTAAAGACCCTTTGGGGTACGTGCTGAACTGGTGGCATGTTTTCTTGAATGAACTCTATTTTGTATCCCCGAATACTGTTAAGTATATAACTATCATTCGTGAGACACCTCCTGTTAGTACAGTTCCCCCATTTACATGCTGGTAGGAACCAGACCCACCTACCTCCATAGTTATGGTAGTGTTCCTTTCTTCCGTTTGTTCATCCGTCGTTATACTGCTGGATGTACTGCTGATGTACTGCTGATTGGGGGTGGCGCATTTTCCATGGGGTCCGCTCTGGGCCCTGGCCTAAAAAGGCTTTCGGGGATAGTATGCGGACCCCGAGCTTTCACCAGTTCCATAAATTTGACCTTGACTGGTGGACGCGGTGGGGTACTGCCGTCTGGTTTTTTGTGTGGGTCTGCTCGTTCCGGGGCCTGCCCTCATGAGGCCAAATGCTTTGGACTCCTCCTCCAGGTCTTTCACTTGTCCTTCCAAATAACAGGATCTGCGGCTCTGAGGCCGGTGTTTTACACAGTCCTGCAAACCTGGGATTGAGGGCAGGTCTTATTCTCTCCTTGCGGAGGTTGTTTATCTCATATTGGGTGTTTTCACAGCAGAGCCAGAGTGTCTTGCTGGTTTGTATCCACCCCATCCACGGAACGAGCATAGGCTGTTATCCCTGTCGTCAGGAGCTTGAGGATTTTAGCTCCTGGTTCCGGATACTCTGTCCCATATACCCCCCCCCCCAGATTTGGCTGTTAACAGCCGGTACATTGAGCGAACTGCAGTTTTCCAGCTCTAGTGCCTCATTAAGTACCTGTCTTGTAGGGGTTTGAGGGACATGTGGTTAATGCTGGCCGCCAATTTTGGCTGCAACGGCCACCCTGCTCGTGGCGTAACCACGTAGCGAATCTCCACACCCAGCAGCTCTTCCTGATCCTGTACCCCAAGCGTACTCCCGACATCTTCAGCCAATGACCCCTGTTCCTGACCAGCCCAGCCCTGGTCGCCAACGCTGCCCTGCTTTGAGGGGAAAGCGATGGCCAGTGCATTGTAGAGCACTGCTGTGGGAGTGCCTGATCCCCCTGGCGAGACTGCTCTAGCTCCTGAAGCAAGTCTCGCTGGAGCAGTTGCTCCATGAGCCTTTCCATTCGGCTCAGGCAGCTAGTTCTGCCGCTCTCAGGCGGACCCTCCTCATCGGAGTCAGACATAACCGGCCGGTTTGTTTTTTGTCTTACTTTTCCTCCAGCCCGCTGCCGCTCATCAGGCTGCGCTAGCGGGACTCGGCTCAGCTCGGTCTCGATGAGGGTGTGCCGCAGCATATGCGGTCCAGGTGCCGCCTCTCGCCCCCCACTGATGGAACACTCCCGTTCTGTTGGAGTCGAACGGGGGGCGGTTTTCTTCCTTTGCCGTGCTGCTCCTGTTCCCATTTCCTCTGGAATACAGAGCAGAGCACAGCTTGCTGATTACGACCACAGAGTAAGACTTACCTGATGGTCCGCCGTTTATTTTCCACCGACGTGTAGCGGGAGCGCCTGTACTCCCGGTCGTCGCTGTTGCACTGCGTGAACGCTAATGTCGCGCATGCGTGCTGGACGGGCTCTTCACGTAGTCACTCACGTGACTCCGAAGTAAAATTGGATAATTGATCACTCTCTCTCCCCATTGTAAACAACCCTACATTTAAACCTTCAATGTTGGACAAAGGTTTTTCACAATGGAAAAATCAAGGAATTAAGAAGATGGGTCATCTCTATAGGAAAGGTACCTTTCTTTCATTTCAGGAGCTACAACAAACTTATGGACTCCACTCAAATGACTATTTCAGATATCTACAACTTAGAGATTATGTTAAATCAAATACACAAGACTACAGAACTTGAGATTCAAAAATTCTTTTTTTAAACTTTTTTGATATGTTTAATTTTATTAGAAGTATTGTACATTACAGTAATCTCCAATAAACGTAAGGTTATACTTTTCTTGTACCACTTCTTATTTTAAACTTTAATAAGAGAAAGGATAGAAAGAGTTAGTAAAGATAGTAAGTGAGTGATTGAAAGAGTGGTCCAGGAACACCCATATGGACCTAAACCACAAGAAATAGTTTAAAAAAGGGAAAAACCAAAAGCAGGAAAAATAAAAAATAAAAAATAAGATAAGATAGGACAATATGAAAGGGATGTACCTACTTCATATCTTTACTCACCCCTCGCCAGGTCCTGAAACCATTTATTATCAACATTTTGTTGCACCCTATGTTTGTAATAAGTCGATAAATGGAGACCAAATCTTTTGGAATTGGTCTGGTTTACCTGCTAAGAGGAATCTCATATCTTCTAGGTGTAACAATTCCGACATATTAGAAGTCCACATTTTTGTCGTTGGCGTGGGAGCATTTTTCCAAAATTTCCGAACATGTTTTTTTGCCGTTATTAAGCCATAATTAAGAAAACTCCTTTGAAACGAAGTCAGCTCCAAACTTGCTTCTATTGTTCCAAAAATAATCAGTTCTGCATTCGGTTTCAGTTTAATTTTAATTTTAAATAATTTAGTGAAAATTTCAAAAATTTCATTCCAAAATTTTTGGATTTTTATACAAAAAACAAAAGAATGTGCTATAGTTGCTTCTTGGGTTAGGCATTTATCACAGATAGAAGAGGTATTTGGGTAAAATTTACTTCATTTAACTTTCGAATAGTATAGACAGGGGTAGAATGGTTCGGCACGGAAAACTGACTGAAGCTCGAGCTCAGGATTAGATGAGAAGTTATACTTAATAATCTTCAAACCTATCTCCAATGTTGTAGTATTAGTAAATTATTCCATTCTGTTTTTTACCATGCTTTTTTTTTTCTTTCTCTTTATTATTTTCTATCTATATAAAAACAAACAAAAAAATAGAAGCAGAGTTATTAAATAATTGATAATATTTGCAATGTATGATTGATATATATGAAATGTTTTATTATGTACTTGCTTCTAATAAAAAAAATTGTTAAAAAATAAAAAAATTAAAAAAAGACAGAATGAGCGGAGGTGTTCAGTGAAACGATCGCCGAGCCTGCGCTTGGTCTCGCCGATGTAGAGAAGTTGACACCTGGAATAGCGGATACAGTAGATGAGGTACAAGTGAACCTCTGCCTCACCTGGAAAGACTGTTTGGATCCTTGTATGGAGTCAAGTGGGGAGGTAAAGGTACAGGTGTTGCATCTCCTGCGGTTGAAGGGGAAAGTACCTGGGGAGGGGTTGGTTTGGGTGGGAAGGTACGACTTGACCAGGGAGTTTCAGAGGGAACGGTCTCTGCGGAAAGCAGAAAGGAGTGGAGATGGGAAGATGTGGCCAGTAGTGGGATCCCGCTGGAGGTGATGAAAATGTTGGAATATTATATGCTGCATGCAACGGCTGATGGGGTGAAAGGTGAGGACAAGGGGACTGTCCTTGTTACAAATGGGGGGAGGGGAAGGTAAGAGCAGAGCTGCGGGATATCGAGGAGACCCTAGTGAGAGCCTTATCTATAATGGAAGAGGGGAACCCCCATTTCCTAAAGAATGAGAACATCTCCAATGCCCTGGTATGGAACACCTCATCCTGGGCGCAGATGCTGCGTAGACAATTGGGAGCAGGGGATACAGTCTTTACAGGAAGCAGGGTTCCCTAACTTCAGATAGCCCTTGCTTTCTCTCTCCATCCCCTTCCCCTTCACAGTTTTCCCCACTAGTTTTACTGTCTCCAACTACATTCTATCTTTCTCCCGCCCCTTCCCCAGACATCAGTCTGAAGAAGGGTCTCGACCCGAAACGTCGCCCATTCCTTCTCTCCAAAGATGCTGACTCACTTGCTGAGTCATTTTGTGTCTACTTTCGATTTAAACCAGCATCTGCAGTTCTTTCTTACGCACTTGTTGCTATGGTGATCAGACATAATATCAGACACACCCATTCCCGGATTGCAACAAGCTCTGTTAAAACTCGCTAGAGCAGCTGTATATTAGTCATGTGGACTGGTTCATGGAGTATCAGCTCTCTGACAAACAGCCTAAGTCAAGTCAAGTCAAGTTTATTCGTCACATACACATACGAGATGTGCAGTGAAATGAAAAGTGGCAATGCTTGCGGATTGTGCAAAAAAACTACAAAACAGAAAGCTCAAAACAAAAAGCTAACTCAACCTCCTTGCAACCCTAACCTTCCCTTCATTATAAACCACCCTAAAGTGTCACCTCTACCCCCTGCTCTGACCCAACTACCCCTTTGGTCTGCCTCTTAACTCCCAGGGTCAAAGGGCACGATGGGGGCCACAGTTCCAATTGAAGGAGTGCTGCAACATAAATTCCTATGTAAACATCTGTTATACAGAGCGACTGCATCTGATTCCACCATTTTCTCTCGCCACACATTCCAGATGCCAACCACTATCTCTGTGAAAATCTTCCCCCTCACATCCTCTTTAAATCTCTTCCTCTCACCTTAAACCTCTGCCCTCCCGTTTTTATTATTCCCCAACGGGAACAATAGGCCAAAGGGCCCATTTCCATATCCTATAATTCTTTGATTCCTTAACTCAAAAGAATCAAAGAATTATAGGGCACGGAAATAGACCATTCGGCCCACCTTGACCATCCCAACCAAGTTGGCCCATCCTATCCAAATATCTGTCCAGAAAAGTATTTTAAAAGTCATCATTGTATCCTCATCTATAGCTTCTTCTGGCAACCCGTTCCGGATACACACTACCCTCAAAGGGAAGAAGTTGCCCTTGAGGCCCCTCTTAAATCTCTCCCCTCTCATCATAAGCCTATGCACTCAAGTTTTAGAATCCTCTGCCCTGAGAAAAGCACCGTGTGTTTTCACTGTGAGGAGGGTGCTACTGGCCCCAATCCTTGGGAAAATATCTGCGTGAGAGAGTCCTAGAGTCACAGAGCTGTGCAGCACTGAAATTGGCCCTTTGGCCCACCACCTCAATGCCAACCATTTGCTCCATTTGCTCCAATCCCATTTTCTTGCATTAAGACTGTATCCTGTATCCTTGGCCCTTTGAGCCAGCATTGCCATTCAATATGATCATGGCTGATCATCCAAAATCAGATCCCCGTTCCTGCTTTCTCCCCATATCCCTTGATTCCGTTAGCCCTAAGAGCTATATGTAACTCTCTCTTGTATAGATGTCCTATGAATACATCTCCCAATACTCCTGCCATTGGGACTTTAGGAAAGATGCTTCGAGATTCCTCTGGATGTAAAGTGGCTTTTGTGACAGATTGCCGAGAGTTTTATGAACCTTAAACGTTCACTCTGTTTCTCTCTCCACACATGCCACCTGACCTGTTGAGTCTTTTCAAGCTTCCTCAGGTTTATTTTACTGTAAAATATTCCCAATGGTGTGCAAGGAATTTCAATTCTCTGGATGACAGTAACATTTCTTTTGCTGTGGGAGCTGGTATATTGAGCAGAAATTGCAGCAGCTTCAGGCTTGTGTCAAACGCAAGGGCAAGTGTGGGAAAGCAGCCGGCGTTCGGCACCTTGGTCGGCATGCATGAAATGGGCTGCAGGACCTGTTCCCGTGCAATATGACACTGTGACTCTTTGAATTAAGATGAGAGGGGAAAGATTTAATAGGAATCCTAGAGGCAACCTTTTAACACAAAGGGTGGTGCATCTAAGGAACAATCTGCCAGCAGAGGTAGTTGAGGCAGGTGCTGCAACATAATTTAAAAGACACTTGGACAGGTACATGGATAGATAAGGATTAGAGGGATATGGGCCAAAAGTAGACACCTTGGTCGGCATGGATGTATTGGGCTGAACCTTTCTTATCCATGGATCTGTCCAAATGTCTTTCAAATGTTGTTATAGTACCTGCTTCAATTACCTCCTCTGACAGCTTGTTCCATACACCCAGCACTCTGTGTGGAAAACGTTACCTCTCAGATTCCTCTTAAACCTTTCCCCTCTCACCTTAAAACCAATGCCTCTAGTTTTAGACTCTTGTGCGCAAGGGAAAAGACTGACTATGAACACGATCTAGGCTGCTTATTATTTTATTAACTTTATACGGTCATCCCTCAGCTTCCTGCTGTCCACTGAACAATCGCAACTTATCCAATCTCACCTTGCATCTGAAGCTCACCATTCCAGGTAGCATCCAGGTCTGTACATCAATGCTTCTGTAGATCCCTGCATTTGCTTTGTGCATCCTGCCAATTAGATGACCCATGGTGCATCACCTCACACTGGTCTAAATTAAACTCCATCTGCCCAATTTCCCAGCTCATTGATGTTCTTCTATATCCTTTGGCAACCATCCTCGCTATCTATATCTCCACCCAACTTCATGTTAGCAGCAAATCTGCTGATCAATCCACCTGCATTCTCATCCAAGTCATTAATATATACATACATACACATACTTGCAACGAAGGTGCCAGCACCAATCCTTGAAGCTTACTGCTGCTTACAAAATTCCAGTCAGAGCCTCGGGCTCAGTTACAACGTCGTCCCAAGAAGATGTGTCAAAGAAACTAAAAAGTCTAAAAAAAACGAAATAGAAGAACTTCGGAATTTTCTCTCAAGAAATCATAAACATAAAGGAACAATTGAAAAATGTCAATGAAAAACTGAACTTTAAAGAAGATCTTCAATCTTTTAAAGAAGAAATTAAAGAAGAAATTACTACCACTGTCCACGAACTACTGGAAGAATGGAAGAAAACAATGGAAGAAGATCTTGCTCAACAGATTGAAGAGATAAATGTTAAAATTAATTCGATGGAATCCAGCTTTAACGTTATGTTGGATCCCATCAATAAGACATTAGATCAACAAAATACAGCAATAACTCAGTTCGAGGAAATTGCGATGACAAGTGCTGAAACTACAAAACAGCTTCTCGAAGAGAATAAACGCTTATCAGATTTATTGAGTAAAATAACTGAAAAATGTATTGACGGAGGGACGTCAGAGACGTCAGAATTTAAGAATAGTCGGCGTCAAAGAAGGAAGAGAGGAGAACCGAGACCCTCGCGAATTCGCTGCAGACTTATTGCAAAAAGTCTTAAATCTGGATCAAAAACCTTTACTAGGTCGAGCACATCGAGCACTGAGACGCCACCCACGGGATGACGCCCCACCAAGACAACTGATAGTGAAGGTGCAAAACGACCATGTATTGGATGACATGATGAAGAAAATTGTCTGTAACAGAGAGCTCATATTTGATGGAGACAGGATTAGCATCTTTAGAGACTATCCTGTGGAGGTCTCCGGGAAGAGAGCGCTGTTTACAGAGACAAGAAGAATACTTAAGAACATACCAGATCTGAGATATGGCCTGATGTACCCCGCAACATTAAGAGTCACCTAGAAGAAGAAGGAATGTCTCTTCACTAATCATAATGAAGCATTTGTTTTTGCCCAGAACATCGAGAATATGACCGAAGACTGCACAACATTACCTTACGTCACTGAACATCGTGACTTTGTAAAGATCAGATGGAACTTAAACTGTTATACTTAAGGACCAATGAAATTGGACAATGATAGTTGAGCTAGGTTTCTTCTATTGACATATTACATTTATATTTTAGTATTATTATTAATAACTGATCAATACTAATCAGAATTACTCGTTATTATTAATAAATACTATTAATATTTACTATTTACTATTAATTGGATTACTTAGAATTAGTTAAAATTTGAACCATAAGTAGGGTTTGATTTAAGGTTTGATTTAGGCAATTTATTAATAAGGGTTTGGGGTTTTCCTTTTTTTATTTTTGATTAAATACATTTTTTTTTTAAATCTTTCTTTTAGATATATATGAGATTAATACTGTATCTTGAGAATAATAGTTCCTTTTATTAACGGATTATAAATACTTTGGAACTTAAAATGTTTTCCTCCTCCCCTGTAAAAGGTTCTTATTGAAATTTTATTTTAAGGAAAGCATGGAGCTAATAAAAAATTTTTTTACAAAGGCTACGGAAGTCTGTAGATGGCTAGCCACGTTAGTGTGGCTATCACTAACTGCACTAATCATAGATGTCGTTTTTTCCTTTTGCACTTTATTAACCGTCTATCCTATCACTTTTTTTTACTTAATATCTTATTATAATTTTAAGTTTGAATGGAATTATAAGTTTTATCAATGGAGATGTGTATGGGAGAAAGACCCACAAGATTTAAAATTCATCTATCTGATGCTCGGGTGTAATGTCGG
This sequence comes from Malacoraja senta, assembly GCA_038087875.1. Lineage (NCBI taxonomy): Eukaryota > Metazoa > Chordata > Chondrichthyes > Rajiformes > Rajidae > Malacoraja > Malacoraja senta. Next base: position 3,210 of record JAXLNO010002811.1, on the reverse strand, counting down.
GCTTGCTGTGCTGAGCCATCTGTTCTTTTATAGACTACCCTAAACATAAGATGCAAGACGTGAATATGAAGATTGGGGGTGGAGGAATCACATTCTGTAGCTGGAATGTTAAGGGAATTAATGAACCAATCAAGAGAGGTAAAGTAAAATCACTTAAAACAGATATAATATTCCTTCAGGAACCTCACCTTAAAAAGGATGCACAACATAGATTGAAAGCAAAATGGATTGCTAAAACATATCATTCTTCATTCTCACATAAATCCAGAGGAGTTGCAATATTAATCCGTAAAGGGATTCCTTTTAAACATACAATAACTATAACGGACATTGATGGTAGATATATTGTATTAGTAGGTGAGTTATATGCAAAAAAAGTGATTCTTCTTAACGTTTATGGACCAAATTTTGATAGTCCTTTGTTTTTCAAGAAAATATTCAATATAATTCCGGAACTTACACAACACAATTTAATAATTGGAGGAGACTTAAATTGTACACGAGACCCCTCTTTAGACAGATCATCTAGACAACGAAAAGTAAATTCTCAGTCAAGTGAATTTCTAAATGCATATATTGATACCGCTAATATTAAGGATGTCTGGAGAATCGAAAATCCAACTGGACAAGAATACTCATTTTACTCTTCGGTACATAAAACCTATTCAAGAATAGACTATTTTTTAGTAGACTCCAAGCTCGTCCCATTTACTTACAACTCGAAATATCATAACATCATTATCTCAGACAACGCACCCTTAACATTTATGCTTAAACTAAATGGAAGGACCGAGAAACAGACACAATGGAGACTCAATCCACAAATTTTAAATGAAAATGTAAGTCAGGAATATCTTATTAAACAGATTAATACATTTTTTGAGACCAATGACCACCCTGGAACGTCTGCTGCTCTTCTCTGGGAAACATTTAAAGCATTTGCTCGAGGAGCATTGATCTCCTCCCAAGCATTTCATAATAAAGAGAACCGGGTTAAGCAACAGATACTGAAAAGGGAAATAAAGCAATTAGACATAGAAAATGCAGCTGTGCCAACTATGATAAAACATAATAAAATCGCAGTACTGAAATATAAATTAAATTAAATATACTCAGATCAAGTTATAAAACTTTATCAGCATACGAAACAATTACATTTTGAATTTAGTGACAAACCGCAAAAACTATTAGCACGTCAGCTTCGAAAGTTGGACGGGGAAAAAACAATTCATAAAATTAGATCAGATATGGGAGAACTATTAACACAGCCCAAGGATATCAATAAGAGATTTTTGCAATATTATCAAAATCTTTACTCAGCCAAAACGACAGAATACTCGACAGGAATGGAAGCATTTTTACAGAAATATAATCTTAAAGGTTTAGATTTGAAAGAGAGAGAAGTACTACGAGCTGAAATAACAGTAAAAGAAATTGAAGAGTCCATTAGGTCTCTAAAAAACGGCAAGGCCGCTGGCCCTGACGGTATAAGCTATGAATTTTATAAAAAATTCTATGATTTGATCTCTCCACGTTTACAGACAGTGTATGAGTACACTTATACCCAACAGAAATTACCGGAAATGCTAAACGAATCTACAATAACACTTATACCAAAACCAGATAAGGACCCTGAAGACCCAGGTACATATAAGCTATAGCTCTCTTAAATACGGATCAGAAAATATTAACTAAAATCCTAGCACAAAGATTAAGTACAGTGATTAATAAATTAATACACCCTGACCAAACAGGATTTATTCCAAAACATTACTCATCTTATAACCTGAGACGATTATTCAATATCATATACTCAAAACGAATTAGTAACGCAGACTGAGCAATTATTTCATTAGATGCTGAGAAAGCATTTGATCAGGTGGAATGGCCCTATTTATTTTCGGTGATGGAAAAATTTCAACTGGGCGAGTTTTGCACATGGGTAAAACTTTTATATACTAACGCAACAGCTAGAATATTAACAAACCAAATGTTATCAACTAAATTTAACTTATCTAGAGGTTGTAGACAAGGATGCCCGTTATCCCCGTTATTATTCGCACTCGCTATTGAGCCACTAGCAGAAAGTGTTAGGGCCCATCCAGAAATATACGGATATAATACTAAAGACACTGAGAATAAAATCTCTTTATATGCAGACGATATATTAATTTACATTACAAAACCTGAAATTAGTATTCCAAATCTATTAAATTTAATAACTCAATTTGGTTTGTTCTCGGGATATAGAATTAATTGGAATAAAAGCAAAATTATGCCAATAAAGGAAATCAATCCACACATATTACAACAATTCCCCTTTAAGATAGGTAATGAAAAATTTAAATATCTAGGAATCTACATAACTAAGACATATACTTCTTTATTTAAATCAAATTTCCCTCCATTACTGAATAAATTACATAAGAATATTCAGTATTGGAAAACACTCCCTATCTCAATGTTTGGTAGAATTAATGATATAAAAATGATTTTTCTACCGCAACTATTGTACCTTTTCCAATCAATTCCAATATATCTTCCAACATTTTTTTTTTTAAAGGTGGAATGCATCATCACTAACTTTATTTGGGATTATAAGAATCACAGAATAAGCAAAAAACATTTATGTAAATCAAAGATAAATGGAGGTTTAGCTTTACCGAATTTTGTGCTTTATTTCTGGGCAGTTAACATTAAAAATATGAACTTTTGGTTGGAAGAAATGGACCAGCAACCAGACTGGTTAAAGATGGAAAAGGAAGACTGTTTACCTTTTGAAATTGGCTCGATTCTTTGCTCCTACAAAATTGAACAAATAAACCTACAGTATGTAGCAATGTTACAAAATTTTGAGATTTAAAAAATAAACTCTGTAATATATCCCATCAGATAAAGCATAAAAAGAAGTTTAATTTGACACCCAATTCACTTTCATATCTTCAGTATTAAAAACGTTATGGCCATTTTCATACTCGGAAATTAGCATCTTGTTCCCTATTGCTTTTCCATTGACTTAACACAAAAGCTGTGATCGAGGACAGTCAAATGCCCATAACCTTCTTAAAAATTAAGAGAACTGAAAGAAATTTTCAGTTATTATAGATTGAAGCATTCTGAAACAAATATGAAACAATCTTACTCAGATGACATGAAATTAAAGCATATAATTAGTTACCTAATTATAGCTAATTACAAAATTCAATTACT
>JAXLNO010002810.1:0-121621 GCA_038087875.1 Malacoraja senta | reverse complement strand
CTAAAGTGCCTTCTCATCATGTTGGCTGCGGGGAGCAGAATCCACTCTGTCGGGTCTCACCCTCTGAGATCTAGATTATGAGGGGTATCTTCAACTCAAAACCTCCCAGGCATAGGTATGCAGAGATATGGGATGTTAACATTGTGCTACGTCGCTTCGCCGGTGGGCTCCAGCTACATCCCTGTCCTTGGTCAAACTCACTTACAAGTGGTTATGCTCATGGCGCTGAGTTCAGCGCAATGGTCCAGTCATTGCATAAGCTGTGACTGGATAGGATGACCATATCTGCGGGCTAAATAACATTTTATGTTTATGACATAGTCAAGCAGAGTAGACCAGGGGCATCAGGTCTCAAACTAGATTTGTTTGCATATCCCATGGACCTTCGGTTGTGTGTGGTCACACTTCTACACCAGAATGTTAAGGTCACTAAGAGCCTTACAGACTCTGAACAAGCAATGTTGTAGTTACAAAAAGCCTCGTAAGAAGGTATCACTACAGACCATCTCCAGGTGGATAAATCTGGTCTGGCTTATACAGGAGTGAACACTGACATTTCAAGTCCACCAGGGCTGCAACAACCTCAGCAGCAGGGTTATGGACGTTAGCGGGAGCACTTTCTAGCGGCTGCAGGATGGTCAAACAAACGATCTTTCTAAATGTTTAGAACAAACCAATTGCCAGATCGGGGGTATTTGCCAACTCTATGTTAGGTTCTGTTTCATAGTTTCCTCCCGGTTGAGGGAGGTTACTATTATCATTATTTGTTCATTGAAATCATCAACATGTCTATATCTATGTCATGTCTGAATGCATTATTAATGTTCACTCATCATTGGTTAACCGATGCAGTGTGTGACGCTGGGACTCGTTTCCACGGCATGAAATAACAGAGCTTTTAAATCATCACGTAGTCACTCACGTGATTCCAAAGTAAAATAGTAAGATTAAACGAGAACTTACCAGTTTGAAGTTTGATCTTTATTTTATGAGGAGTTACGTTGAGGGATTACGTGCCCTCCACTCCCAACCCTCTATCATAAAGGTCAGCTGGTAGTTCTAGTTTCTCAAATCTTACTATATTCAGTTCAACAACTGTTATCTGTCATTTCACACCGCTGCTTTGAAGATTGACGCGCATGCGGGCTGGCGGGTTCTTCACGTAATCCCTCAACGTAACACCTCATAAAATAGAGATCAAACTTCAAACTGGTAAGTTCTCGTTTAATCTTACTATCAACATGGTTAACTATTGTGATCCAGTATTCTCCTCTTTCCCTTATAAACCTTATCATTAAAGATCAAGACGTGCAAGGTCTGTGTGACCAGACATAGAAACATAGAAAATAGGTGCAGGAGGAGGCCATTCGGCCCTTCGAGCCAGCACCACCATTCATTGTGATCATGGCTGATCGTCCCCTATCAATAACCCGTGCCTGCCTTCTCCCCACATCCCTTGACTCCACTAGCCCCTAGAGCTCTATCTAACTCTCTCTTAAATCCATCCAGTGACTTGGCCTCCACTGCCCTCTGTGGCAGGGAATTCCATAAATTCACAACTCTCTGGGTGAAAACGTTTTTTCTCACCTCAGTCTTAAATGACCTCCCCTTTATTCTAAGACTGTGGTCCCTGGTTCTGGAAGCGCCCAATATTGGGAACATTTTTCCTCCATCTAGCTTGTCCAGTCCTTTTAAATTTGATATGTTTCTATGAGAACCCCCTCATCCTTCTAAACTCCAGTGAATACAAGCCTAGTCTTTTCAATCTTTCCTCATATGACAGTCCCGCCATCCCAGGGATCAATCTCGTGAACCTACGCTGCACTGCCTCAATCACAAGGATGTCCTTCCTCAAATTAGGAGACCAAAACTGCACACAATACTCCAGATGTGGTCTCACCAGAGCCCTATACAACTGCAGAAGAACCTCTTTACTCCTATACTGAAATCCTCTTGTTATGAAGGCCAACATTCCATTAGCTTTCTTCACTGCCTGCACGGCAACTTACAAGGACACCCAGGTCTCGCTGCACCTCCCCCTTACCTAACCTAACCCCATTGAGATAATGCTCTGCCCCCTTGTTTTTGCCGCCATAGTGGATAACCTCACATTTATCTATATTATACTGCATCTGCCACGCATCTGCCCACACACTCAACCTGTCCAGTTCACCCTGCAACCTCCTAACATCCTCTTCACAGTTCACACTGCCACCCAGCTTTGTGTCATCCACAAACTTGCTAGTGTTGCTCCTAATTCCCTCTTCCAAATCATTAATATATATGGTAAACAGTTGCAGCCCCAACACCGAGCCTTGTGGCACTCCACTCGCCACTGCCTACCATTCCGAAAAGGACCCGTTCACTCCTACTCTTTGCTTCTGGTCTGCCAACCAATTTTCTATCCATCTCAACACCCTACCCCCAATAGCATGTGCTCTAATTTTAGTCACCAGTCTCCCGTGCGGGACCTTATCAAAGGCTTTCTGAAAGTCTAGATACAATACATCCACTGGCACCCCTTCATCCATTTTACTTGTCACATCCTCAAAAAATTCCACAAGATTAGTCAAGCATGATTTCCCTTTCATAAATCCATGTTGACTTGGACTAATCCTTTTACTGCTATCCAAATGCACCATTATTACCTCTTTAATAATTGACTCCAGCATCTTTCCCACCGCCGAAGTCAGGCTAACTGGTCTGTAATTCCCCGTTTTCTCTCTCGCTCCTTTCTTGAAAAGTGGGATAACGTTAGCTATCCTCCAATCCACAGGAACTGATCCTGAATCTATTGAACATTGGAAAATGATCACCAATGCGTCCACTATTTCTAGAGCCACCCCCCTGAGGACCCTGGGATGCAGACCATCAGGCCCAGGGGATTTATTATCCTTCAGTCCCATTAGCCTACCCAATACTATTTCTCGCCTAATGCAAATTTCTTTCAGTTCCTCTACCCCCTTAGATCCTCTGTCCTTCAGTACATCTGGGAGATTGTTTGTGTCTTCCTTAGTGAAGACTGATCCGAAGTACCTATTCAACCCTTCTGCCATTTCCTTGTTGCCCATAATAATTTCACCCGTGCCTGCCTTCAAGGGACCCACATTTGACTTTGCTACTCTTTTACCCTTAACATATCTAAAGAAGCTTTTACTGTCCTTCTTTATATTTCTGGCCAGCTTCCCCTCGTACTTCATCTTTTCAGCCCGTATTGCCCATTTTGTTTCCTTCTGTTGTCCTATGTAAGTTTTCCAATCCTCTGATTTCCAGCTGTGTTAGACATCTTTTCTTTTAGTTTTATTCTATCCCTAACTTCTCTTGTCAGCCACGGTTGCCTCCTACTCCCCATGTTCAACCTATGGGACACATCACTGAAATAACGTTCAATTTCCACGGTACAAAGTGTTCATAAGATGGGAGAACATGTTCACAACAAGATGGGAGAACAGTTCAGTTCTTCCCACAATTCGCACACCTCCCCACTACCATCCCCCAAACCCGGGGTATAGTTGGTGTCATTTTACCGATTCTACAATGCTGGAGTTACAACTGGCATTGGCATTGATCTCTGGCATTGACAGAACAGGAAGTGTTGACCCTGTGAAGAAGTTGTCAGCAAAGTACAGGAACACTTCAGCTTGGAGCAGCAACTCACCCAAGCCTTTTATCTTCTAGGCCCCCCAAAGGTGGCAAGGGGAATAAGGATAATTTTGACGACAAAAAAATAAAGGTCAGTAAGTACTTACGGTTCAAGACAATCGTGGGTTTTGGGTCCGGGGTGACACGCTGCTACACAGGCCTTTGGTCAATTTATCAAGAGGGTGGGTGGGCTTTTCAAATCACACAGCAGCAGGTGGTGTCCAAAGGTCAGTTCTCTGGGCATTTTACATCCGCCTCAGCTATCTCAGCATAAACACACAAACCCATTGAAACCCTTCAGTTTGTGACCCACTCCCAGTGTCTGTTATTCTACATGTAAATGACTTCCCCAATCCCTGAATTACTCCCACTCTGTAACTCTGGTATCTGTTATTTCCATATATAAACTATCTGAATTCCTGCCTTAGATCAAAGCTTGTTACTCTCTCACAGATGTTATTAGAATCATGCAGCATAGAAAGAAACCTGTCAGCTTATCCATGCTGATCAAAATGTTTACCAAAGCTAGTACGTTTTGCCTGTTTGGCCCATATCCCTCTAAACCCTTCCTAGTCATAAACCAGTACACATGTCTTTTAAACGTTACAATTCTACCCACCTCTACCAATTTCTTGGGCAGCTTCTTTATCCCCAGCACCCTGTATGTGAATAAATATTTCCCTTCTCACGTTAAAGCTGTGCCCTCTAGTTATAACCTACCCTATCCTGGGGAATAGACTGTGATCATGCACCTTGTCTATGCTTCCTGGTTATAAACCTCCATCAAGTTACCCCTCGGTCTCCTTCACTTCAGGGAAAACAGTCCCGGTCTATTCAGCCTGATCAGTCTTAAGACGTTTTCCCACCCAAATGGTCTTCTGTGCATTCCCTCAGACTCCAGCATCTTACTCCAGCACTTTGGTTTTTGCTCAGGATTCCACGCCTGCAGTTTCATGTGTCCCCAGCTGATCCAATCTTACCTGATAACTCAAGCCCTCCAATCTTGTAGTACTTGGGTTTAAGTTTATTATTGTCGCGTGTGCTGAGGTACAGTGAAAAGCTTTGTTTTGCATGCTATCCAATCAGATCAGATCAGATTCTCTGTCTCCCTCTGTCTCCCTGCCTGTCTCCCTCTGTCTCCCTCTGTCTCCCTCTGTCTCCCTCTGTCTCCCTCTGTCTCCCTCTGTCTCCCTCTGTCTCCCTCTGTCTCCCTCTGTCTCCCTCTGTCTCCCTCTGTCTCCCTCTGTCTCCCTCTGTCTCTCTAAAACACTGATCTAGTTACTGTCTGGTTTGCACATTTCTTTTTATTTGCACAAAAACGGTACAGGATACCGCAACGATTTTCCGTCAGCTCACTCGCCGTTCTCCTGTGCTGCGAGTGCAACAAGTTTTTATTCTGATCGGTAGTATATTGTAAAAGTTAGCGAGGTTTCAAAATCGTAAACACCGCGCGTGCGCAGATCGATTTCCTCTCCTGCCAGTCAGCGCCGCGCAGATTGGTCTCTTCTCCTGTCAGTCCCTGGGACGGTCCGCCCCTTCCTGCGCCATCGCGTCTTTACTAGAGCTGAGGATGGCCGGCAGTGGTCTCCAACCGGACACAATTTTTGGAGGGACCGGAAGCGGCCCGGCCCAGCGTGGAGTCGGTGATGTCGCCAAATGGAAAGCGGAGAATCTGATCCTGCTATGAGTCCCAAACGCACCGCCATCACAATGCCCCGCAGCACAAGCCCCTAACCCTTTGGTCCCCCATGCTAGCTCCTGCCCCCCTTCCCCGTGATACCCCCCTCTCCCCCATGGCTCTACCCTGTCTTTTCTCCAAGCTATCTTCTCCCATCCCCCCCGCCTACACACTCCTCTCCCCCCACAATCCCCCCTGCCAACACCCCCCCTCCCCTACATCACCCCCCTTTACCCATAGCCCCTCCCCCACACACACTCTCCCCTCCCCCACCCCTCCCCATCCACACACACCCCTCCCCTCCGCTCAACTCTCCCCCCGTCCACACACCCCTCCCTGCCCACACACACCCCTCCCCACCCACACACTCCCCATCCCTCCCACACACACCCCTCTCCCCCCACACACCCTCCCCCCATGCCCCCCTGCCAACACACCCCCTCCCCTAGACACACCTCCTCCTCCCTTTGCACATCCCTCCTCCCCCCTCCATCATCCCTCCTCCCCCATCCCTCCTCCCCACTCCCACCCCTCCCTCCCACCCACACCCCTCCCTCCCACCCACACCCCTCCCACCCTCACACACCCCTCCCTCCCACCAAAACTCCCCTTCCACACACCCCCTCCCCCTCCTTCAACCCCCCGCCCACATTCACCCCTCCCCTCCACACCCTCCCACGCCCACACACCCATCCCCTAACCCCTCCTCTCCCCCTCCCACATCCACCACCCCCCCCACACACCCCCTCCCCCCCACATCACTCCTTCCCCCAACACCCCTCCGGCCCACACACATACCTCCCTTCCCACCCTACACCTCCCTGCCACCCCCCCCTCCCCCCACACCATGCTCTCGCCACCTCCTATGCCCCCCACCCATACACCCCCCCTCCCCATCTCCCCTCCCACACATGAAGAGGAGGGGGAGGGAGTGCTGGGGATGAGGGGAAATGAACCGCGTCTGTGCAGTTAGGTGTTATGGGTGAGTGGTGGAATCTTGCGTTGGGGGAACGGGTTGCGTTGGGGAAACGAGTGAGTGATGGAATATTGCTTTGGGGTATGGGTTGAGTTGGGGGACCAGGCCTCCCATGAGACAGGGACCCAACAGGTCCCACTTAGTCTAGTACTATACATAAATACAATCAAGTCAAACTCAAGTGCAATAGATAGAGCAAAGGGGAAGATACAGTGTGCAGAATATGGATCTCAGCTTTGTAGTGCATCAGTTCCAGTGACAAAGTCCAATGTCTGCAATGCGGTAGAGGTGAATTGACATATACTGACATACCTCTTTATTCTTGGCCCCGAGCTTCAATATCCATCATCAGCTGGGATTCTCTACTCCTGAACAGCCTGAAGGAAGGTGTCACCTATCCATTCCCATTACAGATGCTGCTTGACCCACTGAGTTCCTCCAGCACTTGAGTCCAGCATCTTCAGTTCCTTGCATATTCTCCTCTCCTGCCAGCCTTCCCCTTCACTCCAACAGGAACCTGTTAACCCTGAACTCTCATGATCTCACATTTAAAAGCTTCCCACCTACCAGGCGTTCTTTCAGCTGCAAACAGCCTCTCCCAATTGTATTTGTTCTTCTCTTTTCAACCTATGTATACTGCATACCCTATGAGCAACATGCAAACAAGGAATTTAAATTACAGCCAGGTGACGATAAAATAGAGCACAAAAAAATAATCGGATGTTGATCTAAATCCTATGATTAAAAAACTTGGAGACAAATGCTTCTTAGGCTTGGCAGAGAGGGATATTCTTAATGTGGGCAAATGGGATTAGTGTAGTTGAGTAAATTGCATGGACCCAGTTTGCCAAAGAGCTCATTTCTGTGATCATAGAGATATAGAGTAGTGCAGCACAGAAACTTTTCCTTCAGGGAACCTTGTCTATGCTGACCATGATCCTCATCCGCACGACCCCATTTGACCACATTGGGATCTCATCTCTCTACTCCTTTCCTACCCATGTACCTGGACACCCCTACCCTGGAGAAAGGACTCCAACTATCTATGCTGTCTATGCCCCTCATGATCTTATTATCCTTTATCACCCTTCTTTCAGGCAACATCCTGGTGAATCTTTTTTGTCCAACTATACATATACAACTCAATATTCAAGTGTGCAAATAACTTTTGGGTTTCTGTTACTTTATGTGGAAATCCTCACTTGGATTCCAGCCTGTAATTCCCGAGTATCTGTTGTTGTAAACCCCCAAATCCCTGGATTAGATCGCACCCTGTTCCCAGATACCTGTATCTGTTTATATATCACTGACCAACTTGCAATCAGCTGCTATCTCTGTGTAGGGTTTGTGATGTTCTATTTCTTGTATTTCACTCTTGCCCTGACACAAACTGTTAATTTGTTTATTTTCAGAATTTACTGAACAAGATGACGACCGATTGGCCAGATCTGTCTAATGGGAAAACATTTTGGTAATGGTTTGTGCCTAAAATGGATAAATCCCCAGGGGCTGACCAAATATATACTTGCACCTTGTGAAAAGCTAGAGTAGAAATTGTGGAGCCCCTTGCACAGATATTACCATCATCTTTAGGCACAGGTGAAGTTCCGGGTGGCTAAGGTTGTACTGTTATTTAACGGCACCAAAGACAAGCCAGGGCACCACTGGCGAGTGAGCCTGCATCAGTAGTCGGTACGTTACAGCAGGTGATCCTGAGGGACCGCATTTACCAACAGCTGATAGATAAAGACTGATGAGGGATTATCATGGGATATCATATCTCACAAATCAGACAGAGTTTTTTTAAAGAGGTGACCAAGAGGATTGATTGAGGTCAAAGATCGTTGTCTATGTGGACATTAGCTAAACCATGACACGTTCATGTGATAGGAACAGAATTAGGCCATTCGGTCATTCCACAATAGTGACCCAGCATCGATCCCTGTGGCACACCACTGGTCACAGATCTCCAATCTGAAAAACAAGTCTTACACCCTCTGGCTCTTGCCATCAAATCAATTTTCTCACCAATTGACTAGTTTGCCCTGGATCTCATGTGATCTTACCATGCGATACCTTGTCAAAGGCCTTGCTAAAATCAGCAGGCCACACTGCCCTCATCAATCCTCTTCATCAGTTCTTCAAAAACTATCAAATTCATGAGGCACGATTTCCCACACATTGCCATGCTAATCAATCCTTGCATTTCTAAATGCAGCTAGATCATGTCACTCTCCAATAACTATCACCAGTTTGCAGTTCCCTTCTGTCATCAGGCCACCTACATTGTCTTCCAACTAATTGGAAATGTAGAACAGCACAGGAATAGGCTCTTCAGCCCACCGTGTCTGTGCCAATCATATTGCTGATTTAAACTAATCCCATCTGCCTGCCCAAGGTCCATGTCCCTCCATTCCCTGCCTGTTCACGTGTCTGTCTAAATACCTCTTAAACATTGCTATCGTATCTACTTCCACCATCTCCAGGCAGCATGTTCCCTACTACTCTGTGCAATAAAACCTCCCTCGTAAATCTCTTTTACACTCTCTTCTCTTACCTTAAACCTATGCTGCCTAGTATATGACATTTTCACCTTGGCTATCTGCACTCTCCAATTCTCTGTTAATTTTATTAAAAGATACTATCACAGATCCTTAAAGCACAAACTAGTTACCAACGTTCTGTCTGAAAAACAGTCCATGACTGCCAGCTTTCAACAAGTTAATTTTGGATCTAGTTTATCAACACCTCTCCGGTCTCCAGTGCCTATGGACCAACCTACCACGCGGGACCGTCAAAAGTCTTGCTTAAGTCCTAAAGGTAGCACGGTAGATGTGGATTACATTAATTGTTCCTCTTTCCACAGATGCTGCCTGACCTACTTAGTTTCACCAGCATTTTCTATATTCTGTGTTTTCTAACTTTTTTCACGTCCAGTTCATGGGGCAGCACCCACATCACCCTCTCAAGGGTGTTGTAGGGTAATGTGCTGAAAACTATCGCCACTGAGCCACATCAACATCTTATCACAGGTGTTCCCTTTGATCTACACATCCCCCCCCAGCACATTCACTCCCACCTGTACCTCCTCCTTTCAGTTCTGATCAAGCAAACATTGCTTCTATCTCCACAGATGCTGCCTGATCTGTTGAGTGTTTCCATCATTTACTGTTTTTCATATTTCTAGCATCTGCAGTTTTCTTGATTTTCACTCTGTGCTGGTATCTGTTGTTTGAGATTAAGTCCACTGCCCCCCTCCAGACCAGTTGATTCGATTCCAGTCCGTCATTTTCTTTTGTCACATCACAGAATCATCTAATCATAAAGCACACAAGCAGATCCTTTAGTCCATCACATCCATGATAATTAATTAATTTTTAGTTGTGTCTTTGCACTAATGTCTTGTTTTTGCATAGTCTCTTTATTTTCACTGTCTTGTATAATTTATGTTCGAGTCCATGTGCCTGTGATGCTGCTGCAACTAACATATTCATTGTATTGTACCTCCCATACTTGGGCAGATAACAATAAACTCAACCATCGAGTACATATCTACACTAATTACCACTTGCATCCATTTGGTCAACGGGTTTCTATGTCTTGATGATTTAAATGGTCATCTAGACACTTCCAAATGTGAGAGTCACTTCTTCCACTGCCTCGGGCAGTGTGTTTCAGATTCCAACTACTCTCTCTTGAAAAATGTATTTGACAGATCTCTAAATGTTTTACCACTTCTCCTAAATCTGTGCCATCTAGTTTCCTCCTTTCCACTGCCTCTTAAGCCCCTGTCCCACTTAGGAGACCTAAACAGCAACCTCTGGTGACCTTGCCCGCCATCCAAAAAAAAATCAAGGTCGAGGTGACCTGCAACCTCCTACCACCTCCCACGCATATGTTGAAAACCTTCCTCGACTATGAAGAAAACCGGCTTCGACTAGACCCGCGACTAAAATATTATCGATTTTTAAAGCGGCAACCTATTTTTAGTCGAGGACGGTTTTAATCACGATGAAAAAATAGCAGCAACCTAGATGAAGCCTCGACCACGCGGAAACCACTTTCGACCATTAGGGAGAGTGACCAAAACCTACGGTGACCTCATGGAAACCTTGGGTGGGGGGCAAGATCACCAGAGATTGCTGTTTAGGTCTCCTAAGTGGGACAGGGGCTTAACTCTCATAACTTTATGTATGTCCATCGGATCCCCTTCAGCCTCCTCAACTCCCGTGAAAACTAATGCTATCTATCCAGTCGCTCCTCATAACTCAGGTGCTCAACCCTAGATCAGAATTATACAATACTCCAGGAGTGGCCTGACCAATATTTAAAGTTGTAACACTGTTCTTATTGAGTGCCTGACAAATGAAAGCAAATATTGTGCACACCTGTGCTGGCAACCTTGTACACTGCACACCTGCAATCCTTGGTTTTAAACACCAAAGTTTGTCTGTTCAATGGTTGAGGGTGGCACAGTAGCACAACTAGTAGAGCTACTGCCACACGGCTCCAGCAACCCCTGGTTCAATCCTGATATCTGCTGCTGTCTGTGTTTGTACATTCTCCCTGTTATTCTGTGGGCTTCCTCAGGGTGCTCTGGATTCTTCCCACATCCAAAAGATGTGTGAGTGCTACATTAATTGGCTGCTGTAAATTGAGGGGGAGAATCTATGGGGCAATTGATCATAAAATGGGTGCTTGGTAGTCAGTGCAGACTCAGTAAGCCAAATAACTGACTGTCCTGTGTTGCATCTTCATACTGTACGAGTCAAATCTCCAACCCACTGGATCCCCTCCCACAGACACTCTCCCCACCATTCTCCCCCCCCCCCTTCAAAGGACACTCTCCCCCATCATCCACTCTCCCCACCCCCTCCCCTCCCACGAACACTCCCCCATCACCCACGCTCCCCACCCCCTACCGTCCCATGAACACTCTCCCCATTATCCATTCTCCCCACCCATGGACACTCCCCCATCACCCACTATCCCACCCCCTCCCCTCCCCCATCACCCACCCTCCCCACGCACTGACTCCCCTGCCTCAGTCCGTTGCACCCAGTGCCAGGCAGGTATGCCCAAGCGAAATATGAGGTGCTGCACTTGGTCTCACCGATCTACATCGGTGAGACCAAGTGTAGGCTTGGCGATCATTTCGCCGAACACCTCCGCTCGGTCCGCAATAACATACCGGATCTCCCGGCGGCTCAGCACTTCAACTCCCCCTCCCATTCTGAATCCGATCTTTTTGTCCTGGGCCTCCTCCATGGACAAAGTGAGCACCACTGGAAATTGGAGGAGCAGCACCTCATATTTCGCTTGGGCAGTTTATACCCCAGCGGCATGAACATTGACTTCTCCAATTTCCCTACATCAGTCTGAAGAAGGGTTTCGGCCCGAAACGTTGCCTATTTCCTTCGCTCCTTAGATGCTGCCATGCCCGCTGAGTTTGCCTACTTTGGGTTTAATCAATCCCTTGTTTCTGCACGTCAGTTCCAGATTGCTGGCGGCACAGTGGCACAGCGGGTAGAGTCACTATCTTGGAGCTCCAGTGACCCAGGTTCCATCTTGACCTCGGGTACTGTCTGTCTGGAGTTTGGACATTCTCCCTGTGGCTGATGGATTTCACCCGGGTGATCCAGTGTCCTCCCAATTTCTAAAGTCATCTTGATGGCGCCATTGACTTGTGTAAGCATCGCTGCAGTATTAGAAGAATGAGATTGTAGGGGTTGCACTGAGAACTAGTATAGACTGAATAGGCCAAATGGCCATCTATTCAGAAATTTATAGAGGCTGGTAGAGTTATACAGTACAGAAACATTAGCAAAATTTCAGATGACGCAAAGCTGAGTGGCAGTGAGAACTGTGAGGAGGTTGCTATGAGAATGCAAGGTGACTTGGACAGGTTGTGTGAGTGGGCGGATGCATGGCAGATGCAGTTTAATGTGGATAAATGTGCGGTTATCCACTTTGTTGGCAAAAACAGGAAGGCGGATTATTATCTGAATGGTGTCAAGTTAGGAAAAGGGGAAGTGCAATGGGATCTGGGTGGCCTTGTCCATCAGTCACTAAAAGTAAGCATGCAGGTACAGCAGGCAGTGAAGAAAGCGAATGGCATGTTGGCCTTCATAACAAGAGCAGTTGAGAATAAAAGCAAAGAGGTCCTTCTGCAGTTGTACAGGGCCCTGGTGAGACCACACCTGGAGTATTGTGTGCAGTCTTTTTCTCCAAATCTGAGGAAGGACATTCTTGCTGTTGAGGGAGTGCAGCATAGATTCACAAGGTTAATTCCTGGGATGGCGGGACTGTCATATGTTGAAAGAATGGAACGACTACGATTGTATACACTGGAATTTAGAAGGTTGAGAGGGGATCCCATTGAAACATAAAGGATTTTTAAGGGATTGAACATGCTAGAGCCAGGAAACATGTTCCTGATGTTGGGGGTCCAAAACCAAGGGCCACAGTTTAAGAATAAAGGGTAGGCCATTTAGAACGGATATGAGGAAAAACAATTTCACCCAGAGAGTTGTGAATCTGTGGAATCTTCGGCCTCAGTAGGCAGTGGAGGCCAATGGTCTGGATGCTTTCAAGAGATAGATAGAGCTCTTAAAGATAGCAGAATCAAGGGATATGGGGAGATGGCAGGAATGTGGTACTGATTGTGGATGATCTGCCACAGTGAATGGCAGTGCTGAACCGAAGGACTGAATGGCCAACTCCTGTACCTATTGTGGGTGTTGTGGGTGTTGTGTACAGGCCACCTAGCAGTAGTAGTGAAGTTGGGGATGGCATCAAACAGGAAATTAGAAATGCGTGCAACAAAGGCAAAACAGTTATAATGGGTGACTTCAATCTACATATAGTTTGGGTGAATCAAATTGGCAGGGGTGCTGAGGAAGAGGATTTCTTGGAATGTATGCAGGATAGTTATCTAAACCAACATGTAGAGGAACCAACAAGAGAGCAGGCTATTCTAGACTGGGTATTGAGTAATGAGGAAGGGTTAGTTAGCAGTCTTGCTGTGCGTGGGCAAGAGTGACCATAATATGGTTGAGTTCTTCATTAGGATGGAGAGTGACATTGTTAATTCAGAAACAACGGTTCTGAACTTAAAGAGAGGTAACTTTGAGGGTATGAGATGTGAATTGGCCAAGATTGACTGGCAATTAGTTCTAAAAGGGTTGCCGGTGGATATGCAATGGAAGGCATTTAAAGACTGCATGGATGAACTACAAAAATTGTTCATCCCAGTTTGGCAAAATAATAAATCAGGGAAAGGTAGTGCATCCGTGGATAACAAGGGAAAACAGGGATAGTATCAAAGCAAAAGATGATGCGTAAAAATTAGCCAGAAAAAGCAGCATACCAGAGGACTGGGAGAAATTCAGAGACCAGCAGAGGAGGACAAAGGGCTTACTTAGGAAAGGGAAAATAAATTCTGAAAGAAAACTGGCAGGCAACATAAAAACTGACTGCTAAAGTTTTTATAGATATGTGAAGAAAAAGAGATTAGTTAAAACAAATGTAGGTCCCTTGCAGTCAGAAACAGGTGAATTGATCATGACGAACAAGGATATGGCAGACCAATTGAATAACTATTTTGGTTCCGTCTTCACTATAGAAGACACAAATAATCTGCCGGAAATAGCAGGGGACCGCGGGGCAAATGAGATGGAGGAACTGAGTGAAATCCAGGTTAGTCGGGAACTGGTGTTGGGTAAATTGAATGGATTAAAGGCCGATTAATCACCACGGCCAGATAGGCTGCATCCCAGAGTACTTAAGGAAGTAGCTCCAGAAATAGTGAATGCATTAGTGATAATTTTTCAAAACTCTTTAGATTCTGGAGTAGTTTCTGAGGATTGAAGGGTAGCAAACGTAACCCCACTTTTTAAGAAGGGAGGGAGAGAGAAAACGGGGAATTACAGACCAGTTAGTCTAACATCGGTAGTGGGGAAACTGCTAGAGTCAGTTATTAAAGATGGGATAGCAGCACATTTGGAAAGTGGTGAAATCATTGGACAAAGTCAGCATGGATTTACGAAAGGGAAATCATGTCTGACGAATCTTATAGAATTTTTCGAGGATGTAACTAGTAGAGTGGATAGGGGAGAACCAGTGGATGTGTTGTATCTGGACTTTCAGAAGGGTTTCGACAAGGTCCCACATAAGAGATTAGTATACAAACTTAAAGCACACGGTATTGGGGGTTCAGTATTGATGTGGATAGAGAACTGGCTGGCAAACAGGAAGCAAAGAGTAGGAGTAAACGGGTCCTTTTCACAATGGCAGGCAGTGACTAGTGGGGTACCGCAAGGCTCAGTGCTGGGACCACAGCTATTTACAATTTATATTAATGAACTGGATGAGGGAATTGAAGGCAACATCTCCAAGTTTGTGGATGACACTAAGCTGGGGGGCAGTGTTAGATGTGAGGAGGATGCTAGGAGACTGCAAGGTGACTTGGATAGGCTGGGTGAGTGGGCAAATGTTTGGCAAATGCAGTATAATGTGGATAAATGTGAGGTTATCCACTTTGCTGGCAAAAACAGGAAAGCAGACTATTATCTAAATGGTGGCCGATTAGGAAAAGGGGAGATGCAGCGAGACCTGGGTGTCATGGTACACCAGTCATTGAAAGTAGGCATGCAGGTGCAGCAGGCAGTGAAGAAAGCGAATGGTATGTTAGCTTTCATAGCAAAAGGATTTGAGTATAGGAGCAGGGAGGTTCTACTGCAGTTGTACAGGGTCTTGGTGAGACCACACCTGGAGTTTTGCATACAGTTTTGGTCTCCAAATCTGAGGAAGGACATTATAGCCATAGAGGGAATGCAGAGAAGGTTCACCAGACTGATTCCTGGGATGTCAGGACTTTCATATGAAGAAAGACTGGATAGACTTGGCTTATACTCGCTAGAATTTAAGAGATTGAGAGGGGATCTTATAGAAACGTACAAAATTCTTATGGGGTTGGACAGGCTAGATGCAGAAGATTGTTCCCGATGTTGGGGAAGTCCAGGACAAGGGGTCACAGCTTAAGGATAAGGGGGAAATCCTTTAAGACCGAGATGAGGAAAAACTTTTTCACGCAGAGAGTGGTGAATCTCTGGAACTCTCTGCCACAGAGGGTAGATGAGGCCAGTTCATTGGCTATATTTAAGAGGGAGTTAGATGTGGCCTTTGTGGCTAAAGGGATCAGGGGGTATAGAGAGAAGGCAGGTATGGGATGCCGAGTTGGATGATCAGCCATGATCATATTGAATGGCGGTGCAGGCTCGAAGGGCCGAATGGCCTACTACTGTACCTATTTTCTATGTATCTACATGCCCATCCAAATGTTTTTGAAGTCCATCACTACATGACATCCGTCAGCTTGTTCCATAAATGTAGCACCATCTGTGTGGATAAAGTTGCCCCATAGGTCCCCTTTAAATCTTTCCCCTCTCACCTTAAACCTATGCCCTCATGTTTTAGACACCCCAACCCTGGGAAAACAGTGACTTTATTGCCTTCTTCACTCCAGTGAAAACAGTCCCAGCCTATCCAGTCTTTCCATATCATTCAAACCCACCCAGTTTCATCCTCATGAATCTCTTCTGTACCCTTTACATCTTAATGACAGCGTTCCTATAGTTGAAATTGTTCCTATATATTTAGTTTGAATTATTCCTATAGTTGGGTGACTAGAGCTGTGCACAATAGTCCAAGTGTGGTCTCACCAACAATTTCTTTCAGAGAATTTCTGTTTCTCCTTCAATTCATCTTTCAGCTCTGCAACTCTTGAAAACTCTGCATATTGAAACATTGCTGATCCTAATCTCTTTCCACAGGGCCCATGAGTGGAATAAACACGGTAAGCCTGCTATTCAGAAATTAACAGTGCATGAGTACTTCAAGAAAGGTCTGGACTACTACAGGTGAGGACCTGATGTGTGTATCTCACTGACATGCAGCCCCACCACCACCACCCACGGGGTGAGAGAGAGACAAGTGAGGGAGGGTGGCAAAGAGACAAATATATGGAAGGAGGGAGAGAGACGGATGCAGGGAGATGGAGAGAGAGTGAGAGCGAAAGTGGAAGGAGGGAGAGGAGGATGACGGAAGGAGAGAGGGAGTTATAGGAGGGAGAAGTGATAGAGAGAGTAAGAGTTACAGAGGGGGAGAAAATGAGAGGGGGAGGGGAGATTGAGGACTGAGAGCAAGAGATGGGAAGGAGAAGATGGAGAGAGGAAGGAGAGAGCAACAGTGTAATGAGAGGCAGAGAGAGAGTGGGAGATAAATGATGCAGTGAGGGAGAGAGAAGGGGAGGCGCACAGATGTAACAAAACACACAGATTTAGGAAACAGAGGCAGACACAGGAAGATGAGAGATGTGTGAAAAGAGAGCCGAGGCAGACATGGCGAGACTGAGATAGATGGCGAGATATGCAGACTGAGTGGGAGACGGAAGGGGAGAGGCAGATGTAGAATATAGACCATATAGACAGAGAGCTGTGCAGCATGGAAACAGGGCCTTCAGCAGCTCTTCCATACTAACCAAAGTGTTTACCTCGAGCCAGACCCATTTGCTCCCTTTTTGCCCATACACCTCTAAATCTTACCAATCCATGTATGTCTCCATATATCTGTTGAATATTGTTATTGTACTCACCTCTCCCACTTCTTCTGGCAGCTCATTCCATATATCCACCACCCGCAGGTCCCTTTAAATCTTTCCCCTCTCATCTAAAATCTACTTTTAGACTCCCCAACCCTTGGGGTAACTCTGGTGGAGATGGACAGAGAGGTGCACAATGCAACAGGAAGACAGATTGTTTTCGGTCACAAATCGTTGCTTGTCTCCAATGTGATTGTGTGCCAGAGAGGGAGAGGGTGTGGAGTGGTGGGAATACGGAGAGGGGGCTCATGGCTCAATGGGGATTAAGCAGAGAGGGTGAGGAATGTGGAGATGGTTTGTTGGTGAGGGGGAGGAAGGGATGCAGGAATTTGTATTTATTTATGAGTGTTGAATGTTGATGGGCAGCAATACAAAACTATTTTTTGTTTTTGTTGCAGTGCTGTGAAAAGTTGTACAAAAAAAGAACCAGCGGTAAGGCATGCTCAATGAATGGTTCTTTGTTGCAAGGTGTTTGTGTTCCGAGATAGGAACCTAATGTTAACAATGTACAGGTAATGCCAGCACTGTCTCTTCCGTATTCCCCCCCTCCCTGACCACACCACGTGTCGTGTCTCGCCCCCCCCCCCCCCCCGTCGTGTCTCCCCCCCGCGTCGTGTCTCCCCTCCATGTCATGTCTCCCCCACCGGGTCATGTGCCCACCGCGTCATGTCTCCCCCCCCCTCCCGACTCAAAAACTCATTGGAATCTCCTGCATCTTATCTGCCAGAGGTCTCCCATGCATTCTATTTGCTCTCTGGATATTGGCAGGACTTGAGGCCCTGAGCTATACGGAGGGATTGGGCAGTCTAGGACTTTATTCCCTGGAGAGCAGGAGGATGAAGGATGATCATACAGCGAGTATAAGATCATGAGGGGAATAGATAAGGTGAATGCACAGTCTTTTACGCAGAGTAGGGGAATAAAGAATTGAAAGCCATCGGTTTAAGTAGACAATAGACAATAAGTGCAGGAGTAGGCCATTCGGCCCTTTGAGCCAGCACTGCCATTCAATGTGATCATGGCTGATCATCCCCAATCAGTACCCCATTCCTGCCTTCTCCCCTATCCCCTGACTCCACTATTTTTAAGAGCCCTATCTAGCTCTCTCTTGAAAGCAACCAGAGAACCTGCCTCCACCGCCCTCTGAGGCAGAGAATTCCACAGACTCACCACTCTCTGTGAGAAAAAGTGTTTCCTCGTCTCCGTTCTAAATGGCTTACTCCTTATTCTTAAACTGTGGCCCCTGGTTCTGGACTCCCCCAACATTGGGAACATGTTTCCTGCCTCTAGTCTGTCCAAACCCTTAACAATCTTATATGTTTCAATGAGAACCCCTCTCATCCTTCTAAACTCCAGGGTGTACCAGGCCAGCTGCTCCATTCTCTCAGCATATGACAGTCCTGCCATCCCAGGAAATAACCTTGTAAACCTAGGCTGCACACAATACTCCAGGTGAGGTCTCATTAGGGCTCTGTACAACTGCAGAAAGACCTCTTTGCTCCTATATTCGATTCCTCTTGTTATAAAGGCTAACATGCCATTTGCTTTCTTCACTGCCTGCTGTACCTGCATGCATACTTTCATAGTCTGATGAACAAGGACCCTAGATCCCGTTGTACTTCCCCTTTTCCTAACTTGGCGCCATATAGATAGTAATCTGCCTTCCTGTTTTTGCTACCAAAATGGATAACCTAACATTTATCCGCATTAAACTTCATTTGCTATGCATCTGCCTACTTCCCCAACCTGTCCAAGTCACCCTGCATTCTTATAGCATCCTCACAGTTCACACTGCCACCCAGCTTTGTGTCATCTGCAAATTTGCTAATGTTACTTTGAATCCCTTCATCCAAATCATTGATGTATATTGTAAATAGCTGCGGTCCCAGCACCGAACCCCACTACTCACTGCCTACCATTCTGAAAGGGACTCGTTAATCCCTACTTTGTTCCTGTCTGCCAACCACTTCTCAAACCATGTCAGCACACTACCCCCAATAACATGTGCCCTCATTTTTCCCACTAATCTCCTATGTGCGACCTTATCAAATGATTTCTGAAAGTCCAGGTACACTATATCCACTGGGTCTCCCTTGTCCATTTTCCTAATTACATCTTCAAAAAATTCCAGAAGATTAGTCAAGCATGATTTCCCCTTCGTAACTCCATGCTGACTCGGACCGATCTTGTTACTGCTATCCAAATATTCGGCTATTTCATCTTTTATAATTGACTCCAGCATCTTCCCCACCCCCGATGTCACGCTAACTGGTCTGGAATTCCCTGTTTTCTCTCTCCCGCCTTTCTTAAACAATGGGATAACATTAGCTACCCTCCAATCCACAGGAACTGATCCTGAGTCTATAGAACATTGGAAAATTATCACCAATGCATCCACGATTTCTAGAGCCACTTCCTTAAGTACCTTGAGATGCAGACCATCAGGCCCTGGGGAGTTATCAGCTTTCAGTCCCATCAGTCTATCCAACACCATTTCCTGCCTAATGTGGATTTCCTTCAGTTCCTCTGTCACCCCAGATCCTCTGGCCACTACTATATCAGGAAGATTGTTTGTGTCCTCCTTAGTGAAGACAGATCCAAAGCACCTATTGAACTCATCTGCCATTTCCTTGTTCCCCATAATAAATTCACCTTTTTCGGTCTTCAAGGGTCCAACTTTGGTCTTAACTAATTTTTTCCTCTTCACATACCTAAAGAAGCTTTTACTATCCTGCTTTATATTCTTGGCTAGCTTACCTTCTTACCTCATCTTTTCTCCCCGTATTGTCTTTTTGGTTATGTTCTGTTGTTGCTCTGAGAGGGGAAAGATTTAATAGGAACCTGAAGGGCAACGTTTTTACACAGAGGGTTGTGGGTAAATGGAATGTTTGGTATATGCATGGGTACATGGATAATAAAGAGGGATATGGGCCAAGTGCAATTAGGTGGGACTAGTGTAGATTGGGCATGTTGGTCAGCATGGGCAAGTTGTGCTCATGGGCCTGATTCTGTGCTGTGTGAATCCATTACTATAAATGTGCCCTGCAAGCTCTGTACTCCTCCAGGGATACACTTTTTTCCCAGACACCTACACCTACCCATGCCTCCATTTTCCTGACCTTTTCAGGAAGTTTACTCAATGTTAATTTACCTTTTGTGCTTCCCTTTGCCGGTTCTGTAGTGGGATCGTGAACCTGAAATGTTAAATCTGTTTCTTTCTCCATACACGCCACCTGACATGCTAAGGTTATTTATTGTTTTCTATTTGATTTCAGATTTCCAGCCAATCTGTCATCCAGTAATACACACTGATGTAATGTGCTTGGAGCATTCGGCACTTCCCTCTCCGAGTTTCATTAGTTTGTCATCGTCTTTTCTGACTGAAGGATCAGTTGGTCAGTCCACTCCTGGTAACCTTCACTTTCCTTTGTTCACAGAGAGCCAAAGCCTGCTTCGTGAAACTGCTGTCTGTGAAGGAATGTGTAAGTATCAAGTCCTGAAGATAAAAGCTAACAACCAGCCGATAATCCATGTTCCCCTTAATATCCAGAAATCTAGTAACCTCTGCTGTGAATGGACACCCGTGTGCGATGAAATGTAAAGAATTGCCACCTATGAGGACAGGGATTTTTTTCGGATCTCAGTGCTCAACAGCCTATCCCAACTTGCAATCCCAACAACCCTCTACTTCTACACTTCTCAACTAGAGGAAACAACACAATGCCCTCCCAATGCCTATAATGCATAAGCAAGTCATTATGAGGTTATTACCAAAGAGGAATGAAAGATTCTAAGGGGAGTGAAAAGATGAACTACGAGGGTAAGCTGGCCAAGAATATAAAGAAGGGTAATAAAAGCTGCTTTAGGTATGTTAAGAGAAAAAGATTAGTAAAGACAAAGGTGGATCCCTTGAAGGCAGAAACAGGTGAAATTATTATGGGGACCAAGGAAATGGCAGAAGAGTGGAACAGGTACTTTGGTTCTGTCTTCACTAAGAAAGACAATCTCCCAGAAATACTAGAGGACAGAGGATCTAGGGAGACAGAGGAATTGAAAGAAATTTGCATTAGGCGAGAAATAGTATTGGGCAGACTGATGGGACTGAAGGCTCATAAGTGACTGCATCGGTCATGGTCAACATGGATTTATGAAGGAAAAATCCTGCTTGACTAATCTGGAATTTCTTGAGGATGTGACAAGTAAAATCGATGAAGGGGTGTCTCTGGACTTCCAGAAAGCCTTTGATAAGGTCCCTCATAGGAGATTATTGGGCAAAATTAGAGCACATGGTATTACGGGTAGGGTATTGACATTGATAGAGAATTGGTTGGCAGACAGGAAACAAAGAGTAGGAATAAACGGGTCCTGTCAGAATGGCAGGTAGTGGCGAGTGGAGTGCCGCAAGGCTGCAACTATTTACAATATATATTCATGATTTACATGGATTTAAAAGTAACACTAGCTAATTTGCCGATGACACAAAGCTCGGTGGCAGTGTGAACTGCGAAGAGGATGCTGGGAGGTTGCAGGGAGACCTGGACAGGTTGATTGAGTGAGCAGATGCATGGCAGATGTAGTATAATGTAGATAAATGTGAGGTCATCCACTTTTGTGGCAAAACCAAGGAGGCAGATTATTACCTTAAAAGGTGTTGGATTAGTAGGAAGGGAAGTGCAACGAGACCTGGGTGTCATAGACATAGAAAATAGGTGCAGGATGAGGCCATTCAGCCCTTCAAGCCAGCACCAGCACACCAGTCCTTGTACACCAGTCACTGAAAGTAAACATGCAGGTACAGCAGGCAGTGAAGAAAGCTAATGGCATGTTGTCCTTCATAACGAGAGGATTTGAGTATTGAAGTAGAATCCTTCTACAGTTGTACAGGGCCCAGGTGAGACCATATATGGAGTATAGTGTGCAGTTTTGGTCTCCTAATTTGAGGAAGGACATCCTTGCTATTGAGGCAGTGCAGCATAGGTTCATAAGGTTAATCTCCGGGGTGGCGTGACTCTCATATGAGGAAAGATTGGAAAAACTGGGCTTGTATTCACTGGAATTTAGAAGGATAAGAGGGGATCTTATAGAAATGCATAACATTATAAAAGGACTGAACAATCTATATGCAGGAAAAATGTTCCCAATGTTGGGGGAGTCCAGAACCAGGGGCCACAGTTTAAGAATTAAGGGGAAGCCATTTAAAACTGAGATGAGAAAAAAACGTTTTCACCCAAAGTGTTCTGAATTTGTGGAATTCTCTGCCACAGAAGGCAGTAGAGGCCAATTCACTGGATAAATTTAAAAGAGAGTTAGATAGAACTCTAGGGGCTAGTGGAATCAAGGGATATCGGGAGAAGGCGGGCACGGGTTACTGATTGTGGATGATCAGCCATGATCACAATGAATGGCGGTGCAGGCTCGAAGGGCCAACTGGCCTCCTCCTGCACCTATTTTCTATGTTTCTATGTTTACTCATTATTTTCCACTCGAGAGGATGGGCCCAGTCTGCGTAATCTTTCCTCAGGCCAAAATCAATCTGGTCCAAATGTACCACAACAAGTTCACACTGAGCTGCAACCCCTTAAAATTACAAGATTTATCAAATATGAGTTCCCTTTCAGAAATCTATGTTGAGCTCCCCAATTTTATTCAGAATTTTCAAGTGCCTATTATTTCTTTTACAGCAGATTCCTGATTTATTCCCAACTATCCATATCAGGCTTAATCAATCTGGCATTCTTGTTTATGTAAATATCGTGTCACATTTGATAACTTCAATCCATGGGATCAGTTCTGGAACCTATGGAATTTTGGAAGATGACAATCAGCATCCACTATCTCTATCATTGCCTCCTCCACAATCTTATGGTGGAAATCATCAGAATCTGGGCCAAGTTGCCCTTGTAAAACTGAGCTGAGAAAAGGATCGTACAGGCAAATGTGATCAGTTTAACAGCATCAGGTTCTGCACAAGTATTGTGGGCTGAAGGGCGTGTTCCTGTGCTGCACTGTTCCATGCTCCATGTTCCTTCCCATGGCTTTCCTTCTTAGTTTTAAATGCCAATTCTTCACCCAGGCTGCAGGCCTTAACTATTTTGCTGCCGATGTTCTGTTTTCGGTTCACAGCAGATAGGTTAACAAGGTTAGTGCAGATGGAATTGGAGATAATGCACTGAAATGGATTTAGAATTGATTATGGGACAGAAATCAAAGAGTGGCATGAAAGGATTATACTCGGGTTGTCAATATGTGACCAGTGGGGTCCGGTCCCAGTCATTCATGGTTAGCCTGAGGGGACCAAGGATCATCTTTTTTTTTTTTTATTTTTTTTTTTTTTATTTTTTTATTTTTTAGAAGTACGGTAGATTACAGTAATGTACAACACGTATATATTAATACATTTTTTGTACCGCTTCACTTTTTTAAACTTTAAGAAAGAAAAAGAAAGAAGTAAGAAAAGTGAAGAAAGTGCGCAAAGGTTGTGAAGTGCAAAAGAGTGTTGGGAAAAGAAAGCCCCTTAGAAAAGAGGTTAGAGAAGGAAGTAAAGTTAGAAAATAGACCCTAGAAAAAAAAGAGAAAGAAAGAAGGAACAATCGCTCTATTATAACTCTTATACCATACTTCATAGAGAAGGAACTACCAACCAAGTCTATTTTTATTTTACCTCCCATTACCAGGTCCAGATACCTTTTATTTATTTATTTGTTTTTCTAAATTACTATTGCACCTCATGCTTGTAATAGGTCCAAAAACGTAGACCACGTCTTTTGAAATTGATCTACTTTGCCTACTAGGAGGAATCTCATCTCTTCCAGATGTAATGTTTCCAACATATTTGATGTCCACATTTTTATTGTTGGTGTGGGCGCATTTTTCCAGAATTTAAGTATAAGCTTTTTTCCCATTATTAGCCCATAATTGAGTAAATTCTTCTGATACACGTTTAATTCAGGAATACCTTCCGATATTCCAAAAATAATCCATTCTGGTTTTGGTACCAGTTTTATTTTGATTAATTTTGAAAAAATATCAAATATTTCAAACCAGAATTTTTGGATTTTTGTACAAAAAACAAAAGAATGTGCTATGGTAGCTTCTTGACATATACATTTATCACAGATTGGTGAGACGTTAGGAAAGATTTTATTTAGTTTGGTTTTTGAATAATATAATCTATGTAATGTTTTAAATTGGATAAGCGTATGTCGTACGTTGATCGAGCATTTATGCACCTGTAATAAATGATTATCCCAACTCTCTTTTGAAATTTTTATACCTAGATCTTGTTCCCAATCTCTTCTAATTCCATCTGTTGTGGGTATTTCTATATTTAAGATGATATTATATAAGTATGATATTAAATTAACTGATTCCGCCTTTGTCTTCATTGCTTCATCTAGTAAGTCGGAAGGCATATTATAATAATCTTTTGTGTGTGTTTTCAAATAGTCACAGATTTGTATATATTTAAAATATTGATTATTTTTCAAATTATATTTCAGTTGTAGTTGTTGGAATGATAGTAATTTTTCTAATTCATACAGATCTTCGAGCGTTTTAATTCCCATTCTTTCCCATTGTATAAATGCTTTATCTATGATTGAAGGTTTAAACGATGGGTTATTGACTATTGGTATTAAGAGAGATAGGTTTCTTAATTTTAGATTCTGTTTTATTTTTTTTTATTTTATTTTTTTTTTTTTTTTTTATTTTTTTTTTTTTTATTTTTTTTTTTTTTTTTTTTTTTTTTTTTTATTTTTTTTTTTTTTTTTTTTTTTTTTTTTTTTTTTTTTTATTACCAATAAAACCAAGGATCATCTTGCCACATGTGCAGATGATACACAATGGGGTGTGATTGTGAGCAGAGAGAAAGATGAAAAGTGGCTTCAAGCAGACAAGATTAGTTAGTAAGATTAAATGAGAACTTACCAGTTTGAAGTTTGATCTTTATTTTATGAGGAGTTACGTTGATGATTACGTGAAGACCCGTCAGGGCGCATGCGCGTCAATCTTTAAAGCAGCGGTGTGAAATCACAGATAACACAATATTTGAAGTAACATATTAAGATGAACAACATGAGAACTACCATATGACCTTTTTTATGAGAGAGGGTTGGGCGTGGCGGGCACGTAATCACCAACGTAACTCCTCATAAAATAACGATCAAACTTCAAACTGGTAAGTTCTCGTTTAATCTTACTATTTTACTTCGGAGTCACCTTAGTGATTCCGTGAAGAATTCAAAGCTCTGTGATTTTATGCCGCAGATCCAAATCCCGGCTTCTCACTGCATTGATTGACTTTCGATGAGAAACAATCAATAATGCGTTAAACATGAAATTTTAATATCATGCAATAACAATTGATTTGAATAATCAAAACAAACAGTAACCCCTCTATCCCAGGGGAACCTAAACGGGACTTAATACTGAATTTGCAAACAGCCTCTCGCCGATAGGCAATCAGCCGATGGTAACATTTTAAAAAACAATTCATTTGATCACCCGGCACCTGTAAAAAATATGGCCGATGCGAACATCCATCGCCCTAGCCGACGTTGCTGCTGCACTAGTGGAAAAGGATATATACATTTCAGTGTTAATACCTGCCTTAATCAACATTTGCTTTAAACCACCTTGAGATAGTCTGCACTGACACTCTCCCGTGTGGCTTCATGTAACTGATAAACAATGCTGTTTCCACATTTCTTAAGGTCTTTATAGCTTCAATATATATATATATATTTTTTAAAATATTTTATTTATTAGAAGTACATTACATTACAACCACATACATTAGTACTCGTCACTTATGTCTTCTTACAATTAATGTACTCCATTTATTTTTTACGCTAGAAAAGGAAAAGATTGAAAGAAAGAAGAAAGTGAAGGAAAAAGTGAGAGTGTAGAAAATGTGACAACAAAAAAGGACGAAGACCCTATAAGAACAAAATTAAAAACAAAAGAAAAAGAGTTAAGAAATAGACCCTAGAAAAGAAAGAGAAAGAGAAAGAGGAAAAAGAGAGAAACAAATATTTTGATGAGCATTACGCAAATGGGACATACCAACTCTTCAACTATCACCCCCCCCCTTACCTGACCTCAAATTTTTTTTAAAGGCACCTTTGCACCCTATATTTGTAATAATTCTATAAATGCAGACCACGTCAGGTGGAAGTGATCTGGTTTACCTGCTAGGAGGAGTCTTATCTCTTCTAGGTGTAATGTTTCGAACATATTTGAAATCCACATGTTTATAGTTGGTATTGGAGCCTTCTTCCAAAATTTTAGAATTAGCTTTTTTCCAGTTATTAACCCATAGTCTATTAGTTTCTTTTGAAACACATTTAGTTCTGGACCATCTTCCGTTATTCCGAAGATAATCCATTCTGCTTTGGGTATCAGTCTTATTTTAAATGACTTTGTAAAGATTTCAAAAATTTCATTCCAAAATTTTTGAATTTTTGTACAGAAAACGTATGAGTGCGCTATAGTAGCTTCTTGGGATTGACATTTATCACAAATAGATGATACATTTGGGAAAATTTTATGAATTTTAGTTTTCGAATAATATAATCTATGTAAAATTTTAAATTGTATTAAAGTGTGTCTTACATTAATCGAACATTTATGCATGTTTAATAAGTGTTCATTCCAACTTTCCTTTGATATAGCTTCAATATAATGAAAATAAATGTGCCATTACACATAAACATGGATCAGTAAGTTATGCTGAAACACAATTTTAACAAACCTGTGACACCTGGCCTGCTCTGCTTAAGCAGGACGCAATTATATAACACAACATTCTCTTCAGCAACTTCCATCCTGTCTAACAGAAGTTTTTGTAAACTCTGCACTTGCTATGCTGAACCAAAGCCAAGAGCATAACCACTTTCATGATTAGTTTGGCAAATTCAGAGACATGACAGGAACCTGCTGTCGAAGCATCTTGAGGACCACACTTACATCCCAGATCGCCATATACCTGGGTTTAGGAGGTTTAGAGTTGAAATTCCTTTCATCAATCCAGCTATGATATGATGAAACTCCATAGGATCTTTCCTGACCCCATCAAAACCATACGATGACAAAGCACTTAAAGCTGTATTAATGGTGCTATAACAGAGCCCCTCATCATCGTAGAGTGTCAACAGGAACTCTAAAATATCCACAATACCTGCAGTACTATAGTCAATATTATTTTGTACACAATACTGCTCCCATTTTTTACGTAAGTAATATACCCCTTTTGAGTACTCTTTCTCAGGCTACAGTGAGCATGTCCACCGTTCACCCAGTCAGTCCTTGTTCCAGGTATGGCCTTCTTAAAACCTGCAAATTAACAAGTCAATACCATCACATAACAGATGACTTTCCCGTGTTAG
The DNA here is from genome assembly GCA_038087875.1 of Malacoraja senta. Classification (NCBI taxonomy): domain Eukaryota; kingdom Metazoa; phylum Chordata; class Chondrichthyes; order Rajiformes; family Rajidae; genus Malacoraja; species Malacoraja senta. The sequence continues at coordinate 94,280 of JAXLNO010002810.1, read as the reverse complement.
CAGATGCTCCAGTCAATTCCTACGCTTGGGAACCACCAAAAAGAGGTTGGATCCCTAACTGTAACATCAAAGGGAATCATGCTTGATTCGGCCAATTAGGTATTACAAGCACCCCCAAAGCGGCATCCTGCTTGATTTCTTGCAGACTCTGACCTATTAGGCAAAATGGTAGGAAAATATATAAGACATACCACCCCAATGTAACGTCAAAGTATCAATTGCAACTGCCACCTGGTCTGGTTCCCATGAAACCTCTTTAGGCTGCTGATGGTTGAACCTTGATGCAAAACAAATCGATATCTGGCATTCATATACAAGTACTATATTATTGAACACCTCCTGGTTCAACATCGAATCTATGTTGTCATGGAACTTTCATGACTTGGTGTCTGCTATTATGTAGAATCTACCTGGTAGATAAATAGCTGAAATATATTTTTCCATGCACCAGGCCCCAAATGTAATTAGCCAATCTGTCACAAAATGCCGACTTGATTCCACCGATGTGATTAATATATATGCCACTTGCGGATTATTGTCAATCTGAAACTGAACATGCAGATTACATTTGTTAGAGCAATAAGACTCTTAATAGTTAATTGCCCATGTCTGCAGAAACGATGCCTCTTGTTCAGTCCATCTGCCTCCACAGCTGAAACTCGTATCCGTGACACCTCACCTGAGTGCACTGACATTCATCTGCAAAATCATGGAAGGCTGGTCAAGCATTACTTGCTATAACTTCTGGACACATGGTGAATCCACCATTGCAAATCAGAAATAGCCTTTACTGATAGCTGCATAGGTCTATTATAATGATCCGAATGTATCCTTAATGCCTCAATTAGCTTGATACACCTGTCAATTAGCTCTACCCTTTTTTTTCCCTGGGCAGAGTCACTTAATTGAATCAATTGTGACCCAAATAGTCAGATGTTAATTTGGATTCCTCTGGATGGTTAATGCCCCATCTTTGAAAATTGGATTTAACAACTATCACCTGTTACTTCAGCTGTTCTCTCGGATACCCCTGTAATCAAGATATCATCGAGATAAGCCATGAGCACCTGATCCTGGCCTCTCAGCATGCCTATTATTGGTTTTAACAATTTTGTTGCCCTAGTTGATCCATCCAGGTGAATTTCAAATATCCTGCAAATAAACAGACATTGAGTAATGTGCATCTTTAAGCTCTAGAGCCGCCATGTAGCATCCTCTTGCCCAGTTGCTTGGCAGTGACAATTCCATCTTACAATGTCTATACTACATCCCCCATCCTTTTTTGGCCTGGGAAAATATTAGACACAAATTGATGGGTTGGAGAACCAACTTTATGCTGGCACCTTCAGCAACTCGCACTTACCCCGTCTCTTGGAGATTCCAGATTCTGACTGGACAGCGAATCGTACTGCCAGAGATAGGAACTCTGACAACGGCCGTCTTCGCTTTCCCACTGGCACTCCATACTCTGACGGGACAGCGAATCGTGCTGCCAGAGAATGGACCTCTGACAACAGCCGTTCTTCGCTATCAACAATGACTCCGTCAGAGTCGGGTCAGAACTGAGCTGACCCTCTGCAAGCGCCTTTTAAATGAGGGTGCTATCCAGCAGCCTCTATATCGTGGAGGCCAGCCCTTCTCCCAGTGGCACTCCATACTCTGACGGGACAGCGAATCGTGCTGTCAGAGAATGGACCTCTGACAACGGCCGTTTTTCGCTTGTTCCAAGTCTCCGTCACAGTCGGGGTCAGAACTTAGCTGACCCTCTGCACTCACCTCATGCATGAGGGTGCTTTAAGCAGCCCTCTACCAGGTGCTGCCGGCGTGGCCTTTCTGCAGCCTACCGCCCACACAACTCCTCCCCGGAGTGTGTGTTTCTGGAGCAACCTCTGGATGAGGGGCTCCATTTGGGAGAACCATTTTAAAACGTCTCCAGCCCCGTACAGGCTCATTGTGGCCCGACTCAGTTGAGTCCGAGGGCCTCCCAGACTTCCCCGTGCCTTACGCCCAACAGGCGTTGGCTTTGGTGCTTTTTAGCACTCAGTCTGAGGTCGCATCGCTCCCGGTCGGCGACTGTGCAGGCAGCCGCTCACAGACCGCATTCCCGCGGCTCTCCTATGCTTTACCTGCGGCTGCCCTCCCCCTGTTCGTCTTCATCATGGTGCTGCCTGTAATAAAAAACACAGAGCACCACAAAAATAACTTTCCCTCCAGCTAAGCTTCCCACTTAGCTGGAGCTTTAAACTATAAAAGTACTTTAAAAGTACTTGTTACAGGAGGAGCCCTGTCCTCCCCTGCTCATCTTCACCATGGTGCGGCCTGTGACAAAACACAGAGCACAGCACCACAGTAAAGGAACTTACTTACTCCAGCTAAGTATAAGTTTCTGACTTAGCTGGAGCTTTAAAACTCTTTAAAAATACTGTAAAAGTACTCACCACGGGAGGAGCTCTGTCCTCCCGCTGTCCGTGCGCCAATGCGACCGACGTAATGACGCGCATGTGCCCTGACGGGTCTTCTTCACGGAATCACTAAGGTGACTCCGAAGTAAAATGTGCAATACTGCAATACCTGAAAAGCAGGTTTGTCACATGGTGAGAGACTGGGCAATGTTGATGTTCAATGGGACCCGGGTCATAGTCACGGAGTCATACAGCGTGAAAACAGGCCCTTCGGCACAACTTGCCCACACCAACAAACATGTCCCATCTACACTCGCCCCACCTGCCTACATTTGGCCCATATCTCTCTAAACCTGTCCTATCCTAGTACCTGTCCAAATGTGTCTTAAACGTTGCGATACTACCTGCCTCAACTACCTCCGGCAGCTCGTTCCCTACACGCACCACCTGTGTGAAAGTTACCCCTCAGGTTCCTATTAAATCTTTCCCCTCTCACCTTATACCTATGTCCTCTGGTCCTTGATTTCCCTATTCTGGGCAAGAGTCTCAGTATGTCTACCCAATCTATTCCTCTCTTGATTTTGTCCACCTCTATAGGATCACCCCTCCTCCTCCTGCGCTCGAAAGAATAGAGTCCTAGCTTGCTCAACCTCCCCATATAATGACTCATAAATCTCAGGCCCTTGAATCCTGGCAACATCCTTGTAAATCTTCTCTGCACCCTTTCCACCTTGACAACATCTTTCATATAACGTGGTGCCCAGAACCGAACACAATACTCTAAACACGGCCTAACCACCTGCTACATGACCTCCCAACTTCTATACTCAACACTCTGACAGATGAAGGCCAATGTGCCAAAAGCCTTTTTGACCACCTTATCTACTTGTGTTGCCAATTTCAGTGAACTATGCACCTGCGCTCCTAGATCCTTCTGCTCTACAACACTCCCCAGAGCCCTACCAGTCACTGTGTAGATTCTGCCAATGATTCCCAAAATGCAACACCTCTCATTTCTCTGTATTGAATTCCACCAAACATTCCTCAGCCCTCCTGGTCAACCGATCAAGATCATGCTGTAATTTTTGACAACTGTCTTCACTATTTACAATACCACCTTTCATCTGCAAACTTGCTAATCATGCCATGTACATTCTCATCCAAATCAATGATATAGATGACAAACAGCAATGGGCCCAGCACTGAACCCTGAGACACACCACCAGTCACAGGCCTCGAGTCCGAAAATAAACCTTCCACCATCAGCCTCTGCTTCCTACCATAAAGCCAATTTTCTATCCATACAGCTATCTCTCCTTCGATCCCATGCGATTCCAGGTGTTCCGGATGTGGCCCTCATTACATCGGTGACACAAAGCATAGACTCAGCAACTGTTTTGCTGAACACTTGAGCTCGGCCCACCAAAGCCTACTGGATTTCCCAGTGGCTAACCACTTTAACTCTCCTTCCCATTCCAACACTGACTTTTCTGTCCTGGGCCTCCTCCACTGCCAGAGTGGGGACATACACAAACTAGAGGAACAGTACCTCATATTCCACGGGTAGCTTACAACCCAAAAATAACCTCTCTCGCAACATGGACCCGCTACAATTCGCATACCGTCCGAACGGACGATGCGGTCTCCCAGGTTCTGCACACCGCTCTCTCTCATCTTGACAGCCAAAAGCAGGGCTACGTGAGGATGCTGTTCATAGACTTCAGTTCAGCCTTCAATACGATAGTCCCCACCAGACTGGCCGAGAAGCTACTGGAATTGGGGCTCAACACCCCCGTGTGCCTGGGTCCTGGACTTTCTCTCCACCAGGCCCCAGCTAGTCAAGATGGGGGGAAATACATCGAAGTCCCTCACCCTGAGCACAGGATCCACCCAGGGTTGCGTCCTCAGCCCCCTACTGTACTCCCTGTACACACATGACTGTGTGGCTAGGTTCAGCTCCAACTCGATAATCAAGTTTGCTGATGACACTGTGGTGGTGGGCCTGATCTCAGACAACGATGAGAAGGCCTACCGGGAGGAGGTGGCTGATCTGGCACTCTGGTGTCAGGACAACAGCCTCCTCTTGAACATCAGAAAAACTAAGGAGCTGATCGTGGACTTTAGGAGGGCACATCATCCGAGGACGTACACAACATTGAGGATAAATGGGGATACTGTGGATAGGGTGAGCTGCTTTAAATACCTGGGAGTCCACATCTCTGAGGATACGACATGGACATCACACGCTGCAGCACTCGTGAGTAAGGCAAGACAGCGCCTTTACCACCTTAGGCAATTGAGGAAATTCAGAGTGTCTCTGAGGATCCTCCAGTGCTTCTACTCAGCGGCTGTGGAAAGCATCTTGTCCAGAAATATCACGATTTGGTTTGGGAACTGCTCTGCCCAGGACAAGAAGGCTCTGCAGAGAGTAGTGCATTCGGCCGAACGCACTATGGGAACTTCACTCGCCCCTCTGCAGGAAATATACAACAGAAGGTGCAACTCCAGAGCTAATAAGATCATGGGAGACCCCTTCTTCCCCTGCAACGGACTGTTCCAGCTACTACGATCAGGCAAACGCCTCCATTGCCATGCTGTGAGAACGGGGAGGTTGAGAAGGAGTTTCTTCCCAGAGGTCATTAGGACTGTAAACTCCTATCTCACCAGGGACTAACTTTACTGTACCATTCTACTCTATTTTTTTTAAATTGCTGGGTTTTTTTTCCTTTTTCTTTGAAAACCTGAAACGTTATTGCCTTTTGAAGTTGCAGCAGGCAGGAATGAAAAAGAGAACCCAGTTGATATGTATTTGGAATCAGAGGCCTTTAATAAAGTGGGGTATAGGAGGTTATTAAACAAAATTAGCACGTGCAGCATTGAGGGTAATGTACTGGCTAGGACTTGGTCAACTGACAGAAGACGGAGTAGGATAAAATGGATCATTTTTGGGGTGGGTGGCTGTGACAAGGGGTGATGCCGGATTAATGCTGGGCCCTGCTGCTCACAATTGGTATCCCTGAATTGTATGAGAAGATCAGGGCGGATTTGTCCAAGCAACACACAAACTGCTGGAGGAAGGCAGCATCAGTGGAAGCAGAGGGATGGTGCCTGTTTGGGGCCAAGACCCTGCACCAGCTCGCTGCATGATATATACAAGACAGCTGATGATACCAAGCCAGGAGGATGCAGAGACTTCAGGGAATCTAGACATCGGGCAAAATAATGACGGATGGAAAATAATGTGGAGAAAGGTGGGAAATTGAAAGGTGTTGGTGTTGGGACAGGTCTAAGTATGGAGTCCTTGCACACCAAACACTGAAAGTTCGCATGTAGGGTAGTGAGCTATTAGTTGTGTGTTGGGCTTTATTTCAAGAGTATTGTTCCAATTCTATGGGGCACTGATGAGACAGCACCTGGAATATGTACAGATCTGCTGTCCGTGCCTGAGGAAAGATTACCCTAAATGGAAGGTGAGCCGCATTGATTCACCACATTGAATCGTGAGTTGGGATGGGGTCAGGCTTGTCCCCTGTAGAGAGACCGAACAAACTCTGCCTAAACCATCCCTGGTTTCCAAGAATGAGAGGTGATCTCATTGAAACACAATTTTTACTGGATTTGATGTGAATTTGATGTTTCCGTTGCCTTCAATCTAAAATACAACTATCCCTCACTCTCAGCCGCCTGTCCATGCTGCTACCCATTCTAACCCCCTCCAGCCTCAGTTTCACTCAGCCTTGAGCGTAGGACTTCATCAAACCCCTCCTGAAAGCCCTTTCAGAGATTGAATAGATGGAGGATGGCAGGAGTGAGGGAGAGCAGAGGGCATGGAGGGAAGGGGATTGACAACAGCAGAGATGTTTCAAGCGAGGAACTCCAGTGATCTGGGATGTGCTGCCTGAATGGAGCACAGCAGATTCACAGCATTGGGCAAAGGGAACTGGAGAAATTCTGGACTGTGGGGAGGAATGGGGAGTGAGACTCAGCAAGGAGCTCCACCATCAAGCTGGAACAAGCCTGATGGGCCGAGTGGATGCCTATCATTCACCGATTCTCAAATCCAATCTGGAATTCTGGATGGGGAGGGGATGTGGGACTTGTTCCCTCCCTGTGGCTAGCTCTCCCTCTCCATGGTTGAACAGTTGATAATCTCTCCTTATTTCTGCTCCTGATGTCCAAACTTGGATCCGTCCACTCCTTGTAACCTTAAATTTCCTCTCTCTGTTCGCAGGACATAATCGAGAAAAATAACGTGATTATCAAGTCCTGAGGTCAAAAGCGAAAACTCGATCCAGAGAAAGATTCCGCAACCAAACGCTGGTGGGGAGAAGTGATGTTGGTGACAAGACAATGGGGGGGACAGGAAGTGAATGAGAGAAGAGAAACAGAGAACTGGGAGGCAGAGTGAGATGAGAGGGGTATGTGGATAGTTTGGGGGCGAGTGTGAGGGAGACAGATAGGTAGGGAGGGAGGAAGGAGAGGGAAATAGAGAAGAGAAGAAAGAGTTGCAAAGATAAATGGAAGGGTTATGGCCACATAGTGCAACACAGAACCCTCAGTCCATCGTGTCCATGCCACCATCAGGTATCCATCTCCCACCACATGGTCTGTGTCCTACTCGGTCTTGGTAAATCAGGAGCTCATGCAAATGTTTCTGCCTCCTCCATTGAGGGTAATATACTGGCCAGGACTTGGTCAACTGACAGAAGACGGAACAGGATAAAATGGGTCATATTTGGGCTGGGTGGCTGTGACCAGGTATGATGCAGGATTAATGCTGGGCCCTGCTGCTCACAATTGGTATCCCTGAATTGTATGAGAAGATCAGGTTGGATATGACCAAGCAAAACAAAATCTGCTGAAGGAACGCAGCATCAGTGGAAGCAGAGGGATGGTGCCTGTTTGGGGTCAGGACCCTGCACCAGCTCGCTGCATGATATATACAAGATAGCTGATGATACCAAGCCAGGAGGATGCAGAGTCTTCGGGGAATCTAGACATCAGGCAAAATAATGACAGATGGAAAATAATGTGGAGAAAGGTGGGAAATTGAAAGGTGTTGGTGTTGGGAGAGGTCCAAGTGTGGAGTCCTTGCACACCAAACACTGAAAGTTCACATGTAGGGTAGTGAGCTATTAGTTGCGTGTTGGGCTCTATTTCAAGAGGATTGCTCCACTTCTATGGGGCACTGATGAGACAGCACCTGAAATATGTACAGATCTGCTGTCCCTGCCTGAGGAAAGATTACCCTCAATGGAGGGTGAGCCGCATTGTTTCACCAGGTTGAATCGTGGGTTGGGATGGGGTCTGGCTTGTCCCCTGTAGAGAGAATGAACAAACTCGGCCTAAATCATCTCTGTTTTCCAAGAATGAGAGGTGATCTCATTGAAACACAATTTTTACTGGATTTGATGTGAATTTGATGTTTCCGTTGCCTTCAGTCTGAAATACAACTATCCCCACTCTCAGCCGCCTGTCCATGCTGCTACCCATTCTAACCCCCTCCTGCCTCAGTTTCACAGCCTTGAGGGTAGGACTTCATCAAACCCCTCCTGAAAGCCCTCTCAGAGATTGAATAGACGGAGGATGGCAGGAGAGAGGGAGAGCACAGGGCATGGAAGGAAGGGGATTGACAACAGCAGAGATGTTTCAGGTGAGGAGCTCCAGTGATCTGGGATGTGCTGCCTGAATGGAGCACAGCAGATTCACAGCATTGGTCAAAGGGAACTGGAGAAAGTCTGGACTGTGGGGAGGAATGGGGAGTGAGACTCAGCAAGGATCTCCACCATCAAGCTGGAACAAGCCTGATGGGCCGAGTGTATGCCTATCATTCACCGATTCTCAAATCCAATCTGGAATTCTGGATGGGGAGGGGATGTGGGACTTATTCCCTCCCTGTGGCTGGCTCTCTCTCTCTCCATGGTTCAATAGTTGATAATTTCTCCTTATTTCTGCTCCTGATGTCCTAACTTGGGTCCGTCCACTCCTGGTAACCTTAACTTTCCTCTCTCTGTTCGCAGAAAAAAATCCCGAAAAAACCCGTGAGTATCAAGTTTTGAGTTCAAAAGCGAACACTCAATCCAGAGAAAGAGTCCGTAACCAAACGCTGGTAGGGAGAAGTGATGTTGGTGACAAGACAATAGGGGGACAGGAAGTGAGTGAGAGAATAGAAATAGAGAACTGGGAGGGAGAGTGAGGTGAGAGGGGTATGGGGAGAGTTTGGAGGAGAGTGTGAGAGAGACAGATAGGTAGGGAGGGAGGAAGGAGAGGGAAATAGAGAAGAGAAGAGTTGCAAAGAGAAATGCAAGGGTTATGGCCACATAGTGCAACACAGAACCCTCAGTCCATCGTGTCCATGCCACCATCAGGTATCTATCTCCAACCACATGGTCTGTGTCCTACTCGGTCTTGGTAATTCAGGAGCTCATGCAAATGTTTCTGCCTCCCCCATTGAGGGTAATATACTGGCCAGGACTTGGTCAACTGACAGAAGACGGAGTAGGACAAAATGGGTCATTTTGGGGCTGGGTGGCATTGACCAGGGATGATGCCAGATTAATGCTGGGCCCTGCTGCTCACAATTGGTATCCCTGAATTGTATGAGAAGATCAGGGCGGATTTGTCCAAGCAACACACAATCTGCTGGAGGAAGGCAGCATCAGTGGAAGCAGAGGGATGGTGCCTGTTTGGGGCCAAGACCCTGCACCAGCTCGCTGCATGATATATCCAAGATAGCTGATGATATCAAGCCAGGAGGATGCAGAGGCTTCAGGGAATCTAGACATCGGGCAAAAAAATGACGGACGGAAAATTGATGTTGAATAAAGGGGACTTGCAGTTGAATAAAGGGGACTTGTAGTTGAATAAAGTGGACTATGGGGCCATGAGGGAGGAGCTGGCCAAAGTTGACTGGAAAGATATATTAGCAGGGATGACAGTGGAACAAAAATGGCATGTATTTCTAGGAATAATACAGAAGGTGCAGGATCAGTTCATTCCTAGGAGGAAGAAAGATTCCATGGGGAGAAAGGGACGACCATGGCTGACAAGGGACGACAGGGACAGTATAAAAATTAAAGCGAAATAGTACAACGTCGCAAAGATGAGTGGGAAGCAAGAGGATTGGGTAATGTTTAAAGAACAACAGAAGATAACTAAAAAGACAATACGGGGAGAAAAGATGAGGTACGAAGGTAAGCTAGCCAAGAATATAAAACAGGATAGTAAAACCTTCTTTAGGTATGTGAAGACAAACACATTTGTTAAGACCAAAGTTGGACCCTTGAAGACTGAAAAAGGTGAATTTATTATGGGGAACAAGGAAATGGCAGAGGAGTTGAACAGGTACTTTGGATCTGTCTTCACTAAGGAGGACACAAACAATCTTCCTGATATAGTAGTGGCCAGAGGATCTGGGCTGACAGAGGAACTGAAGGAAATCCACATTAGGCAGGAAATGGTGTTGGATAGACTGATGGGACTGAAGGCTGATAAATCCCCAGGGCCTGATGGTCTGCATCCCAGGGTACTTAAGGAAGTGGCTCGAGAAATCGTGATTGCATTGGTGATAATTTTCCAATGTTCTATGGACTCAGGATCAGTTCCAGTGGATTGAAGGGTAGCTAATGTTATCCCACTTTTGAAGAAAGGCGGGAGAGAGAAAACGGGGAATTATAGACCAGTTAGCCTGACATCCATCGGTGGTGGGGAAGATGCTGGAGTCAATTATAAAAGATGAGATAGCTGCACATTTGGATAGCAGTAACAGGATCGGTCCGAGTCAGCATGGATTTACGAAGCGGAAATCATGCTTGACTAATCTTCTGGAAATTTTTGAAGATGTAACTTGGAAAATGGACAAGGGCGAGCCAGTGGATGTAGTGTACGTGGACTTTCAGAAAGCATTTGATAAGGTCCCACATAGGAGATTAGTAGGCAAAATTAGGGCACATGGTATTGGGGGTAGAGTGCTGACATGGATAGAGAAGTGGTTGGCAGACAGGAAACAAAGAGTAGGGATTAACGGGTCCCTTTCAGAATGGCAGGCAGTGACTATTGGGGTATCGCAAGGCTTGGTGCTGGGACAGCAGCTATTTACAATATACATCAATGATTTGGATGAAGGGATTCAAAGTAACATTAGCAAATTTGCAGATGACACAAAGCTGGGTGGCAGTGAGGAGGATGCTATGAGAATGCAGGGTGACTTGGACAGGTTGCGGGAGTGGGCAGTTGCATGGCAGATGAAGTTTAATGCAGATCAATGTGAGGTTATCCACTTTGGTAGCAAAAACAGGAAGGCAGATTACCATCTAAATGGCGTCAAGTTGGGAAAAGGGGAAGTACAACGCGATCTGGGTGTCCTTGTACATCAGTCTATGAAATTAAGCATGCAGATACAGCAGGCAGTGAAGAAAGCGAATGGCATGTTGGCCTTTATAACAAGAGGAATCGAATATAGGAGCAAAGAGGTCTTTCTGCAGTTGTACAGAGCCCTAGTGAGACCAAACCTGGAGTATTGTGTGCAGTTTTGGTCCCCTAATTTGAGGAATGACATTCTTGCTATTGAGGGAGTGCAGCGTAGGTTTACAAGGTTAATTCCTGGGATGGTGGGACTGTCATATAATAATAATAATAATAATAATAATAATAATAATAATAATAATAAATACTTTATTAATTCCCTTATTCAGGGGAAATTCAGATGTCCTTGCAGCACACTAATAAAAATTCAACATAGCATTAAAGAATAACATTAAAACATAAAAACATCCCCCCACAATGGTTCCCACTGTGGGGGAAGGCACAAAGTTCAGTCTCCATCCCCATGTCCACCCATAGTCGGGCCTATTGAGGCTTCCACAGTCGCCACTACGGAGTCTCGATGTTCCTGGCCGTTCTCGCCGGGTGATGGTACTCCGGCGTCGGGAGAACCCTCTCAGCGGCTTGGGGTGCCAGAAACGGCCGCCTCCTTACCGGAGACCGCGGCTTCCAAGCCAACAGGAGATCGCCAGTATGTGGACGGAGCTCCACATACTGGCGATCTCGGCGAGAGATCCCAGGATCGGCGATGTTAAAGTCAGCGCTCCCGCCCGCAGCTGGCCGCTCCACAGACCCGCGGCTCCGCGATGTTTTTATCGGCGGTCCCAGCATACCGGAGTTCCAGCGTGGCGACCCAGACAAGGCATCGCCCACTCCGCGATAGCGCTCCAGCGCTGTGCCGCCGCCGAAGCGAGAGCTGCGCTTGTACACTCTAGAGTTTAGAAGGATGAGAGGCAATCTCATTGAAACATATAAGATTGTTAAGGGCTTGGACATGCTAGAGGCAGGAAACATGTTCCCGATGTTGGGGGAGTCCAGAACCAGGGGCCACAGTTTACGAATAAGGAGTGAGCCATTTAGAACGGAGACGAGGAAACACTTTTTCTGACAGAGTGGTGAGTCTGTGGAATTCTCTGCCTCAGAGGGCGGTGGAGGCAGGTTCTCTGGATGCTTTCAAGAGAGAGCTAGATAGGGCTCTTGAAAATAACGGAGTCAGTGGATATGGGGAGAAGGCAGGAACGGAGTACTGATTGGGGATGATCAGCCAAGATCACATTGAAAGGGCCAAATGGCCTACCTCTGCACCTATTGTCTATTGTCTAATGAAAATAATGCGGAGAAAGGTGGGAAATTGAAAGGTGTTGGTGTTGGGAGAGGTCCAAGTGTGGAGTCCTTGCACACCAAACACTGAATGTTCACATGTAGGGTAGTGAGCTATTAGTTGTGTGTTGGGCTTTCTTTCAAGAGGATTGATCCACTTCTATGGGGCACGGATGTGGCAGAACCTGAAATATGTACAGATCTGCTGTCCCTGCCTGAGGAAAGATTACCCTCAATGGAGAGTGAGCCGCATTGCTTCACCCGGTTGAATCATGGGTTGGGATGGGGTCTGGCTTGTCCCCTATAGAGAGAATGAACAAACTCGGCCTAAACCATCTCTAGTTTCCAACAATGAGACGTGATCTAATTGAAACACAATTTTTACTGGATTTGATGTGAATTTAATGTTTCCATTGCCTTCACTCTAAAATGCAACTATACCCCACTCTCAGCCGCCTGTCCATGCTGCTACCCACTCTAACCCCCTACGGCCTCAGTTTCACTCAGCCTTGAGGGTAGGACTTCATCAAACCCCTCCTGAAAGCCCTCTCAGAGATTGAGTAGATGGAGGATGGCAGGATAGAGGGAGAGCAGAGGGCATGGAAGGAAGGGGTTTGACAACAGCAGAGAAGTTTCAGGCGAGGAACTCCAGTGATCTGGGATGTGCTGCCTGAATGGAGCACAGCAGATTCATAGCATTGGGCAAAGGGAACTGGAGAAAGTCTGGACTGTGGGGAGGAATGAGACTCAGCAAGGAGCTCCACCATCAAGCTGGAACAAGCCTGATGGGCCGAGTGGACGCCTATCATTCACCGATTCTCAAATCCAATCTGGAATTCTGGAGGGGGAGGGGATGTGGGACTTGTTCCCTCCCTGTGGCTGGCTCTCCCTCTCCATGGTTGAACAGTTGATAATCTCTCCTTATTTCTGCTCCCGATGTCCTAACTTTGGTACGTCCACTCCTGGTAACCTTAATTTTCCTCTCTCTGTTCGCAGAAAAATATCCCCAAAAGAAACGTGAGTATCAAGTCCTGAGTACAAAAGTGAACACTCGATCCAGTGAAGGAGTCCACAACCAAGTGCTGGTGGGGAGAAGTGATGTTGGTGACAAGACAATGGGGGGGACAGGAAGTGAGTGAGAGAAGAGAGACAGAGAACTGGGAGGCAGAGTGAGGTGAGAGGGTACGGGGATAGTTTGGTGGAGTGTGTGAGAGAGACAGATAGGTAGGGAGGGAGAAAGGAGAGGGAAATAGAGTAGACAAGTAAGAGTTGCAAAGATAAATGCAAGGGTTATGGCCACATAGTGCAACACACAACCCTCAGTCCATCGTGTCCATGCCACCATCAGGTATCCATCTCCCACCACATGGTCTGTACCCTATTCGGTCTTGGTAATTCAGGAGCTTATGCAAATGTTTCAGCCACCCCCATCCCCTCAAGGAGAGCATTCCAGATTCCAACCACCCTCTGAATGGATAAAGGTCTTCCTCAGATCCTCCTTAAATAAACACCCTCTGGACCAGGACACATGTACCATTGAGAAACATTTCCTACAATCTATCTCAAACCAGCATGGATTCAGGTCCTTCGACCCAACCCGTCCACACCGATCAAAAAGCCTCATCTAAACAAGTTCCATTTGCCTGTGTTTAACCCATATCCATCAATGCCTTTCCCATCCATTTACCTGTTCATGTGTCTTTTAAATGCTGTTAAAGTTGCTGCAAGAATGATCTCCACTGGAACCTCATTCCATATACCCAACATTCTCTGAGTGAAAAATTTGGTCTTCGGTTTCCTATTAAATCTTTCCCCTTTTTCCTTAAATCTAGGACCTCTGGCTTTTGATTGTCTATCCTGGATAAAACAATTCTATTCACACTTTATTCACTGTCTATCCTGGATAAAAAAATTATATTCACTAATTTTATATACACCAAAAATATCAGCCGTTCTCTATAACTCAGGCCCCCTAGTCCTGGAAACATTTTGGTGAATCATTTCTGGATTCTTTCCAGTTTAATGACATACTTCCATGGCAGCGTGGCCAAAACTAAACATAATACTCCAATGTGGCCTCACCAAAATGTTGTACAACTGTTACATAACATCACAAATCTATACTCAATACTCTGACTGATGAAGGCCAATTTACCAAAATTCTTCTTGACCACCCTGTCAACCTGTGACGCTACTTTCAAGGAACTATGTACCTGCATTCCTAGATCCCTCTGTTTACAACACTCCCCAGGGCCCTACCATTCACTTTGAAGGCCTTGCCCGCATTTGTCTTTTCAAAATGCACTTATCGGCAATAAACTCCATTAACCGTTCCTCAGCCAACTGAACAAGATCCTGCTGCATTTCTTTGATAACCATCTTTGGCAGCTTCAATGTCTACAATTCCTCCCACGTTAGTATTATCTGGAAACTTACTAATCCTGCCGTGTACATTCTCATCTAAATCGTTGGTATAAACCACAAATGGAAATGGGCCGAGGAGCAATCCCTGAGCACACCTCTAGTTACAGACTTCCAGTTCCATCATCACCCTCTGCTGCCTTCCATGAACCCAATTATACAATTGTCTAGCTCTCCCTGAATCCCATGCGATATAACCTTACAGAGCAGACCAACATATGCAACCTTATCAAATGCCTTGCTGAAATCCGTATGGACAACAGAAAGTTAGATTTGTGACACATGATCTCTCATGTACAAAACCATGCTGACGCGATAGACAGACAAGCAGACAGATAGGTAAGTAGGTAGATAGATAGATATTTGTTAGCTATAATATATAGTGAGTGTGGTTTTATATATGGAAGATCATCTCAAACATGTGTGACTGGTCAAGAGTAAAAGGGGGCATGGGACAGGTATAGGCAGCTGGGATTAAGTGCATTCCTGGAGGAGTTTTGGGAACTAAGGAGTAAGCTTGAAAAGGAAATCAGAAGGACAAAAAGGGACAAGAGATAGCTCTGGCAGATAGCATAAAGGATAATCCCAAGAGATTTTATAAGCACCTAAAGGGGAAAAAGGTAACCAGAGAGAGAGTGAGACCCCTCAGGAATCAAAGAGGTCAACTGTGTGTGGGGCCACAGGAGATGGGCAAGGTCCTCAACAAGTATTTCTCCTCTGTTTTTACCATGGAGAAAGACAGGAGGACGGGGGTTCTTGAGGTAGTCACAGGAAGTGTCTTGAGACCAGTCAGTATTACGGTCACAGAGGTGCTGAAGGTCCTGACTCATATGAAGAAATTGGCTTCATGGAAGGAAGCTGAAGGTGATGGTGGAGGGTTACTTGCTACACAAAAGTGGGATGTATTGTGGATGGTGAAGATAGTTGTGAAAAATTGCAGCAGCACCTTGATCGAATGGGCAGGCGAGCTGAGTCGATGGAATTCAATACAGAGAAATGTGAGGTGTTGCATTGTTGGAAGTCTAACACGGGCAGACCCAACATGGTGAACAGTAAGGATCTGGGGAGGGTTGTAGAGCAGACAGATCAAAGATTATTTATAGTATTGTGTCTGTTTCTGAATTAATGGGGGGTTTGCACAGTGAGTGAGTGAGTGAGGAGTCACCCTTCACCGACTGTTGGTCGCCCTCACTCCAGCTCGTTCCCCAGAAAGGTTTTCGCCACTTTCTTTTGTTCCACAGATTATTACTGAAGCACGGCTGTATCTCAACTAACCGTACAGAGCTCACAGCCAATGAACTGCACATCGCGCTCAAGATTCTGCAAATGCTCAGCTAAGCAGAAAAGGGGAACGGATGGAGAGGAAAGAGACTGAAGGATTGAGACTGCCAGAGACACACTGGTGGACGGAGAAACAGGAAAAAGAGGCAGGATAAAAGAGGGAGAAAGAGAGAGAGAGAGAGACAGAGAGAGAGAAAGGTGTATGTGATCATGGGTTAGTCCTGTAGAGCTGCTAAATTCTCACTGCAGTTATCACCAGAAGGTAATATTCTCTATTGGAGACTCAGCAGTGACCTGTGCTCACATCACACATCGTAACAACATGGACATGCACCTTTCAATGTTCTCAAACTTACTATGGGGAGAGACCTAGAGGAAACAAGCAGGGGAGGGACAGACACACCACACAACGTGGCGTTATAGACAGATTGAAACTTCAGGGGTTCAGCAAATGCTAGCTATGCTTTGCTTTGTGGCTTTTCAGTAATAAAACTTCATTTCAAAGCTTGTCTTGCATTGGTTATATATGTCTGGACCTCTCCTAATGCCATGGATGGTGACAGCAGGAGGTGCAGGGTAAATGTGTGACCCACAACGGACACAAGGGGAAGGACTTGGATTCCTGGGACAGGGCATCCAAACTGAATGGTCAGGCTCTGAGCTGGTTGGGCAGGGTGAAGGGAAACCCACAGTGATTCAGGACTGCTGGGCGGGTTCAGTAATGAGTTTGCAAAGCAGAGGAAACAGGCTGGAAGAAAGAAAACTAAGCAGAGGGAACAGTGGAGCAGCAGTGAGTGCTGCTGTCTGCCAGTGCCAGCTATAATCATGACCATTAATCCGTGTGCAGTTTACACTCTCTTCCTGTGTTCGTGCGTTCCCATGGCACTCCTCCCACATCCCCTGCCCTACTGGGTGGTAGGTCACCGTGTTAGCCCATCCTGGCCACAGGTAAAATTAATGGGCCATTACGATTGCACAGACTGAAAGGACTGAAAGTGATTTCCTCATAAAGAAATCTAGAAAAGTGTAGAGTTTTGATGGTTAGTTTGTAGTTCAGTGTGAGGGCGGTGAGTTAGTGGAGGCCAATGCAGAGGCCATGAGAGGCTTGCAGTCACCAGCAGACATGGCTTAGATAGAGTGCATGTGGAGAAGATGTTTCCACTAATGGGAGAGTCTGGGACCAGAGGGTACAGCCTCAGAATCAAAGGATGTACCATTGGAATAGAGATGAGGTGCAATTTCTTTAGCCAGAGGGTGGTGAATCTGTGGAATTGATCGTTACAGATGGCTGTGGTGGCCATCATTTGGTACTTTCAAACTAGAGGTTGACAGGTTCTTGATTAGTAAGGGGGTCAAAGGTTACAGAAAGAAAGCGGGAGAATGGGTTGAGAGGGAAAGATAGTTCGGGCATGATTGAATGACACAGTAGATTCGATGGTGGGCCAAATGGTCCAACTCTGCTCCTAGTTCCGGCTTCATGGACAAGAGTGTCAGTGAATGTTGCTGCTGACCAGGAAATGGGCTGCAACATGAGAACTGCAGCACTGGTCAGTAACCTTTTAGCCGACATGCAGGCTGGAGGCAGTGAGTGAGGGGCAGCAATGCTGGGGTCAACATGCAACTCCCCAGATCAGGAGGGAGGAAGAAGAGCAGATATGTTGGCAAGCACCTGAAACATGAGGACAGTCAGATAGAGTGGTGTATACTAACATGTTAATGCAGTTTGAGGTCAAGAAGGTGTTGATGTCGTCAAGAGCATTGAGGTGGTTAAATCCTTGAAGGGATCTATTCCAGGATATTGAGTGGAGATAGCAGAGGGCTTGACGAAGATCTTTGTATCCTCTCTAGTCACAGACAAGGTCCCAGAGGACTGAAGCGTGGCAAATGTTGCTCCTTTTTTTAAAGGTGGGAAATAGAGATAATCTAAGAAATGAGCCATACGTCAGTGGTAGGGAAGCTGTTGGAGAGGATTCTTCAGGGATATGTTTCACTGCCATTTGGAAGAGTCAACATGTCTCTGTACATGGAAAACTTTGACTTACAAATTGATTGAGATTTTTTGAAGAGGTGATATGGTAGATAGATGGGGATAGGGCAGTAGATGTCGTTTACATGGGCATTGGTAAGGCATATAATAACAGTTTAGTTTGTTGTAATATCTACCGAGGTACAGTGAAAAGCTTTTGTTGCGTGCTTGTGGAAAGACAATACATGATTACAATCGAGCCATTCACAGTGTACAGATACTGTAAATGATAAGGGAGTAAAGCGTTTAGTGCAAGGTAAAGCCAGTGAAGTCCGATCAAAGATAGTCCCAAAGATGAAAGAGTGTCACCAAAGAGGTAGATAGTCGCTCAGAACAGCTCTCTGGTTGTGATAGCATGGTTCAGTTTCCAGATAACAGCTGGGAAGAAACTGTCCCTGAATCTGGAGGTGTGCGTTTTCACACTTCGATACTTTTTGCCTGAGGAAAGAAGAGATAGTGACTGGGGTGCGATTTCCTTGATTATGCTGCTGGCCTTGCTGAGGCAGCGTGAGATATCAATAGAGTCAATAGAAGGGAGGCTGGTTTGTGTGATGGTCTGGGTTGCGTTCACAATTCGCGGGTCTTTAAAAATAATTGTTATCAAAAAATGTATTCAAAACAAAACAGGACCCACCACCATAATACAAGACAAACAAATATACTAAATAAACTACTATACAACTATGTTACAATCCGTGTTGAGGATACATTCAAACCCCTGTGGTGCCCAGCGGTTCCAGAAACCCCCAGGGTGCCTGTAGACAGGGCATAGTCCCTCTCTAACACCACCCGAGCGTGGACGTAACCCCGAGAAAGGGGCAGGCAGTTGGCTCGGGGAGACCCCTCTTCCACCTGGCGCCGTGACTCGCGGATGGCCAGCTTGGCCAGGCCCAGGAGCAACCCAACCAGGACATCTTCGGCCCTACCCTCTCACCTACGCACAGGGTGTCCAAAGATGGGGATGGTGGGTGAGAAATGCAGCCAGAAGGCAAGGAGCAGCCCCTTTAGATAATAGACCAGGGGCTGCAGCCTCACATACTCCATATACACATGGTCCACAGACTCTTCCAGCCCGCAAAAGTGGCAGGCGGCTGGCGAGTCTCTACACAACAGTGATTGGGCTGATCACCAACGGTGATGAAACAAAATACAGAGCGGAGGTGCAGAACCTGGCGGACTGGTGCGCTCATAACAACTTGTCACTAACCACCTCCAAGACCAAGGAGCTGATTATTGACTTCAGGAGGTCCCATAATGGAGACTACGCCCCAATCTCCATTTACGGGGAAAGTGTGGAGAGAGTGTCCAGCTTTAAGTTTCTGGGCACTCACATTTCAGAGGACCTCACATGGTCCACCAACACCGCTGCACTGGTCAAGAAGGCACAGCAACGACTGTTCTTCCTGAGGACATTAAAAAATACTGGTCTGCCCCAACAGCTGCTGACAACATTCTACCGCTGCACCACAGAGAGCATATTAACGTATGGCAGGTACACAAAAATGCTGGAGAAACTCAGCTGGTGCAGCAGCATCTATGGAGCGAAGGAAATAGGTAACGTTTCGGGCCGAAACCCTTCTTCAGACTGATAGGGGGTGGGGAGAAGAAAGGAAAAAAGGAAAAAGGCGGAGGAGGAGCCCGAGGGCTGGGGGAGGGGAGGAGACAACCAGATGGCTGATGAAGGGGAGGGGACAGCAAGGGCTAGCAGAATTGGGAGAACTGCTAGCCCTTGCTGTCCCCTCCCCTTCATCATCCATCTGGTTGTCTCCTCCCCTCCCCCAGCCCTCGGGCTCCTCCTCCGCCTTTTTCCTTTTTTCCTTTCTTCTCCCCACCCCCTATCAGTCTGAAGAAGGGTTTCGGCCCGAAACGTTACCTATTTCCTTCGCTCCATAGATGCTGCTGCACCCGCTGAGTTTCTCCAGCATTTTTGTGTACCTTCGATTTTCCAGCATCTGCAGTTCCTTCTTTAACGTATGGCATCTCTGTGTGGTATCTCAGCTGCACGGAAGCGGAGAGGAGAGCTCTTCAGCGCATCGTCCACAGAGCGCAGAGGATCATTGGGACAGAGCTACCAGCCTTGGAGGGCATCTACCACAAACGGTGCCTCAGGAAGGCCGTCAGCATCCATAAGGACTCATCACACCCTTGTAACGGACTGTTTGAACTACTTCCCTCCGGCAGACGTTACAAGGCCTTCTATGCCCGAACCTCCAGACTCAGAAACAGCTTTATTCCAAGAGCTATAGCGGCTCTGAACCGGCCCTGCTGAGTGCCCCCCCTCCCAACCCCCCTGGACAGTCTCCCTCGAATGGTCACATCACTCAGCTTGCTTATTTATTTATTTTACTTTTCTTGTACATCGGTGGAGCTGCATACTAAATCTCGTTGCACTGACGTGCAATGACAATAAAAGATATTATTATTATTATTATTATTATTAAACCGCGAGAGAAACAGGTTGCAGGGGACGCCTCAGTGCAGTACCCTCCACCCCAGATCCTCGATGACAATTCACAGTCTTGGAGTTGTTTCCAAACCAAGCTGTGATGCATCCTGATAAAGTCCCTCATGGCAGCCTGATCCAGACAATCAGTTTAGTTTTGTTATTACAGTCACATGTACCGAGATACAGTGAAATATTTTATTTTGCATACTACCCAGTCACATCAAACTACAAATGTGTACAATGTATAGAATAGATGAATGGTGACTTGATAGTTTGGATTCAGACTGGCTCACCACAGACAAGACACAGGGCTGCGGTGAAAGGATGTTATTCTGACTGGAGGCCTATGACCAGTGGTGTGCCACAGGGATTAGTGCTGGTACCTACTGTATTTTAATAGCATACTAGACTAATTGCAGACCCGATGGGTCTGCTCCCACAACGCAATATTCCACCACTCACCCGTTCCCCCAACGCAAGCAGTCCCCTCAGCGCAATATTGCACCACTCACGCATAGCACGCTACTGTGCAGGCACGGCTCATTTATCCTCAGCACTCCCTCCTCCTCCTCTTCACCCTCCGTCTTCTATCCCTAGAGAGAGAGGGGGTAGAGAGGGAGGGGAGTAGAGAGGGGGTGCAGAGATGGAGGGGGGGCAGAGAGGGAAGGTGGGCAGAGTGGGAGAGGGGAGGGGGTAGATAGGGAGAGGGAGGGGGTAGAGAGGGAGGAGGAGGGGTTAGAGAGGGAGAGGGAGGGGAGTAGAGGGAGAGGGGCAGCGAATGAGGGGGTAGAGAGAGAAGGAGGGGGTAGAATGAGAGGAAGGGGGGGTAGAGTGGTGGAAGGGAGGGTAGAGTGTGAGGGAGGGAGAGGGATAGGGTTGAGAGGGAGGGGAGTAGAGGGTAGGAATGAGGGTAGATAAGGAGGGGGCATTTCCCTCCTCCATCCCTCCCCATCTCCCTCATCCCCCCCCCCATCTCCCTCTACCCGCCCACTCCCCACCCCATCTCCCTCCTCCTCATTTCTCTAATCCTCCTCCCCTCATTCCCATTCTCTGCCCCACGATCTACCGAGGTCGTAGAGCAGGTTCTGGAACTCGGTTCTTGTACTCGTCCCAGCCCTGGCTGTAGACTCCAGCCGTCAGCTCGGCCAACGCCTGGGCTCCAGTGCAGGCCCCAACTTCATCTCCGGACTAGTCCCTGACCCCGGACCCCGGCTTGTCCTTGGTTCCAGCGGCAGCTTCATTCTCAGCCCCGATCACGGCCCCATCCCAAGCCCCGGGCTCGGCCCTAACTCCAGCGCCAGCACCACACTCTCCACCAGGCTCCGGCAGCTGCTGCCACTCCTCGATCATCGCGAACACTGAAGTGCCCCTCCCACCCGAAGTGTCCCATCCTGCCTTGCAAGTGCCTTGTGACGTCACTCGGGTTATTTTTCCGAAATGCGTGAGTTTTCGGGCTGTTTTTAAAACTTTAAACGATTAATAAATTCGGAAATATAGGTGGGAATGCGACGGGAAGATGTTTACCGCCTCGACGGGAAAAATGTGAGTAGGATGTGTGACAATGGGAAGGCTGTGGCCTAGCGTTTGGAAGAAAATAGGAATTAACCACACACTCACACACACACACGACAAAGACTTTTAGTATTATAGAGATATGAATGACAGCTATGAAAATGAGTTGGCCAGTAAATGTGCAGATGATACACAAATTGGTGCTCAAGAGTAGGCCATTCGGCCCTTTGAGCCAACACCGCCATTCAATGTGATCATGGCTGATCATGCACAATCAGTACCCTGTTCCTGCCTTCTCCCCATATCCCTTAATTCCGCTATCCATAAGAGCTCTATCTAACTCTCTCTTGACAGCATCCAGAGAACCAGCCT
Source organism: Malacoraja senta (assembly GCA_038087875.1). Taxonomy (NCBI): domain Eukaryota; kingdom Metazoa; phylum Chordata; class Chondrichthyes; order Rajiformes; family Rajidae; genus Malacoraja; species Malacoraja senta. The sequence continues at coordinate 72,178 of JAXLNO010002810.1, read as the reverse complement.
CCACAGAGACAGTTAGACGTGAGACAGAGAATTCCACAGACTCACGACTCTCTGTGTGAAAATGTTTTTCCTTATCTCAGTTCTAAATGGCTTACCACTTATTGTTAAACTATGGCCCCTGGTTCTGGACTCCCCAACATTGGGAACATGTTTCCTGCCTCTAGCGTGTCCAAACCCTTAATAATCTTACATGTTTCAATAAGCTCCCCTCTCATCCTTCTAAATTCCAGAGTATACAAGCCCAGCCGCTCCAATCTTTCAACATATGACAGTTCTGCCACCCCGGGAATTAACCTTGTGAACCTACGCTGCACTCCCTTATTAGCAAGAATGTTCTTCCTCAAGTTTAGAAACCAAAACTGCACACAATACTCCAGGTGTTGTCTCTCTAGGGCCCTGCGCAACTGCAGAAGTACCTCTTTGCTCCTATACTCAACTCCTCTTGTTATGAAGGCCAACATGCCATTCGCTTTCTTCACTGCCTGCTGTACAGGGACAGTGAATAAAAGAATGTCAAAAGTACACAACGTATTATATACCTTAGTTACAGATATGAGTGGAGAAATGATAGGCGGTGTTTAACCCGGGCAAATATGCGGTATTGCACTTTGGGAGGTTGATTTTAAGGGGAAAGTTTTGTTTTAGAACACAAAGTGGTAAGTGCCTAGAATGTTTTGTTGGGGTGGTGGTGGAGGCAGATATGATAGTGGGATTTAAAAGACTATAGATAGGCACATGGATATGCAGGGAATGGAGGAATGTGGATTATGTGCATGCAGAGGGGATTGGTTTAATTTGGCATCAGGTTCAGCACAATATTTAATAAATGAGGGGATGAAGGGTGGAGTCTCCATCAACGTAGGCAAAGCTATGATAGGGTCTCAGTAGCTGCTGGACCCAACAACAAGCACCCAAGGAAGAGCAGCAGACTGCATGCCAAGTGGATACCTCTGTGCAGGTATCAGAGGGTGGTCGCGAGGGCTTCTGGAGATTGCAGGGCTGTATGATTAACGTGGACGTTAAAGTTGGGGCTCTGATTCCACAGTGTGCCTGCCACTGAGGGAGAACTGAGAACCACAGCAAGGCAGCAGCTGACTGGTACAGAGTGGGGAATGCAGTGGATTCAGGGATGTTGGTGGTGGGAGGAAGAGGTGAGCTCAGTCATACAGCACAGTGACAGTGCCTCCAGCCGTGGGCTGCCCACCCACACACCCGTCTATATTGATCCCACATTCACCCACTTCACACTCCCCATATTCACATCAACACACCCCAACACACACACACACACACACACACACACACACACACACACACACACACACACACACACACACACACACACACACACACACACACACACACACACACACACACACACACACACACACACACACACACACACACACACACACACACACACACACACCTGGGGGCAAATCACAGCAGCGAGTAAACCCACCCACCCTCACAATTCAAATTGCAGCAGGATCTTGATCAGTTGGCCATGTGGGCTGAGGAATAGTTGATGGAATTTTACACACAAATGTGAGGTTGCATTTTGGAAAGTCAAACATGGGCAAGACCTTGACAGTGAATATTAAGGCTCTAGGAAGTGTTTTAGAACAGAGGAATCTAGAAGTGCAGGTACATAGTTCATTAAAAGTGGCATCACAGGTAGATAGGGTGGTCAAAATGGCTTTTGGCACATTGGCCTTCATCTGTCAGAGTATTGAGTATAGAAATTGGAAGGTCATGTTCCGGTTGTATCTTACATTGGTGAGGCAGTATTTAGAGGATTGTGTTCAGTTCTGGGCACCATGATATAGGAACGATGTTGTCAAGCTGGAAAGGGTGCACAGAAGATTTATGAGGATGTTGCGAGGACTTGCGGGCCTGAGCTACAGGGGGAGGTTGAGAAGACTAGGACTATATTCCTTGCAGCGCAGGAGGGTGAGGGGTGATCTTTAAGAGGTGTACAAAATCATGAGAAAAATAGATTGGGTAGACGCACAAAGAATACCCAGAATATTCTTCAGGGGATCGGATAGGCGTTTCTGTGGACGCAGACAGGAGACCCGGATGGTAGTTTGCCTCCCTGGTGCCAGGGTCAGGGATGTGTCTGAACGTGTCGAAGAAATCCTGAAATGGGAGGGAGAGGAGCCTGAGGTTGTGGTACATATAGGTACCAACGACATAGGTAAAAAAAGAGAAGAGGTCCTGAAAGAAGAATTTAGGGAGTTAAGTAGAGAGTTAAGGAGAAGGACTGCAAAGGTAACAATCTCAGGATTACTGCCTGTGCTGCACGACAGTGAGAGTAGGAATGGAGCGAGGTGGAGGATAAATGAGTGGATGAGGGACTGGTGCAGTGGGTATGGATTCAAGTTTCTGGATCATTGGGACCTCTTTTGGGGAAGGTGCGACCTGTACAGAAAGGATGGGTTGCACTTGAACTCGAGGGGGACCAATATCCTGGCGGGTAGATTTACAAAGGCTACTGGGGAGACTTTAAACTAGTATGGTTGGGGGGAGGGACTCAAATTGGGAAAGCTAGCAGTCAGTGTGTGAGGCAGGAGGCAGAGAATGGTAGCACTCTGACCCAAAATGTAGGGGAGAGAGAAGAAAAAGACAATAAACAGAGAATAAGAGAGGGTGGGTTTCTTCAATGTGTATATTTTAATGCTAGGAGGTGGATGAACTTAAAGCCTGGATTGACACCTGGAAGTATGATGTTGTGGCATTCAGTGAAACATGGTTGCAGGAGGGCTGTGATCGGAAACTAAATATTCCAGGATTTCGTTGCTTCAGGTGTGATAGAATTGGAGGGGCAAGAGGTGGAGGTGTTGCATTGCTTATCAGGGAAGATATTACAGCAGTGTTTTGGCAGGATAGATTAGAGGGCTCTTCTATGGAGGCTATTTGGGTGGAACTGAGAAATGGGAAAGGGGTAGCAACACTCATAGGGGTGTATTATAGACCGCCAAATGGGGAGCGAGAATTGGAAGAGCAAATATGTAAGGAGATTGCAGATATTAGTAGTAAGCACAAGGTAGTGATTGTGGGAGATTTCAATTTTCCACACATAGACTGGGAAACACATTCTGTAAATGGGCTGGATGGGTTGGAGTTTGTAAAATGTGTGCAGGATAGTTTTTTGCAGCAATACATAGAAGTACCTACTAGAGAAGGGGTGGTGCTGGACCTCCTGTTAGGAAATGAGACGGGTCAGGTGGCAGAGGTATGCGTTGGGGAACAGTTCGGGACCAGTGATCACAATACCATTAGTTTCAATATAATTATGGAGAGGGTCAGAACTGGACCTAGGGTTGAGATTTTTGATTGGAGAAAGGCTAACTTTGAGGAGATGCAAAAAGATTTAAAAGGAGTAAATTGGGACAGTTTGTTTTATGGGAAAGATGTGGAAGAGAAATGGAGGACATTTAAAGGTGACATTTTAAGAGTACAGAATCTTTATGTCCCTGTTCGGTTGAAAGGAAATAGTAAAAATTGGAAAGAGCCATGGTTTTCAAGGGAAATTGGACACTTAGTTTGGAAAAAGAGAGAGATCTACAATAATTATAGGCAGCATGGAGTAAATGAGGTGCTTGAGGAGTATAAAAAATGTTAAAAGAGTCTTAAGAAAGAAATTAGAAAAGCTAAAAGAAGATATGAGGTTGCTTTGGCAAGTAAGGTGAAAGTAAATCCAAAGGGTTTCTACAGCTATATTAATAGCAAAAGGATAACGAGGGATAAAATTGGTCCATTAGAGAGTCAGAGTGGACAGCTATCTGCAGAGCCAAAAGAGATGGGGGAGATATTGAACAATTTCTTTTCTTCGGTATTCACCAAGGAGAAGGATATTGAATTATGTGAGGTAAGGGAACAAGTAGAGTAGCTATGGAAACTATGAGATTCAAAGAAGAGGAAGTACTGACACTTTTGAGAAATATAAAAGTGGATAAGTCTCCAGGTCCGGACAGGATATTCCCTAGGACATTGAGGGAAGTTAGTGTAGAAATAGCAGGGGCTATGACAGAAATATTTCAATTGTCATTAGAAACGGCAATAGTGCCGGAGGATTGGCATACTGCGCATGTTGTTCCATTGTTTAAAAAGGGGTCTAAGAGTAAACCTAGCAATTATAGACCTGTTAGTTTGACGTCAGTGGTGGGCAAATTAATGGAAAGGATACTTAGAGATAATATATATAAGCATCTGGATAAACAGGGGCTGATTAGGAACAGTCAACATGGATTTGTGCCTGGAAGGTCATGTTTGACTAATCTTCTTGAATTTTTTGAAGAGGTTACTCGGGAAATTGATGAGGGTAAAGCCGTGGATGTTGTATATATGGAATTCAGTAAGGCCTTTGACAAGGTTCCTCACGGAAGGTTGGTTAAGAAGGTTCAATGGTTGGGTATTAATGGTGGAGTAGCAAGATGGATTCAACAGTGGCTGAATGGGAGATGCCAGAGAGTAATGGTGGATGGTTGTTTGTCAGGTTGGAGGCCAGTGACTAGTGGGGTGCCACAGGGATCTGTGTTGTGTCCACTGTTGTTTGTCATGTACATCAATGATCTGGATGATGGTGTGGTAAATTGGATTAGTAAGTATGCAGATGATACTAAGATAGGTGGGGCTGTGGATAATGAAGTAGATTTTCAAAGTCTACAGAGAGATTTATGCCGGTTGGAAGAGTGGGCTGAAAGATGGCAGATGGAGTTTAATGCTGATAAGTGTGAGGTGCTACATCTTGGCAGGACAAATCAAAATAGGACGTACATGGTAAATGGTAGGGAATTGAAGAATGCAGGTGAACAGAGGGATCTTGGAATAACTGTGCACAGTTCCCTGAAAGTGGAATCTCATGTAGATAGGGTGGTAAAGAAAGCTTTTGGTATGCTGGCTTTTATAAATCAGAGCATTGAGTATAGAAGTTGGGATGTAATGTTAAAATTGTACAAGGCATTGGTGAGGCCAATTCTGGAGTATGGTGTACAATTTTGGTCGCCTAATTATAGGAAGGATGTCAACAAAATAGAGAGTACAGAGGAGATTTACTAGAATGTTGCCTGGGTTTCAGCAACTAAGTTACAGAGAAAGGTTGAACAAGTTAGGGCTTTATTCTTTGGAGCGCAGAAGGTTAAGGGGGGACTTGATAGAGGTCTTTAAAATGATGAGAGGGATAGACAGAGTTGATGTGGATAAGCTTTTCCCACTGAGACTAGGGAAGATTCAAACAAGGGGACATGACTTGAGAATTAAGGGACAGAAGTTTAGGGGTAACACGAGGGGGAACTTCTTTACTCAGAGAGTGGTGGCTGTGTGGAATGAGCTTCCAGTGAAGGTGGTGGAGGCAGGTTCGTTTTTATCATTTAAAAATAAATTGGATAGTTATATGGACGGGAAAGGAATGGAGGGTTATGGTCTGAGCGCAGGTATATGGGACTAGGGGAGAATACGTGTTCGGCACGGACTAGAAGGGTCGAGATGGCCTGTTTCCATGCTGTAATTGTTATATGGTTATATGGTTAATAGGGGAATCATGAACCAGAGAACATAGGTTTAAGGCAAGGTGGAAAGATTTAATAGGAAAAAGAGCGGCAACTTTTTCACACAGACGGTGGTAGGTGTATGGAACGAGCTGCTGGAGGAGGTAGTTGAGGCAGGTACCATCGCAATGTTGAAGAAACATTTAGACAAGTAGATGGATGAGAAAGGTTTACAGGAATATGGACCAATCGCAAGCAGGTGGGACTAGTGTAGGTGGGACATGTTGGTTGGTGTGGGCAAGTTGAGCCGAAGGGCCTGTTTTCACACTGTATAACTACAAAACAGGAGCACCTAGGGGATACCCCCACAGTCACATGGAGAACTCCACACAGACAGTAGGCAAGCTTGTAATTGAACCTGGGTCACTGGCATCAAGAAGCCCAAGAAACCAATGGTGGATGAGTAGGGAATGGAGGATGTGCAGAGGATGTGTCCACAGATCCCTAAAGGCATGGGGATAAACTGTATGGGTGTGATGGGAACAGCAGTTTAGATTTATTATTTTCATGTGTACCCATGTACTGTGAAAAGCTGTGTTTTTCATGCTAGTCAGATCAGATAATACTATATACAGTACATATATATAGTCAAGTCAAACTCAAGTACAGTATGTAGAGCAAAGGGGAAGATACAGAGTGCAGAATATAGTTCTCAGCATTGTAGCGCATCAGTTCCAGAGACAAAGTCCAATGCCTGCAGTGGGGTAGAGGTGAATCGGACAGAACCCTGGCTTATGGAAGGACCGTTCAGAAGGCTGATAACAGGGAAAGAGTGTTGGCAGGTGCTCATTGAAACCGAAGATTGACACAAAATGTTGTAGTAACTCCGGGTGACAGGGAGCATCTGGAGAGAAGGAACGAGTGACATTTCGGGTCGAGACCCTTGTTCAGAAATAACCCATTTCTGTGTCTGGTGGTGCACACTTTCAACCTTCTGCCAGACAGGAGCAGGGAGAAGATAAAATAATTAGCATGGGATGTGTTTGATAATGTTGGTTGCTTTTCCAAATTTTCTCTACAATTTCTTACGGTCTTGAGCAGAGCTGTTCCCAAACTAAGCTGTAATGCAACCATCATAGATCAAAATGGAGACAGTGTAGAAGCAGCTGCTTTTGAGATGCCCTTCTCTGCCCAACAAGCGGAACTGTTTAAGTTGATAAGAGCTTGTGTCATCGGAGAGGACTTCAGAGTAAATATTTACATTGACTAAGCTAGCTAGATGGCTACATACTAGATATGCCTTTCGAGTCATCCATGATTTTGGCCAATTATGGAGGAATCAAGGATTCCTAATCTCAGCGGGAACACAAATCTCTCACCAGCAATTAGTGTCCGATCCGCTGCAAGCTTTAATTTTGCCAAAAACAGATTTCGGTGATGAAGTGCAGTGCTCATATCAAGAGTCAAACCCCAGTAGATATAGGACATCGACATGCTAACCAAGAAGCTAAAGAAATGTCACGGGAGTGCAGGGTGGTTGCACCTAAAATGATGAGAGACTAAAAGTTTAGGGAAACACAGGTCTACCTCGGAAAAGCCAATGCCAACCATCCAAGATATCATTAAATTACAGGAGGACGCTCCTGAAGTAGATATTACACTGTGGAAGCAACTTGGTTGTAAAACTGATTATATGTCTGGACTGTGGGTTACTCCGGCAGGGCAAACTTGTATGACAGATGAACTAGCTATGTGGGTTATTGACTGTGTACACATAGCAACTCATTGTGGGGCCTCAGCAACCGGCGATACACTCTTAGTTACATGGTGGCATCCAAGGTTGCAATCTCTGGCACAAAGGATTAGTAGCCATTGTCTGATCTGTTTGCTAGCTAGACTGAGCCACATACTGGATAGCTAGATAGCGAGATAGATGGCTACATACTGGATAACTAGGAAGCTAGCTAGAATGAGCGACATACTGGACAGCTTGGCAGCTTGATAGACTGACCTACATGCTGGACAGCTAGATAGCTAGCTAGATGGCTACATACTAGATTGCTATCTACCATCTAGCCTAGACTGAGCGACATATCTGGATAGCTTGATTGCTAGCTAGACAGAGCTACATACTGGATAGCTAGGTAGCCAGCTAGACTGAGTAGCATACTGGATTACTAAGTGGCTAGCTAGACTGAGCTACATATTTGATAGCTAGATAGCTAGCTAGATGGCTACATACCTGGAAAGCTAGGTCCCTAGCTAGATGGCTACATACAGGATAGCTAGGTAGCTAGCTAGACTGAGCTACAAACTGGATAACTAGGTAGCAGGCTAGATGGTTACATACTGGATGGCAAGGGAGCTAGCCAGACTGAGCTATACACTGGATAACTAGGTAGCTAGCTTGACTGAGGTACATACTGAAGAGCTAACACACTGACCAGCTAGGTGGCTAGTTAGTCTGGGCTACATACTGGGTAGCTATGTAGTTGGCTAGACTGAGCTACATACCTGCATTGCTAGGTAGATAGCTAGACTGATCTACATACCTGGATAGCGAGGTAGCTAGCTAGACTGAGCTACATAACTGCATAGCTAGGTAGCTCGCAAGACTGAGCTACCTGGATAGCTACGTAGCTAGCTAGATGGATATATACTCGATAGCTAGATACTGAGTGTAGCTAGCTAGACTGAGCTACATACGGGATACCCAGATAGCTAGCTAGACTGATCTACGTACTGGATAACTAGGTAACAAGTCAGATGGCTACATACCTGGATAGTTAGGTAGATTGCTAGATGGCTACATTCTGGATAGCTAGGTAGCTAGATAGACAGAGCTACATACTGGATAACTAGGCGGCTAGCTAGATGGCTGCATACCTGGTTAGATGGGTAGCTATATAGATGGCTACATACTGGATAGATAGGTAGTTAGCTAGATGGCTACATACTGGATAGGTAGATAGCTAGCTAGACTGAGCTACATACTGGATGGCTAGATAGATATCAAGATGGAGCAACATACTGGATAGGTTGATAGCTAGCCAATCCCCCACCCCCACAACTAGAGGAAGATGGTCCACCAGATTGACACAGATTTGTAGCCGAGCGTGGCCAATGAGATAAGGGGCTGGAAAGCTGCGCATTTTATTTATTTATTTATTTATTGCAAGTGCTAGTGTTGAGTTATTGGCTTAAAACACTATTCTTCTGAAATGGAGGGCAAGGAAAATTACTGAAGGGTTGTTGAAGAGACTACAGTGCGTTGTGACAGCATATGTAAGAAAGGGCTATGACAGTGTCAAAAATATTATATACCTTGCAGGGCTCTCAATTTTTTTTCTCTGTTGTCAGCCGGGCAACCTTGGCTGCATTTTAAGTTGCCAAATGACAGTTTAGGTGCTCATTTAAGACGGCTTGCATGACGTGTGCGGTAATGTGCTCGGACGAAGTGCGTATTTACCAGTCGGAATTATGCTCAATGAAGCATTCACATATTATTTCTGCTTCAAATAAAGTCACAAACTAAACATATTGACCAATCAAGGCATGATATATACCAAAATGACATGCATCAAAATTATAATACAGTATCTCAACTCTTTTTACACATTGCAATGAATGCAATTTCTATTATTTCTTTCCACTTCCAAACAAAAATTTGGTTGGATTATTCAGCGTATGATCAACCTCGGTGCGACCACGCACAGGCTTGGCGATCGCTTCGCACAACACCACCACTCAGTTCGCAATAACCAACCTGATCTCCCGGTGGCTCAACACTTCAACTCCCCTTCCCATTCCGAATCCGACCTTTCTGTCCTGGGCTTCCTGCATGGCCAGAGTGAGGCCCACTCCATATTGGAGGAGCAGCACCTCGTATTTGCTTGGGTAGTTTACACTCCAGCAGTATGAACTTTGGCTTCTATAATTTCAGGTCGTCCTTGCTTTCTCCATCCTTCCCCTCCCATTCCCAGCTCTCCCACAGCCTACTGTCTCCGCTTCTTCCTTTCTTTTTTGTGTCCCCCCCCCGACATCAATCTGAAGAAGGGTCTTGACCCAAAACGTCGTATATTCCTTCTCTCCATAGATGCTGCCTTACCCGCTGATTTTCTCCAGCTTTTTTGTCTACCAATGGGATCCCACCATTGGCCACATCTTCCCATCTCCTCCCCTGTTGGTTTTCCGCTGAGACCGCTCCCTCCGTAACTCCCTGGCCAATTCGTCCCTTCCCACACCACCCCCTCTCCTGGCACTTTCCCTTGCAACCGCAGGAAACACTACACTTGTCGCTTTACCTCCCCCCTTGACTCCATTCAAGGACCCAAGCATCTTTCCAGGTGCGGCAGTGGTTCACCTGCACCTCCTCCAACCTCATCTATTGCATCCACTGCTCTAGGTGTCACCACACAAAGAATTATACCTTGATCATTTTGGTTACTAAAAAAATGAAAATATCCATTTTCATTTTTAAATCTCCAAGTGACGCTATGTCCCCCTTTACAACTACTGTATGTTTTAATTAAGTTCAAGACTATGGGGCAGTACATTGGCCATAAAGTTGCTGCCTAAAAGTGCCAGTGACCCGGAATTGACCCTGAATATGGGTGCTGTCTGTATAGAGTTTGCTCCTTTTCTCTTTGATCGCATGGGTTTTCTCCGGGTCATCTTGTTTCTTTCCGCTTTCCAAAGGTGTGCAGGAACCTATTTCAGACCGAACCCAAAACGTAATATTTTCCTTTTGTCCAGAGATTCTGTCTGACCTGTTGAGTTACTCCAGCTTTTTGTGTCTATCTTCAGTTTAAACCAGCATCTGCAGTTCCTTCCTACACACACGGTACTATACAATAGAACTTTATTAATCCCAGGAGGGAAATTATGTGTGTGTGTGTGTTATATAGTTATATATTTATATATAAATATACACCATTTTGTTTTCTCGTTTATAACATTGTTTACAGAGTACTATGTTTACATATTCTGTTGTGCTGCTGCAAATAAGGATTTCATTGTTCTAACTGGGACGTGAGAGAATAAAACACTCTTGACTCTTGACGTACTCCGCTAATGTGTGGGATAGGACTAGTGTACGGGTGATCGGTGGTCGGCGTGGACTCGGTGGGCCGAAAGGGCCTGTTTCCACGCTGTATCTTTAAATTAAACTTAAAACACTAAAACCAGAGGGAGTCTAAAGAAGGGTCTCTATCCGAAACGTCACCCAATTTCTTCTATCCAGAGTTGCTGGCTGCTCCATGGAGTTCCCCCGCACAATTAAAGCATGGAATAGCCTTCACCCTATCATAGTTACCCAACCAGACGCAACTAAATTTAAGATACCTCTTTTTTCTCCAAGAACCCTTTTTCTCCAACTCAAGAGTCAACAGAGTTTTATTGTCATGTGTCCCAGATAGGGCAATGAATTTCTTGCTTGCTGCAGCACAACAGAATATGTAAACATAATACAGAACAGGTGATAAAAGTTCAGTGTGTTTATATAACATAGACCATATATATAGGTATACACAATAAATAAACAGATAAAATGTAATGGGCTGTTATTGTTCAGCCCTCCACCACCTCCAGTTTAAATTCCATTTAGAATTGCTTGCTTTAGAAAACTGAAGCAAGCTGACTGAAGCATGGCGCCTGCCTGCGGCAACTTTTGCGGAGCACCAGAACAGAAAAGGTTCACCTACAACTTCTATCAACTCACCTGCATCAGGGAAACGGCAGTAATCGGTACCGTTTCAGACAAGCTGCTTGGGCAGCTGAAAGCGCTGGCAATTTCGCGATCTCCCGCAGCTGCGGGAGCCCCGCACTTTAAATTTTCCCACGCTGGCTGTGGAACTCCCGACCCGACTGAGGATCCCAGGTACTGTACCTGGAAACCCCGGGATGACCTGCAGAGTCCACGGGCCGGATCTCCCAGGAACAACGGAGCTGGAGCTGCCGACTTTGAATGTACCCCCGTTCGTTACGGAGCTGGAGCTGCCGTCTGTGAAGGAATCCCCGTTCCAGCGCAGGTCCGCAGAAACAGCAGGTACAGGAAACTCAGCACCTGGAAACAAAGGGGAAGCCTCCATTGTGTCCGGAAACGTGGCCGACGGGCAGGACTTCAGGTCAGACTGAAGCGCAGGGGACTTCGACCCCCTCTCCCTACTATCCTACTGGCCAACGTACAGTCCCTTGAAAATAAAGTGGAGGACTTAAGGGCAAGACTGCTTTATCAAAGGGAGCTGAGGGAATGCTCTGTGTTCTGTTTCCCAGAGACATGGCTCACCCCCAGCTCCCCAGATTCAGCGGTCCAGCCTGAAGGGTTCTCCATCCATCGTATGGACCGTACACTGGCATCTGGGAAAGGGAGAGGAGGGGGCGTCTGCCTCATGGTCAACTCTGCTTGGTGCTCAGACGTGGCAGTCCTGTCCAACTCCTGCTCTCCACACCTCGAACATCTGGCGGTGAAGTGTCGTCCCTTCTACCTTCCGAGGGAATTCACCTCCATCATCCTGACCGCGGTCTACATCCCACCCCAGGCAGACGTCCGTCTGGCACTGGGGGAGCTGCACGCCGTGGTCAACAAACACCAGACGTCTTACCCCGAGGCATTTACCACCATAGCCGGGGACTTCAATAAGGCAAACCTAAAGAAATCACTCCCTAACTTCCACCAACATGTCTCCTGCTGCACCAGAGGACCAAACACCCTCGACCACTGCTACACCACCATCAAGAATGCCTATCGCTCTATCCCTCGCCCTCACTTCGGTAAATCCGACCATACTGCGGTGCTGCTTCTTCCTGCCTACAGGCAGCAATTAAAGAGTGCACCCCCAGAGGTGAGGACAGTACAGAGCTGGTCGGGGGGGGGGGGGGCAGAGGAACAACTCCAGGACTATTTGGAGTCTGTAGACTGGGCAATGTTCAAGGACTCGGCTACGGACCTGAACGAATACGCCACAGTCGTTACAGACTTCATTAAGAAGTGTGTGGAGGATTGCATCCCCACCAAAACCTTCCGAGCGTTTCCCAATCAGAAACCTTGGATGAACTTTGAGATCCGCACTCTTCTGAAGTCCAGACACCGGGCATTCATGTCTGATGATACAGTGGCCTACAAGGAGTCCAGATACGACCTTGGTAAGGCCATCAAAAAGGCCAAAAGGGACCTGCTCCAAACTGGAGGAAGAGACTGATGTTCGGCGGCTGTGGCAGGGCCTGAATGCAATCGCCTCTTACAAGGCGAAATCAGGAGGCAGCTCGAATGTCGGCGAAACATCACTCCCTGATGAGCTCAATGCATTTTACGCACGCTTTGATAGGGAGAACACCGATGTGCCTTGCAGAGCCCCCATTCGCTGTGATGGTATTTCAGTCTCAGTCACAGAGGCCGACGTCAGGAAATCCTTCAGAGGGGTGAACCCTCAAAAAGCGCCTGGACCTGATGGTATACCTGGTCGCGTTCTAAAAACCTGTGCGGACCAACTGGCTGGAGTTTTTACGGACATTTTCAACCTCTCACTTCTGAGGTCTGAGGTCCCCACCTGCTTCAAAAGGGCATCAATTATACCAGTGCCCAAGAAGAGTAAGGTGACGTGCCTCAATGACTATCGACCTGTGGCACTAACGCCTGTGGTGATGAAGTGCTTTGAGAGGTTGATCATGACGCAGATCAACTCCTACCTCAACAAAAACCTGGACCCACTGCAGTTCGCTTACCGCCACAACAGATCAACGGTGGATGCGATCTCGCTGGCCCTCCACTCCGCTCTGGACCACTTGGACAACAAAAACTCATATGTCAGGCTGTTATTCATCGATTACAGCTCGGCATTTAACACAATCATCCCCTCCAAGCTGGTTACCAAGGCTGCGTGCTCTGTCCCCTGCTGTACTCACTCTATACTCATGACTGCGTAGCCGGACATAGTGCGAACTCCATCATCAAGTTCGCTGATGACACCACTGTTGTGGGACGTATCACTGATGGGGATGAGTCAGAGTATAGAAGAGAGATCGAGCAACTGTCCATATGGTGCCAGCACAACAACCTGGCCCTCAACACCAGCAAAACCAAGGAACTGATTGTGGACTTTGGAAGGAGTAGGATGGGGACCCACAGTCCCGTTTATATCAACGGGTCGATGGTTGAAAGGGTCAAGAGCTTCAAATTCCTGGGCGTGCACATCTCTGAAGATCTTTCCTGGTCCGAGAACAATGATGCCATTGTAAGAAAGCACATCAGCGCCTCTACTTCCTGAGAAGATTACGGAGAGTCGGTTTGTCAAGGAGGACTCTCTCTAACTCCTACAGGTGCACAATAGAGAGCATGCTGACCGGTTGCATCGTGGCTTGGTTCGGCAACTTGAGTGCCCTGGAGAGGAAAAGACTACAAAAAGTAGTAAACACTGCCCAGTCCATCATCGGCTCTGACCTCCCTTCCATCGAGGGGATCTACCACAGTCGCTGCCTCAAAAAGGCTGGCAGCATCATCAAGGACCCACACCATCCTGGCCACACACTCATCTCCCTACTACCTTCAGGTAGAAGGTACAGGAGCCTGAAGACTGCAACGACCAGGTTCAGGAACAGCTACTTCCCCACAGCCATCAGGCTATTAAACCTGGCTCGGACATAACACTGAACTTTACTAGCCAATACTGTTATTTGCACTTTATCAGTATATTGACCATTGTGTATATATTTATAGAATGCCTTGTAGTAAATGCCTACTATGTTCTGTTGTGCTCAAGCAAAGCAAGAATTTCATTGTCCTACCAGGGACACATGACAATAAACTCACTTGACTTGACTTGACTTGAATATTTATGGAGGACCAGGAAACCAGAAGCAAGAGTTACTCCAGGGAGTTACTCCAGATCCAGAGTCAGGGAGTGATTCTGCATTGGTTTTCAGCGGTCGCGGCGAGGTGGCGACCCGACAGCAATGGCGGGCAGATCTCCCACTATTCAAAGCGAGGGAGAAAGTGCCCAGTGCCGACCAGTTGCCGTGGCAGTGCGCATGCGCAGGGCAGCCGATGATGTGCTGGCCGTGGTTGTGCGCATTTGCAGGGGGGAGGATGTACTGGCCATAGCAGTGTGCATGTGCAAGGCGGCCAGCCATGCCGGCGGATGAGGAACGAGTGGAGAGCGGAGACCCGGCGGCCCGGCCATGGATATGGATGGCGGGCGGAGACGGAGAGTGACAGACAGAGAGAGAGATAGAGAGGGGGGCCTGCCCAGAGTTGAAAGGCAGGTGTCTTGCCTTGGCCGGAGGCCGCCTAGATTTCGAGGCCCTAGGCTTCAGCCTATGGAGCCTAGTGGTAAATCCGGCTCTACGAGGCCCCCCTACATCTCGAGGCCCTAAGCTTAAGCTTGTCAACCATACGTAAATCCGGCCCTGGCCATGCTTTACAATAAAATCTTTCAAATATACAGCCTTCTTGGCCATTCATAAAGCTTAATATACCCTTAAAATACAATGTTTTGCTGCTCGTTACTCACGGTCTGGTCTGGCTTTTGAAGTCTTCAATATTCGTGGCTTCTGATGACCCAGGTCTTGACCGTGTGAGTTGCCTGCGACCTGCGGTTCTTTGATCCAGGATTTAAGCTCTAATCTCTGGCAGAGATTCAGCTTTGGCTGCAATTCTTCTTGGTAGTAACAGTTTTCTACTTAATATAATGGCAGTTTTTACAACGTTCTCAAAGTCCAACTTCAATAGCATTATCGGAGATGATTTGGAGGTATAGCCGATCGCACTCACAACACACATAGGACAGCAAAGATGAATCTTCCAGATGTCGTTTCTTGATTAATTGTTTTTTTTATTGAAGTAATACAAAGCAAAGAAATAACTAATAACATTCCGTTCTTAATCGCTGTTCCATTCACATCATTCATATAAATCACATGAAAGCTTCTTCTTATAAAGGTATGTGGTCTCGTAACATGTGTGTGTCGTGATTATGGTAGAAAACTATTTCCCTTCAAACTCTGACACCGAACTGAAACCTCTAATCTGAGAGTCTGCGCCAGACTCCTCTAACAAAAGAACACACCCCTACTATGTATCAAATCCCACCTACAAAACAACAGGCAGATAAAAACTGAAACTAAAATATCAGACATGATAATAAAACTGACTTAAGCTTCATGGCCCCTACACTGCCCCTAGAATCGTTCTTCCTTTTTGGAATGAAAATATCTTGCATCTACCGTCATTCTTGCTCGGGTCCCTTTCCAGTCAACTTTGGCCAGTTCTTCCCTCATGCCTTTCCTCATCTGTAATACCGACACATCACATTTCACATTCTCTCTCTCAAATTGCAGGTCAAATCTTATCATATTGTGTTCAGCGCCTCCGGTAGTTCCTTTACCTTGAGTTCCCTTATCAAAGCCTATTTATTGCACAATCCTAAATTCCAAAAATACCGGGTAGGCCCCCTTAAAAGCTGCTCTAAGAATCTCAGAGACACCCTACAAATTATCTTAGTTTGGGTCCAGTACCAACCTGATTTCTCCAGTCTACCTGCCTGATGAAATCTTCCATAGCCATCATTACATGCTGATTTACATCTTACATGCTGATTGTATTTCCTGATGTAACATGTACCCTTTCTCCTGGCTATTGTTTGGGGGCCTGTGAGTAACTCCCATTAGGGTCTATTTACCCGTACAATTTCTCAACTCTGGCCACAATGACTCAACATCTTCTCATCCTGTGTCACCATGCGCTAAAGATCGAATATCATCCCTGACCAACAGAGCTACCCACCCCCTCCGCCCAACTGTCGGTCTTTTGATAGGACATATAAGCGTGAATATTCATCTCCCAGCTCCGATCCTCTTGCAGCCACGACTCTGTCATTCCCACAATGTTATACCACCACTTTCAAACTGTGCTACAAGCTCATCCACTTTGTTTCTTATACTAGGTGCATTCAAATACAACAACTTTAATTCAGTATTCACCTCCACTACTCTCACAGCGGTCCCGATTTCCCCCCCCCCCCTACCCCCTACCCTCCTACGGCCCTGGTTATATGGTTTTCCAGGAGTCTGGTCCCAGCGTAATCAAGTGCCGTCCGTCCCGTCTGAACAGTTCCCTCCTTCCCCAATATTGGTGCCAATGTCCCAGAAATTCAAACCCACTTCTTCCACACCAGTCTTTGAGCCACGCGTTCAACTCTCTAATCTTCTCAACCCTCTGCCAATTTGCACGTGGCTCAGGTAGTGATCCAAAGATAATTAACTTCTTGGTTCTGCTTTACAATTTGATGCCTAGTTGCTCAAATTCCATTCGCAAAACCTCTTTCCTCGTTTTGCCTACGTTATTTCTACCCACATGGACCACGCTGACTGGATCTCTCCCCTCCCACTCCATTTGCTTTTGCAGTTCAGACGAGATGCCCGAACCCGGGCAACAGGCAGGCAACACAGCCTTCGGGATTCTCGATTCTCGTGACAGAGAAGAGTGTCAGTGCACCTAACTATACTATCCCTAATGACATCTACGTTTTTCTTCCCTGTCCCATTTCACACGATTTCACATTCTTTTAAAGAATTCATAATGAATCAATGTCTCAGGCTTTTAACATTATTTCCCTCTCGAGTTCTCTTTAACCTTTTGTCCCCTGTTAGATAGAAAACTACTTTCTCATTTGTCTGAGACACTATTAAAGACACAATCCCCTGATCAGTACTATCGTAGTTTCCAACCCTCACTCCATATTTGAAATTATGGGATGAACTGTGCCATGGAATCTAAATTACATGATACATCTATTTATAGCCTCTTCTATCATTCTTTAGTTCCTTCACTATGATGGCCTCTATTTCCATCGCTCAGAAATACAATGCCCTCGATAATGTTTGGGACAAAGACCCATCATTTATTTATTTGCCTCTGTACTCCACAATTTGAGATTTGTAATAGAAAAAAAATCACATGTGGTTAAAGTGCACATTGTCAAATAAAGGCCATTTTTATACATTTTGGTTTCACCATGCAGAAATGACAGCAGTGTTTATACATTGTCCCCCCATTTCAGGGCGCCATGATGTTTGGGACACGGTAATCTCATGTAAATGAAAGTAGTCATAGAAACATAGAAAATAGGTGCAGGAGTAGGCCATTCGGCCCTTCGAGCCTGCACCGCCATTCAATATGATCATGGCTGATCATCCAACTCAGTATCCTGTACCTGCTTTCTCTCCATATCCCCGGGTCCCTTTAGCCACAAGGGCCACATCTAACTCCCTCTTAAATATAGCCAAAGGAGGAGTAATTTAAAATCTAAGACTAGTGAACTTCTAAATACATATATAAAAAAAACTAATATAACAGATGTATGGAGATCTGCTAATCCAGTAGGAAGGGAATATTCATTTTACTCTTCGGTACATAAAACTTATTCAAGAATTGATTATTTTTTAGTGGATATGAAATTAATGCCATATACAATTAATCCAACATACCACATTAGTAGTATTGCTGATCACTCTCCGTTGACGTTTTCAGTAAAATTTGAGGAAATGACGGGTAAAAACTTTTTTTGGAGGTTTAATACACATATTTTAAATGACTTACAAGGTTATCAATACTTAAAACAACAAATGAAATTATGTTTTGAGATAAATGATACACCAGGTACCTCGCCTTCTTTACTATGGGAAACTTTTAAAGCATTTATTAGAGGAGTTATAATTTCATACGAAATTTTTCAAAATAAAAAGAATAAAACAGAACAAATGTTGCTAGAACAAGAAATTAGACAGTTAGAGTTAGATAATGCTAAAGACTCCACAATAGATAAACATAATAAGATAATATTACTGAAATTTAAACTTAATCGAATTCTCTCGGCAAGAGTAATAAGATTATTCCAAATTACAAAACAGGAACATTTTGAGTTTGGTGACAAACCACATAAGCTGTTAGCGCGCCAACTGAAAAAACAAGAAAAATAAAATACTATAAATACAATTAAATCAGAGAGTGGTGAATTACTAATACTACCTAAAGATATTAATAAAAGATTTGCTCAATTTTATCAACATTTATATACATCAAAAACTAAAATAGAAGATAGTAAAATTATTATTTATTTAGATAATTGTAATCTTCCAAAACTTGACCTTTTGGAACAAGAGGAACTCGGAGCGCAAATTACAATCGAAGAAATAGGTGAAACAATAAAATCGTTGAAAAATGGTAAGACACCGGGACCAGACGGTTTTAGTAATGAATTTTATTAAAAATTTCATGAGATAACGACTCCCTATTTATTTAATTTATATACTCACGCTTTTAAAGAAAATATACTACCTGAAACTTTAGCAGAATCAACTATTATGCTTATTCCAAAAAAAGATAAAGATCTAGAGGATCCGGGCTCATATAGAGCTATATCACTTTTAAATACAGATCAGAAAATTTTAGCAAAGACTTTAGCCAGAAGACTAAGCAAATATATTAGTAAATTGATAAACCCTGATCAAACGGGGTTTATACCCAAAAGATATTCATTTAATAATTTGAGACGCTTGTTTAATATAATGTACTCACATAAAGTGGAGGAAGAAGATATATCAATTATTTCTTTGGATGCAGAGAAAGCATTTGATCAGGTAGAATGGCAGTATTTATACAAAGTATTACAAAAAATTAATATAGGAGATAATTTTATTACATGGGTGAAATTATTATATGATAAACCAATGGCAAGAATATTAACTAATAATATGTTATCTCAAAAATTTCAATTATCAAGGGGTAATAGGCAGGGATGTGCTTTATCACCCCTACTATTCACCCTTATGATAGAACCTTTGGCTGAAAGTATAAGAAGTCATCCGAATATTCAGGTTTATAATACTAGGGACTCAAATAATAAAATTTCATTATATGCAGACGATATTCTGTTATATATAACAAACTCACAAACGAGCATACCAAATTTATTAAACTTAATACAGGAATTTGGGTCCTTTTCTGGATATAGAATAAATTGAAACAAAAGTGAAATCATGACGTTAAAACCTCAAGAATCTACACACTTACTGAAGTTCCCCTTTAAAATAGCATCAGTAAAATATAAATATCTGGGTATTCAGATTACTAGAAAACATAAAGCTTTATTCAATGCCAATTTTATACCTTTAATAAACAAACTTAATATAATGATTAAATTTTGGGAAACATTTCCTTTATCATTAATAGGTAGAATAAACGCTATAAAAATGATCTTTCTACCACAGTTATTATACCTATTTCAGTCTATACCAGTATATGTACCAAAATATTTTTAAAAAAAAATTAAACTCTAATATTACTAATTTTGTTTGGGATTATAAATCACATAGAATTAAAAAAGAACACTTATGTAAACCAAAAGATGTCGGGGGACTTTCAATCCCGAATTTTCTGTATTATTATTGGGCAATACATATTAAGAATATAATTTACTGGTTGGATGGTTCTACCCAACAGACTGAATGGATAAAAATGGAGAAAGAGGATTGTTTTCCTTGTAATATAGGAACGATCCTCTTCTCCCCGAAAAAAAATGAATACAATATATAAGAAGAACCCAATTATACAGGATACAATAAGAATATGGAAACAAATAAAATTATCCTTAAAATTAAGAAACCTATCATTGTTAACACCAATAGCGAATAATCCTTTATTTAAACCATCTCTTATGGACAAAATATATAATCAATGGGAAAGTTTAGGAATTAAAAGGATCGGGGATATGTATGAAATGGGAGATTTACTATCATTTCAACAATTACAATTAAAATTTAAATTGAAAATCAATCATTATTTTAAATATCTTCAGATTTGCGATTTCTTGAAGACATACATACAAGGATATCAAAAAATAATTCCTGATTTATTGGAAGAAGCAATGAATATTAAAGCTGATACACAAAAATTAATATCATATTTATATAATAGTATTTTAAATATAGATTTACCAGCGACAGAGGTACTTAGAGAAGAGTGGGAACGGGAATTAATGTTAAAAATTCCGAAGGTTACATGGGAAAATTATTTGACATACATTCACAAATGTTCGATTAATGCAAGACATAATCTAATTCAATTTAAAATTTTACATAAATTATATTACTCAAAAACAACATTAAATAAATTCTACCCAAATATATCCCCCACTTGCGATAAATGTTTAACCCAAGATGCAACTATAACACACTCTTTTGTTTCCTGTATAAAACTTTATAGATTTTGGAGTGATATTTTCGAAATATTCATAAAATTATTTAAGATAAAAATGGAACCTAATAATGAATTGATTATATTTGGGGTAATGGAAGATGGGAATAAATTGAATCCATCTCAAAAATTATTTTTAAATTATGGTTTAATAATAGCAAGAAAATTAATACTTAAATTTTGGAAAAATACACCAATACCAACGCTCAAAATGTGGATTGCAAGTATGTTGGACACCGCACATCTTGAGGAAATGCGATTCCTCCTAATAGATAAATTTGACCAATTCATAACGAGTTGGTCTCCATTTGTCGTCTTTTTGGAATGATATGGTGCAACACAATTGTAAAAGCTAACTCGTGACTGGGCGAGGGATGGTCAAGATAATAAATAAGATCTCCTTACTTCTTTTTTCTTTTTCTTCCCTTTTCTTCTTTTATTCTCTTTTTCCTATTTTCTATTCTTTAACTTTCTTCTTTCACTTTCTATTTTTCTTTTCCACACACTATATATCTCACATTTTTCTATACTTCATTATCTAATTTCTTTTTCTTTTTCTTCTTTATTATAAAAAAAAAATAAGAAGCTGTACATAAAATGTATTATGAAAATATGACTTGAAAAAATCAATGAAAAATTTGAAAGATGAGACCTCGGATAATAGGGTGGAAGATAAGAAGGAAATGAAGGAAAATTCGGCAAAAATGATGGAAGGAATGCAGAAGATGATGAAGGATTTAAATGCTGGTAACCAGAAGAATATGACGGATTTACTGGACACTATGAATAAACGAATTGATGAGGTGAAGATGGACTATCAGAGAAAATGGATAAGATGGATGTAATTACTACGGATAAGTTCACGGCTGTACTTGAAACAGTAGCTGCAAGTATGCAGACAATCACGGAATTGGAGAAAAATACGGCACGACTGGTTGAAGACATGGCGAAATTGAGGCAAGAACATGAGCAAATGAGGCGAGAAAACGAACAAGCATCACTACAAATGGGGACTCAATTAGAGAAAGTCTCATTCAAATGCCTGGACCTGGAAGCTCGTTCTAGACGCCAGAATCTGAGGATTCTTGGTGTTTCAGAGGGGGCAGAAGGGGAACAGGTACGTGAATTTGCCATGGGCTTGTTGAAACAACTGTTGAATCTTCCCAAGGAACCGAAAATCGAAGTGGCTCATCGTGTCCCAAGATTTGGAAAAAGATTTGATGCGGGAAAAGCTTATCCACGACATATTATAGTGAAATTTCGAGACACTGCAGAACTGGAATATGTTATGACCCATATCAAATATGGTGTACAATTACGGCTGGACAAAGACACTATTAAGATATTCAGGGACTACCCACATGAAATTGTGCAAAAAAGAAACAAATTTGATAAGGTTAAAGATCTTTTAAGAGGGAGAGAAGGGGTCAGATTCGGGGTTTTTTATCCCGCTAAAATGCGTATTTCTTTTAATGGTCTTGAAAAGTCATTTGTTAAGCCTGAAGACGCTTTCAAATATGCCCAAACGATTGTTGAAAGACAGAAATAAAAGGGAGCTTTGGCAGATCCGAATAATTCTCAGCTATGTTTTGTCTGGGGATAGTTACACTGTTATCTCCGGAATGTTGAAGCAAGGACATTTTCTGTTCAAAACGTGTAAACAACTTTATAACGGGATATGAATTAGAAAATAATTGCTTATTGATTAAAATGTTATAACCAATTGTAAGAACTTATCCTATTAACAACTTTAAAAGTTATGCAGGTTAGATTAGAATACTAACAAAAAAAACAAAAAAATAATGAACTAACATACTAATATGAATTTTTAATAAATTGTAACCTTGTCTATAAGCGGGAGGAGGGGATGAGAAACGAGCTCCTGGCTTATGTCCAGGAGCACGTCTCGTTAACCCCTTCAACCAACAGCTGATTCTTATTGAAATCAAAAATATTGGTTTAATAATTAAACTCTGATATATATATATGTTATAAGGAAATATCAGGGTAAAATTGTATTATATATATGAATGTGAGGCCTCGTTTTAATATTTTAATATGTTATGATTAACTAAGAGAGCGGAGCGAGTTGAGCAACAACGCAATGGAAGTCAAAATAAGGTTTTTTCCCACCTACAGGTGGGTCACTCGCTACAGTGCCGACTATAGACACTGTAGCCTCACTTTTTTAGTTTTTTTTTTATTACATAAAATCACTTGTTTGTGTTTTGTGTTTAGTGATAAGAATAATATGGACATACCAACAAAAGTTAATAACTCAAAAACTCCCCCAATACCTAAAGACCTGGGATATGGACGCACCACAAGATTCAAAGGTACTATAATTATTCAAAATGCATGACACCACACAAAAGAACCTAGGAGGAGTCTCATTTTGTAGTTGGAATATAAGAGGTATTAATGAACCTATCAAAAGGGGTAAGATATTAGCTCAGCTAAAAATGTATAATTCTGACATTACCTTCCTACAAGAAACACACCTAAAACCTCAGGACCAAGTTAGGCTGAGGGCGAAATGGATAGGTCAAACATACCACTCTTCATTCACTTCAAAATCTAGAGGCACGTCAATTATCATAAGAAAAGGTATACCATTTAAAGCAAAGAATATTATAACAGATATAGAAGGGAGATACCTAATAGTTAATGGAGAAATCCATGACACTCCACTTACTTTGGTAAATATATATGCCCCTAACTTTGATAACCCCCACTTTTTCAATAAAATCTTCAATATAATTGCAGAGTCAAACTATCAAAATGTTATAATAGGCGGAGACTTTAATTGTGTTTTAGACCCGTACTTAGATAAATCAAGTCAAAAACAGAGAGGGAATATGAAATCGAAAACTGGGGAACTCCTCAATACCTACATAAACAACACTAATATAGCAGATGTTTGGAGAATTGTGAATCCAACTGGCAGGGAATATTCGTTTTACTCAATGGTACATAAGACATACTCACGTATAGACTACTTTCTGCTGGATACAAAATTAATCCCCCAAACATCTAATGCAATATATCATACAAATTCAATTTCAGACCATTCTCCACTAACTTTCTTTTTAAAACTGGAAGGATTGTCTAAGAATAATTCATTCTGGAGATTTAACTCTCAAATTTTAAAAGATCCACAAGCGAGTATATATTTAAAAGAACAAATGGAGGTCTTTTTTCAAACAAATGATACTTCAGATATATCGCCTACTTTACTTTGGGAATCTTTTAAAGCATACATTAGGGGTATTATAATTTCATATCAAGCTTTTCAAAATAAAAAGAATAAGAATGAACAAAGACAGTTAGAAGAACTTATTAGACAAATGGATATAGATAATGCTAAAGATCCAACAATAGATAAACATAATAAAATAATAATTTTAAAATTTAAATTAAATAAATTATTATCTGCCAAACTTATAAGACTTTTTCAAATTACAAAACAAGAGCACTTTGAATTTGGGGATAAACCGCATAAACTTTTGGCTCGCCAGCTAAAAAAACGAGAAAAGGAACATACTATACCAAAGATCAAATCAGATAAAGGGGAATTATTAACAACACCGAAGGATATTAATAAAAGATTTGCGCAATTTTACGAGAATTTGTATACATCTAAAACGATAATTGATTCCAATAATATCACAAAGTTCTTGGATACCTGTAATCTTCCAAAGTTAGAGCTGAAGGAACAAGAGGAACTGGGTGCACAAATCTCAATTAAGGAATTAGAAGATACAATAAACTCACTAAAAAATGGAAAAACACCAGGCCCTGATGGATTTACTAATGAATTTTATAAAAACTTTTATGATAAAATAATACCAAGATTACAAAAAATGTACCAATACGCTTTTAAAAAACGAATACTACCTGATACATTAGCGGAATCAACGATTACATTAATACCTAAGAAAAATAAGGATTTAGAAGAACCTGGCTCATATAGAGCTATAGCATTGTTAAACACAGATCAAAAAATATTAGCGAAAACATTAGCCAGAAGATTAAGTAAATACATTAGTAAATTAATAAACCCAGATCAGACAGGGTTTATCCCTAAGAGATACTCTTCTAATAATATGAGACGTCTACTCAACATAATGCACTCACACAAATCTGAAGATCAAGAATTATCAATTATTTCGCTGGATGCTGAAAAAGCATTTGATCAAGTAGAATGGAATTATATGGATAAAGTATTACAAAAATTTCAACTGGGAGAGAATTTTATTTTATGGATTAAGTTACTATATAACAAACCTACAGCTAGAATACTTACTAATAACATATTATCCTCGAAATTTCAACTATCAAGGGGAAATAGACAAGGATGCTCATTATCACCACAGCTGTTTGCTCTCATTATTGAACCGCTAGCAGAAAAAATTAGAATACACCCTGATATTCATGGATATAATACTAAAGACTCATATAATAAAATATCTTTATACGCGGATGATATATTATTGTATATTACAAAACCTCAAATCACTATACCAAATATATTAAATTTAATTGAAGACTTCGGATCTTTTTCTGGATATAGAATAAATTGGAATAAAAGTGAAATTATGTCAATAAAACCGAAAGATTCAACACATCTTTTAAAATTCCCTTTTAAAATAGCTACAGAAAAATTTAAATATTTGGGAATCGAAATTACCAGAGCATATCAAGGTATGCTCAGGGCAAATTTTGACCCCCTACTTAATAAACTGAATACATTAATTAAATTCTGGAAAACGCTTCCGATGTCTTTAATAGGCCGAATAAACGCAATAAAAATGATCTTTTTACCACAAATTTTATACCTATTTCAATCAATTCCTATATACTTACCTAAGAAGTTTTTTAAAAAACTCGACTCAGATATCACTAATTTTATATGGGACTATAAATCACATAGAATACAAAAAACCCATCTGAATAAATCTAAAGTATTGGGGGGTCTAGCACTACCCAATTTTATGTATTATTATTGGTCAGTAAATATTAAAAACATGATTCAACTGATGGATAACTCCGCCCAGCAAGTAGACTGGATTGTAATGGAGAAAGAGGATTGCTCCTCTAGAAACATTGGAGCGATCCTCCTCTCTCCAATGAAATTGAATAACATAAACTATAATAAGAACCCAATTATTCATAGTACAATCCGTATTTGGAAACAAATAAAACAAAATTTAAAATTAAGAAACTTATCACTTTTATTACCTATAGTCAATAACCCTTCGTTTAGTCCTTCTATTATAGATAAAGCTTATACACAATGGGATAGACTAGGAATTAAAACGCTTGGTGACTTGTATGAAACTGGAAAATTACTTTCATTTCAACAATTACAAATAAAATATAAACTCGGAAATAATCAATATTTTAAATACTTTCAAATATGCGACTATTTGAAAAAATATATAAAAGATCATCATAATAACCCAGCAGATGTACTGGACGAGGCAATGCAGACAAAAGCGGAATCAGCAAACTTAATATCATATTTGTACAATATTATCTTAAATGTACAAATACCATCTACGGAGGGTATCAGAAGAGACTGGGAACAAGAGTTAGCTATTAAAATTTCAAAGGAAAGTTGGAATGAATACTTATTAAAAGTACATAAATGCTCGATTAATGTAAGACACACTTTAATACAATTTAAAATTTTACATAGATTATATTATTCGAAAACTAAAATTCATAAAATTTTCCCAAACGTATCATCTATTTGTGATAAATGTCAATCCCAAGAAGCAACTATAGCGCACTCATTTGTCTTCTGTACAAAAATTCAAAAATTTTGGAATGAAATTTTTGAAATCTTTACAAAGTTATTTAAAACAAGACTGATACCCAAAGCAGAATGGATTATCTTCGGAATAACGGAAGATGATCCAGAACTAAATGTGTTTCAAAAGAAATTAATGGATTATGGGTTAATAACTGGAAAAAAGCTAATTCTAAAATTTTGGAAGAAGGCTCCAATACCAACTATAAATATGTGGATTTCAAATATGTTTGAAACACTACACCTTGAAGAGATAAGACTCCTCCTAGCAGGTAAACCAGATCACTTCCACCTGACGTGGTCTGCATTTATAGAATTATTACAAACATAGGGTGCAAAAGTACTTTAAAAAAATAAAAAATTGAGGTCGGGTAAGGGGGGATGATAGTTGAAGAGTTGGTATGTCCTATTTACGTGATGCTCAAAAAAAAAAAACATTTGTTTTTCTTTTTTTCTCTCTCTCTTTTCTTTTCTTAGGGCCTATTTCTTAACTCTTTTTCTTTTTGTTTTTAATTTCGCTCTCATAGGGTCCTCGTCCTTTTTTTTTGTTGTTACATTTTCTACACTTTTCTACACTTGCACTTTTTCCTTCACTTTCTTCTCTCTTTCAATCTTTTCTTTCTTTAGTGTAAAAAAAATAAATAAAGGGAGTACATTAATTGTAAGAAGATATAAATGACGAGTATTAATGTATGTGGCTGTGATGTAATGTACTTCTAATAAATAAAAATTTAAAAAAAAATAAAAAAAAATAAAAAAAAAAAATAAAGAAAATATGATTGTATACAATTGTACTTACTTCTAATAAAATAAAAATATTAAATTTTTTTTTTTTTTTTTTAAAAGACACGAGCCCCTGATCAGTACTATCGTAGTGTCCAACCCTCACTCCGTATTTGAAATTACGGGATGAACTGTGCCATGGAATCTAAATGACATGATACATCTATTTATAGCCTCTTCTATCATTCTTTAGTTCCTTCACTATGATGGCCTCTATTTCCATCGCTCAGAAATACAATGCCCTCGATAATGTTTGGGACAAAGACCCATCATTTATTTATTTGCCTCTGTACTCCACAATTTGAGATTTGTAATAGAAAAAAATCACGTGTGGTTAAAGTGCACATTGTCAAATAAAGGCCATTTTTATACATTTTGGTTTCACCATGTAGAAATTACAGCAGTGTTTATACATTGTCCCCCCCATTTCAGGGCACCATGATGTTTGGGACACGGTAATCTCATGTAAATGAAAGTAATCATAGAAACATAGAAAATAGGTGCAGGAGTAGGCCATTCGGCCCTTCGAGCCTGCACCGCCATTCAATATGATCATGGCTGATCATCCAACTCAGTATCCTGTACCTGCTTTCTCTCCATACCCCCTGGTCCCTTTAGCCACAAGGGCCACATCTAACTCCCTCTTAAATATAGCCAATGAACTAGCCTCAACTACATTCTGTGGCAGAGAATTCCAGAGATTCACCACTCTATGTGTAAAACATGTTTTTCTCATCTCAGTCCTAAAAGATTTCCCCTTTATCCTTAAACTGTGACCCCTTGTTCTGGGCTTCCCCAACATCGGGAACAATCTTCCTGCATCTAGCCTGTCCAACCCCTTAAGAATTTTGTAAGTTTCTATAACTTTCATGTTTAGTATTTTGTTGCATATCCTTAGCATTCAATGACTGCTTGAAGTCTGCAATTCATGGACATCACCAGTTGCTGGGTGTCTTCTCTGGTGATGCTCTGCCAGGCCTGTATTGCAGCCATCTTTAGCTTATGCTTGCTTTGGGGGCTAGTCCCCTTTCAGTTTTCTCTTCAGCATATAAAAGACATGCTCAATTGGGTTCAGATCGGGCAATTGACAGCCACCCAAGAATAGACCATTATTTAGCTATGATAAACTACTTTGTTGCTTCAGCAGTATGTTTGGGATCGTTGTTTTTGCTGCAGAGTGAACCGCCAGCCAACGTGTTTCAAGGCATTTGTTTGAACTTGAGCAGATAGGATGTGTCTATACCCTTCAGAATTCATTCTGCTACTACCATCAGCAGTTGTATGATCAATGAAGATAAGTGAGCCAGTACCTTCAGTAGCCATACATGCCCAGGCCATAACACCCCCACCACTGTGTTTCACAGATGAGGTGGTATGCTTTGAATCTTGGGCAGTTCCTTCTCTCCTCCATATTTTGCTCTTGCCATCATTCTGATATAAGTTAATCTTTGTCTCATCTGTCCACAAGACCTTTTTCCAGAAATGTGATTGCTCTTTCAAGTACTCCTTGGCAACCTGTAATATGGCCATCCTATTTTTGCAGCTAACCAGTGCTTTGCATCTTGCAGTGTAGTTCAAGTTCATGTTCAAGTTGACATTTATTGTCATATGCACCAATTAGGGTACAGTGATATTTGAGATACCATACAGCCATACTAAGTGAAAAGAACACAATACACACAGCCACATAAAATACAATTTAACATAAACATCCACCACAGTGGAATCACCATTCCTCACTGTGGTGGAAGGCAATAAAGTGCAGTCATCTTCCTCCTTTGTTCACCCATGGTCGAGGCTGAACCCTCCGCACTTGCCGCTGCCGACCGTCCGATGTTCAAGTCCTCGTGTCAGGATGATCGAAACTCCAGCATCGGGATATATCAGAACACTCCACGGCATTGAGCTCCCGAGTCTGCCTCTTCTTACCTGCAGCTTCACAGTGTTAAAGTCAATAAACAATAGGTGCTGGAGTAGGCCATTTGGCCCTTCGAGCCAGCACCGCCATTCAATGTGATCATGGCTGATCATCCCCAATCAGTACCCTGTTCCTGTCTTCTCCCCATATCCCCTGACTCCGCTATCTTTAAGAGCCCTATCTAGCTCTCTCTTCAAATTATCCAGACAGCCAGCCTCCACCGCCCTCTGAGGCAGAGAATTCCACAGACTCACAATTCTCTGTGTGAAAAAGGGTTTCCTCATCTCCGTTCTAAATGGCTTACCCTTTATTCTTCAACTGTGGTCCCTGGTTCTGGACTCCCCCAACATCGGGAACATGTTTCCTGCCTCTAGTGCATCCAAGCCCTTAATAATCTTCTAAACCTCAGAGTACACAAACCCAGCCGCTCCATTCTCTCAGCATATGACAGTCCCGCCATCCCGGAAATTAACCTTGTAAACCTACACTGCACTCCCTCAATAGCAAGAATGTCCTTCCTCACATTAGGGGACCTAAACTGCACACAGGTATGGTCTCACTAGGGCCCTATACAACTGCAGAAGGAACTCTTTGCTCCTATACTCAACTCATCTTGTTATGAAGGCCAACATGCCATTCGCTTTCTTCACTGCCTGCTGTACCTGCATACTTACTTTCATTGACTGATGAACAAGGACCCCCAGTTCCCGTTGTACTTCCCCTTTTCCCAACTTGACACTATTTAGATAATAATCCGCCTTCCTGTATTTACTACCAAAGTGGATAACCTCATATTTGTCCACATTAAACTGCACCTGCCGTGCATCTGCCCACTCACCCAACCTGTCCAGGTCACCCTGCATTCTCATAGCATCCTCCTCATTGTTCACTATGCCACCCAGCTTTGTGTCATCTGCAAATTTGCTAATGTTACTTTGTTCTTTCTTTTAAAATCTTTTTATTGTTTTTTTTCCAAAAAACACAAAAATAAAACATAAAAAACAGAGCAAAAAGAATAATGATAAACATAACAATGGTATTGATACATAGGGATCAGGATTACAGGATAATGATAAACATAACAATGGTATTGATACATAGGGATCAGGATTACAGGATAATGATAAACATAACAATGGTATTGATACATAGGGATCAGGATTACATTAATAACAGGTATACCCTAAATATGAGTCCAGTGTCAAAATACACAATGAATATAGTTAAATCTTTAAAAGGAAACTTATAAATGTTTTAAAAAAAACACAAAGGTAAAAAGACAAAAAGAAAAAGAAAAAAAAGGAAAACACAAAACCCCCCTAAACTAAAGAAAAAAGAAAGAAAAATTGATAATAATAAAGTAAGAATAAAGATAAAATAAATTAAAAAACAAAGCAAAGCAAAACCGAATCTGAACTGAGAATTTCAACAATTTAAGTCTGTTTGTCGTCAAGTCCGTTCCACCCTATAGAGGTAAAATAATTTTTATAATGGTTAAAGAGGGAGCAATTTATGTTGTATGAAACTGTTCAATACATTTTCCCCAGGTCTTATCAAATTTAACCAAGGGTTCAACAATGTCACTCCTGATTTTTTCTAAATTTAAACATGATATCGTTTCAGAATACCACTGGAGTGTGGTCGGAGGGTTGGAGTCTTTCCATTTGAATAAAATAAATCATCTGGCGATTAATGTGGTAAAAGCAATCAACCGATGGGCGGAGCGGGACAAATGAATAGAATCTAACATTGGTAGCCCAAAAATTGCAGTAATAGGATGAGGTTGTAAATCTATACCTAAGACTACAGAAATAGTATCAAAAATTTATTTCCAATATTTTTCCAAAAGTGGGCAGGACCAAAACATATGGGTCAGTGAGGCCACTTCAGAGTTACATCTGTCACAGGTAGGATTTATATGACCATAAAAACGAGCTAACTTATCTTTTGACATATGAGCTCTGTGAACCACCTTGAATTGTATCAGAGCGTGTCTTGCACACATTGAAGAGGTATTAACTAATTGAAGAATTCTCTCCCATTTCTCTATAGATAAAGACATTTGGAGTTCTCTTTCCCAGTCATTCTTAATTTTATCAAATGTATCTATTTGTAATTTCAAAATCAACTCATAAATAGTCGTTATTAATCCTTTCTGATAAGGGGTCAACTGTAAAAAAAATTCCAAAATTTCGGATTGATGTGGTAACGGAAAAAGGGGTAGAGTAGCCTTAAAAAAATGTCTAATTTGTGAATATCTAAAAAAAGTGTGAATTAGGTAAGTTATATTTATTGGAGAGTTGTTCGAAAGACATAAAACAACCCTCCAAAAACAAATCACGAAAAGCTACTAATCAGTACTAGATAGTTGGAAGAGAAAATTGGATAAAATAGGACTCGATAAGATAAAATCATT
Source organism: Malacoraja senta (assembly GCA_038087875.1). Lineage (NCBI taxonomy): Eukaryota > Metazoa > Chordata > Chondrichthyes > Rajiformes > Rajidae > Malacoraja > Malacoraja senta. The sequence continues at coordinate 40,507 of JAXLNO010002810.1, read as the reverse complement.
TAGTCCAAAAAACTTACGAAATTGAAACCATATTCGGAACGTATGTCTTATTATCGGGTTAGTCGTATCTTTATTCTATCTCGTAATTGTAAAAGGTAACGAGGCCCCTAGAATAGAAGCCAATGATAGCCCTTGTAAGGAATCACGTTCTAGGTTTATCCATCCTGGGCATTGGGTATCTTCTAGATCTTTTGTCCAAAATGTTAAATAACGAACATTGACTGCCCAATAGTAGAGTCTAAGGTTCGGCAATGCCAAACCACCATCTTTTTTTTATTTCTGTAAGTATTTTTTTACCTAGTCTGGGATTTTTATTCTGCCATATATATGAAGAAATTTTGGAGTCTATAATATCGAAGAACGATTTGGCAATAAAAATTGGTATCGTCTGAAATAAATACAGAAATTTAGGTAAAATGAACATTTTAATAGCATTGATTCGGCCAATTAAGGATAAGGACATTGGTGACCATTTAGTAAACTGATGTTTAATATGGTCAATTAAAGGCATAAAATTAGCTTTAAATAAATCCTTGTGTTTCTTGGTGATCTTAATACCTAAATAAGTAAAATTTTCGGTAGTCAATCTAAATGGAAACTGTCCATAACTCGAAACAAAATTATTTAATGGAAAAAGCTCTCTCTTACTAAGATTTTGTTTATAACCAGAAAAACTACTAAATTGGTTAAGTAATGCTGCTATTGCCGGAATAGATTTCTCAGGGTTAGAAATAAATAATAACAGATCATCTGCATAAAGAGATAGCTTATGTGTCTTATTCCCGCGGACAATACCAAAAATATTAGGGGATTCCGTAATAACGGTGGCTAAAGGTTCCAAAGCAATATCAAATAGTAAAGGACTTATGGGACAGCCCTGTCTAGTACCTCGAAAGAGCCTGAAAAAAGGGGATCTCTGATTATTAGTAAATACAGAAGCCTGAGGTATAAGATATATCAGCTTGATCCGAGAGATAAATTTTGGACCAATCTTAAATGTTTCAAGTGTATTGAATAAGTATTTTCATTCTACTCTATCAAACGCCTTCTCGGCATCAAGTGAGATGACACATTCTGGGGTTTTATTAGACGCTGTATATACAATATTCATTAATCTCCTAACGTTAAAGTATGAGTAACGATTTTTAATAAAACCTGTCTGATCTTCAGAGATAATTTGCGGTAAATTTTTTTCCAATCTCATAGCTAATATTTTGGAAAGAATTTTGAAATCTACATTTAACATTGATATAGGTCTATATGATGTCACTTCAGTAGGGTATTTATCTTTTTTAAGAATTAAAGAAATAGAAGCTTCATAAAAAGATTGTGGCAATCTATTCCTTAAAAACCCTTCTTTAAATACCTTGCAAAGCCATGGAGACAATAAATTTGAAAAATACTTTAAAAATTCTACTGTAAACTCATCTAAACCAGGAGCTTTACCAGAATTCATTGACAAAATTGCTTTCAGTATTTCTTCTTCCGTGATGGGTTCATCTAACAACAGAGACTCATTATATGGTAAATTTGGTAAGTTCAGTTTCTTTAAAAACTCATGCATTATATTGGCATCAGTAGGAAAATCTGATTGGTATAGGGAGGTATAAAATTCCTGAAAGGATTTATTAATTTTGTCATGGTCTACAGTTACTGTACCATCCCGTTTACTCACTTTAGTAATCTGACGCTTGGCCGACACTGCTTTCAATTGATTAGCAAGTAATTTACCAGATTTTTCGCCATGTATATAAAATTGACTTTTGGTTTTAAGTAACTGGTTCTCAATCGGTGATACTAATGACAAATCATATCTCAATTGAAGTTCAACTCTATTCTTATAGAGCTCTAAACTAAGAACTTTTGAATATTTTTTATCAATTTCTTTAATCTAGTCAGCCAATGTGTGTATTTCTTTTTGTGTTTTGCATTTTTTATCCCGCAGAGTATGAAATAATTTCTCCATGAATATATGCCTTAAAAGCATCCCAGACTACACCATTGGATATCTCTTCAGTAGAGTTTGTCAAGAAGTAAAAAGCAATCTGATCTTTCATAAAATTAATAAAGTTTAAGTCTTGAAGCAAAGTAGCATTAAAGTGCCATTGTTTAGCACTAAACTTGGAATCAGGTAGTTTGATCGATAGTTTCAATGGTGCATGATCAGAAATAGCAATTGCATCATACTCACATGCAATGACCGATGGAACTAGCCGAGAATCTAGTATAAAATAGTCGATCCTAGATTAACTATGATATACATGAGAGAAAAATGAAAATTCTTTGTCATTTGGGTGTAAGAATCTCCAAATTTCTAACATTCCCGAGTCAAGTAAAAAAGAATTAACAAAATTAGCTGATTTATTTGGAAGCACATGATCAGATGCAGATCTGTCCATCGAGGGATTCAGAGAGCAATTGAAATCTCCACCCATTATTAATAAGTGTTCATTTAAATTAGGAAAGGATGCAATGAATTGTTTAAAAAACTCAGGGTGATCAATATTTGGTGCATAGACATTCACCATAGCGACTTTTTGCCTATAAAGAACACTGGTAATCACCAAGAATCTGCCATATGGATCAGAAATTGTTTCATGGTGAACAAACGGAATTGAGGAGTCAATAAAATTAGAGACTCCTTTCACCTTAGCCTGTGAATTTGAATGAAACTGCTGTCCTCTCCAAAACTTGAAAAATCGTAACTTGTCATCTTGCCTTACATGAGTTTCCTGAACAAAGATAATCTGAGCATTCAGTCTGTGAAGAACTTTAAAAATAATTTCCTCTTAATGGGATGGTTCAAGCCATTCACATTCCATGAAAGGAAATTAATAACTTTATCCATATTGCTTGTAAAAACCATGACGAGACTTCCGGTGGCGCTATGGAGGCTTGAGTCCAGCGCCAACTAGCTCCGTGCCGAAGAAACTAAATACGGGAGAAAATCGGGTCTTACCTGCAGCGATCGCGATCTGAACGGCTGCCTGCGTGACGTCATCAGGCGCGCTACTTTACGGTATATCGTTACAACGTACCCCCACCTGTGTGACACAAAAAAAAGCCGTTAAAGGGAAACTGCAGATGGAAGAGGAAGGCCCTACAGAGGCCTCGGCCTCAGTTACAACGACGGCCCAGGAAGACCCTCCGAAGAAAATAAAACAGAAAAAGTCTGAAATGGAGGATCTTAAAACTTTTCTCGTTGCCGAATTGAAAACCTTTGGAGAGAATTTTGGAGAGAATTTTAAAGAGGAACTTTACTCTTTTAAGGTAGATTTTAAAGCAGAAATGCTTTCTACCGTTCAACAAATACTGGAAATCTGGGAAAGGACGAGGGAGGAAGAGGTCAAGGATCAGATGGAAGCGCTGGAAGCCAGGCTCGTTTCGGTGGAAACGAATGTTAAAACGGAGGTAGACCCCATTCATCACGAACTTGATCAACATAGAACAGCGATAACCGAACTTGAGAAATGGGCGGCGACAAGTGCGGAAACTGTAAGTCGACTCCTTACTGAAAACCAACGCCTCTCCGATATGGTGATCAAATTAAGTGATAAATGTACCGATTTGGAGGGACGTCAAAGACGTAAGAACCTAAGAATTGTAGGGGTGAAAGAAGGAAGTGAGAGGGAAATGGGCCCTCGGGATTTTGTGGCAGACCTATTACAAAAAGCCTTAAAATTGGATCACAAACCTTCACTCGGTCGAGCTCATAGAGCGCAGCGGCGTCGTACACAAGATGATGCCCATCCAAGACAAATTATCGTAAAGGTGCAACTGGATGATGAATTTGACGATATAATGAAGAAAATTGTTCGAGGCGGACAGCTCCTTTTTGAAGGTGTGAGATTCAGTATTTACCGAGATTATCCGGCAGAAGTCTTCAAGAAAAGAGCGCTGTTCACTGAGACAAAAAGAATACTGAAGAATGTACCTGGTTTGAGATACGGCCTGCTTTACCCCGCAAGACTAAGAGTCACCCACAAGTCCAAGGAGCAATTTTTTACAGACCACGAAAAAGCACTGGAATATGCCAAAGAAATCGGTAACATGACCGTAGACTGAAGAATTTACATTACTCCTTAGGAGTCAAGGACTAACAGGACCGCCAGATCTAAAAGGACCTTTAAAGTTCTTTTAAGAGCTTTAAGGACATTCGAAAACCGAAATGGACGGAGGACATTGGAGAAAACCGTGATCTTTGTATTTTTTTTTAAACTTTTTTTTTTTACTAATCATTATTATTATCTGTATATTCATATCTAACTATATATGTAACAACTAATACTTATTAAATATCCATATTACCACTAAAATTATTAACATTAACATTTCTCATAAAAAATTAATACTGTATATGATTGATAACAATGATTAATAATTAATAGTCTTCGATTAACGTAGAAATGAATTACATACTTATATTATATAGGAGGATATGCAAGAGGTAAATTAGCCTACATCATAATAAAGTTTGACGGTTTTTCTCTTTATTTTTCAATTTAAAATTAAATTTATAGATTTAGCGAAAAAATTAATATGATATGTAGAGAATAATAACGTTGTGAATTTTTGCTGTTCTTGAACTTTTCTGCAGGGATACGTGCTTATGTATGTATGCATTTGGGTATATATATATATATATATATATATATGTATATTGTGTGTGTGTATGTATGGGTATGTATATAAGTTTGTTACTCCCAAAGAAGTTATTTGAATGTTAGAAATAATCTTTTTTTTTCTTCGGGCACGGAGCTGGGAAATTTTTTTTCTTACAAAGGCTACGGAAGTCTTTAGAATTCTAGCCACGTTAGTGTGGCTATCACTAACTACACTAATTGTAGATGTAGTTCTTTTTCTTTCACCCTATACTAATCAATTCTATCACTTTTTTCACTTTAAATATTTTTATAACTTAATGTTTGAATGGAAAAACAAGACTAATACAAGGAGATGTGTTCGGAAGAGCGATGTATATGATTTTAAATTCATCTATTTGAAGTTCGGGAGCAGGGTCAGGTTTTATGTGTTGTACCTTCTGCTCGGTTATAGACCACCTTAGAAACAATATGCAAGATGTTAATATGACAAGAGGGGGTCAGGGAATAACATTTTGTAGTTGGAATGTCAAGGGAATCAATGAACCAATTAAGAGAGGTAAAGTTTTGGCACATCTAAATTTAATCAAAACAGATATAATATTTCTCCAAGAAACACACCTTAAAAAGGAATCTCAACATAGACTTAAAGCTAAGTGGATCGCTGAATCATATCATTCCTCTTTTTCCCATAAGTCCAGAGGAGTTGCAATATTAATTCGTAAAGGAATACCTTTTACGAACTCTTCAACAATAGTGGATATTGATGGTAGATATATTATATTAGTTGGAGAGTTAAATGGAGAAAAAGTGATTCTTCTTAATGTATATGGGCCTAACTTTGATAACCCCATGTTTTTTAATAAAACATTTAATAAAATTCCTGAATTTACACAATATAAATTAATAATTGGAGGAGACTTCAATTGTACATTAGATTCATACTTAGCTAGATCATCAAGGCAAAAAAAAGTAAAATCTCAATCAAGTGTATTTCTAAATTCATTTATTAATACCACTAATATTAAGGATGTCTGGAGAATAGAAAACCCAACTGGACGGGAATATTCATTTTACTCACCAGTACATAAAACATACTCAAGAATAGATTATTTTTTAGTTGACTCTACGTTTATCCCATTTATTTATAATTCAAAATACCATAACATTATAATCTCAGATCACGCACCTGTAACATTCATGATTAAATTAAATGGAATGTCTGAGAAACAAGCATATTGGAGATTTAACCCACAAATTTTGAACGAAAGATCATGCCAGGAATATATTATTAAACAGATTCAAATATTTTTTGAGGTAAATGACAACCCTGACACACCTACTTCTCTTATGTGGGAAACGTTTAAAGCGTTTGTTCGAGGTACATTAATTTCTGCTCAAGCATTTTATAATAAAGAGAACAGGATTAAGCAACAAACATTGGAAAGTGAAATCAAGCAACTAGATATAGAAAATGCGAGAATGCCATCTATTTTAAAACATAATAAAATTGCTGTATTGAAATATAAATTAAATAAAATGTATTCAGAACAAGTAATAAAACTTTATCAAAAAAACAAACAATTACATTTTGAATTTTGGAGACAAACCACAAAAACTATTAGCACGTCAGTCACGAAAAATGGAAGGGGAAAAAATAATTCATAAAATTAGAACAGAGACAGGAGAATTATTAAAAATGCCCAAGGACATAAATGATAGATTTCTCCAATACTATCATAACCTTTATTCAACTAAAACCGTAGCACAATCAGAAGGAATAGCAGATTTTTTACTAAAATGTAATTTAAAAGGTTTAGATTCAAACGATAGAGAATTATTAGAAAGGGAGATTACGATAAAAGATATTGAGGAGTCTATTGGCTCTTTAAAAAATGGTAAAGCAGTAGGACCAGATGGTTTAGGCTCCGAATTTTATTAAAAAAATTATGATTTGCTCTGCCCACGTTTACAAAGACTGTATGAGTATATCTATACTCAACAGAAACTTCCAGACACTTTAAATGAATCTATAATAACACATATTCCTAAAGCTGATAAAGATCCGGAAGACCCGGGATCATATAGAGCAATTGCACTTTTAAATACAGATCAGAAAATATTAACTAAAATACTAGCACATAGATTAAGTACAGTGATGAATAAATTAATACACCCTGACCAAACAGGCTTTATTCAGAAACGGTACTCATATTATAATCTATTATTTAATATTATATATTCCAAGAGAATTATTAATGAAGATCTAGCAATAATCTCACTTGACGCTGAAAAAGCATTTGATCAGGTCGAATGGTCTTATTTATTTTCGGTGATGGAAAATATGCAGCTAGGGGAGAAATTCTGTACATGGATAAAACTGTTATATACAAATCCCACGGCTAGAATATTTACAAACCAAAGGTTGTCATCTAAATTTAGCCTATCTAGAGGTTGTAGACAAGGATGCCCGTTATCTCCATTATTATTTGCGCTTGCTATTGAGCCACTTGCAGAAAGAGTCAGGGGGCATCCGGAAATACATGGGTATAACACAAAGGACACAGTGAATAAAATTTCTCTATATGCAGATGATGTATTAATTTACATTACAAAACCAGAAATTAGTATTCCAAACTTATTAAAGCTAATAACCCAATTTGGTTCACTTTCAGGATACAGAATAAATTGGAATAAAAGTGAAATTATGCCAATAAGGGAACATAACAAACAGATAATACAACAATTTCCATTTAAAATAGTAAAGGAAAAATTTAAATATCTAGGTATTTATGTAACTAAGATATATACATCATTATTTAAAGCAAATTTTCCACCATTACTGAATAAACTACATAAGAATATTCAATACTGGAAAACACTTCCTAGCTCAATGGTTGGCAAAATTAATGCCATAAAAATGATTTTTTTACCGCAATTATTATACCTTTTTCAGACAATTCCGATATATCTGGCAATTTTTTTTTTTTAAACTGGACTCTATTGTTAATGATTTTATCTGGGATTATAAGAATCATAGGATAAACAAAAGACATTTGTGTAAATCAAAAATAAATGGAGGCTTGGTTTTACCCAACTTTTTGTTTTATTTCTGGGCAGTTAATATTAAAAATATGAATTTCTGGTTGGAAGAAATAGATCATCAACCAGACTGGTTAAAAATGGAAAAGGAAGATTGTTTACCTTTTGATATCGGTTCGATATTATTTGCTACGTCTAAATTAAACAAAAAAATTTATAGGGAAAACCCTATAATATTTAGTGCTATACGAATTTGGAAACAATTAAAAAAGACATTAAAATTAGATAATTTATCACTTTTTCTTCCAATTGTGAATAACCCTTTGTTTAAGCCTTCATGGTTGGACGGGGGTTTTACACAATGGAAGAATTATGGAATTAAAAATATGGGACAACTTTACAAGGAAGGCACTTTTCTGACAGTTCAGGAGTTGCAACAGACTTATAGACTTCGAGGAAATGATTATTTCAGATATCTTCAACTTAGAGATTATGTAAAATCGAATACTCAAAATTTTCGAATTAGAAATTCAGAAATTCTTGATGAATGTTGGAACAAACATCCTAATACAGAAAAATTAATATCTTATATATATAATATCTTATTATACAGTGACATTCCATCGACGGACTTACACAGACAAACATGGGAAAAAGAATTAAATCAAATAATAACGAAAGATACTTGGGAAGAAAGTTTGCAACACATACATCAATGTTCATTAAACGCCAGACATTCTCTAATACAATTTAAAGTAATACATAGGTTACATTATTCAAAAACAAAACTACATAAAATCTTTCAACATATCTCACCTATATGTGATAAATGTCAACATTTAGAAGCTACCTTATCTCATATGTTTGCAAACTGTATAAAAATTAAAAAATTCTGGGTAAATATTTTCAGTATAATATCTAAAGTAACCAGCACACAATTGGACCCAGATCCAAAATTAATAATACTCGGAATATTAGAATTAAATCAAACATTTAGAACAACACAAAGAAACTTTATTGATTATAGTTTAATAACAGGAAAAAAATTAATTCTAAAATTTTGGAAAGGCCCTACGACCCCCACAATCAAAATGTGGCTTATAGAAATGACGGAGACCTTAAACGTGGAAAGAATCAGATTCTCCCTGTTGGACAAACAGGAATTATTCGTTGGAACATGGTCTCCTTTTATTGATTACTTAAAGGGTCAGAATAGTTCAGCACAGGAACCTGACTAGCACTCGGGGTAAAGAATGGATGAAATGCTATACTTAGAAATGAACGAATATATCTCGAATGAAGTTTTTTATTTTTAATAAATTTTTCCATTCTTCTTTAACTATCTTTTTCCTTTTTTTTTTTTTTGTTTGTTTTTGTTGTTGTTGTTGTTGTTGTTTTTCTTCTCTTTCTTTTCTTTCTTTACTTCATCTATCTCTTTAGTTCTATTTAGTTAAAAAAAAAAAAGGCAAAAGGTATTGCAGACAATGTAATAATAATTGACAATATTATCAATTTAAAAATGTAAGACTGTAATGATGTAAATAGGTTGTGTACTTATCTCCAATAAAAAATATTTTCAAAAAAAAAAAAAAAAAAAAAAAAAAAAACATGTGGGATGTAATGGGTTAATTTCTTGAAGCCTAAAAGTTCATGATACCGGAAAAAGAAAAAATCTAGGGTGACGTAGCCAGAAGTGACGACATTTCAGACATTTTTGTAGTTCAGAGTTTGCACAAATGAAGAACACTAAATAGGTAACAAAAGACCACCCCCCTTCCCATCCCTGTAAAACCCCAAACTGACCAATAGACAGTCAGCAAGCTACCTAATCCCCTCCCCGACCCCATCCCTCCTGGTAACAACTCGGCATCAAGAGAATAATATTTAACCACTCCTAGTCATAACACATTCGTTATTATCTCTTTGAGAGAGAAGAAAATAAAATACAGACTGGCATGGAGTTAAAGAGCGACTGCTACTTATTATTATCCAAGGTCAAGATATGAAAAACAAGAACTGTGTTCTCTTAGTTTGTCTAACGACAGGGGAACACGAATTAACAAAGAAATTCTTAAAAGAATATATATAAAAGAAAAACAACTCGTCCTGTTAAATTCTTAATCATTACCAAACGAAATGTTGTCAAGATAGGAACTGTAAATCTCCAATTATAACTTAATCAGCTATCAATTACTCCCCTTCCTCCTCGTAGCTCTCCAGAAAGCTGGAGGCGTCTTGAGGGCTGTTAAAAAATCGAAAGTTACCGTTGAAAAGTCGAATACGCAATCTAGCTGGAAATAATGAAGCTGGGCGCAGCTTTTTCTTATACAAATCAGACATTACATTATAAAAAGACTTTCTTATTTCCAAAAGCTCGTAACTATAATCAGGAACAAATCGAAACTTGCATCCTTCATATTCAACCACGCCCAACTTTTTTGCTGCCTGGTGAATATTCTCCTTCATTTGCAAAAAATGAAACCGAATGATCAAGTGTCTCGGTTTATTACCGGATTTCTTCCCAATCCTGTGTGCGTTATCCAGGAACGGAAGGTTTTCATTGTGCTCAATGTTGAATGTTTCCTTTATCATTTTAGAAGCATATTTTATAACGTTATCTCCTTCTTGGCCTTCCGGCAAACCAACAATTCATAAATTTAAACGACGGCTTCGGTTTTCTAGGTCCATATTTTTAGACTTGGATTGCTGAAGTGCTCGAGTGTTTTCATTCATTCTCCGTTTCAGTTTTTCAATCTTCAAATCTCTCTCCCGTCCCAGGGTTCGCAAGGTATCAATTTGATCCTTTTGTTCACGAAGTTCATCTTGTAACAAAAACAGTTTTCCTTTGACTTCCTTCAATTTGGTCGAAACTCCTTTCACCATTTCTTCCAAACTGCCAAATCTTGTTTTCATTTCATTTTTCAGCTCATTTTTGAATTCATCGTTCATTTTCGATATTGCTTCTATGATACTGGAATCAGAAGCTGCAGCTGTGGTTGTGGCTTTCCCCTGTTTCTTCCTTGGGGAGCCTCCTTTTCTTCTTGTCTCCATCCTTTTCACGATTAAGGCATGTAAAAGTGTTATCAACACTTTATGAAAAGTTAGACGGTGTCTTGAAATCAAATAGTCACAAGTAACATTGAAAGAGTGGTAAGTGGAAGTTAGAATTTAATGGAGCAAACGAATTTGCAACCTTTACAGCATACTGCCACCAGGAGAGTCTCGATGTTACTTTGAATCCCTTCATCTAAATTTGAATCCCTTCATCTAAATACCACAGGCCCCGCGGTCAGACCTCTTCCACTGGCGATCCTCGGAAATGGATCGCCCACTCCCCGATGGAAACTCTGCAGCCTCTGTATTTCTGTTCATGAAGTCTTCTGCCGACTGTGGTCATTGACAAATCCACACCTGACTCCTGAAGTGTTTCTGATCTGTCGGACAGGTGTTTGGGGATTTTTCTTTATTATAGAGAGAATTCCTGTGTGATCAGCTGTGAAGGTCTTCCTTGGCCTGCAAGTCCCTTTGCGATTAGTAAGTTCACCAGTGCTCTCTTTCTTCTCAATGATGTTCCAAACAGTTGATTTTGGTAAGCCTAAGGTTTGCCTGATGTCTCTAACAGTTATTATTCTTGTTTCTCAGTCTCATAATGCCTATGGTGGCGCCATAGTTTGTGGCAGCCTCGCCTGCAGCTGTTCGTTCTTCACCCGTTTTTTAATTTTTAGTTTGTTAAAAAGTTTTGTTCTGGTGGCCTTTTAGTCTTTTTATGTGGGGGATGGGGGGGAAGGGGGAAACCCTTTTTCCAGTCCCTACCTGGGCGAGGATGCGTCCTTCCTCTGAGTCGCATCTTCGCCCCCTCCTCACGGCCCACTATTTGGATTGGCGCGGCCTTTCCTGCCGGAGACCAGCCAGAGCTTTGAGCTGCAGCTTCAGCACTGAGTTACCATCACGGAGCAGGGCGATGAGTTATCCGGGTCGCTGTGTGGAGCTCCGGAGTGCCGACTTCAACATCGTGGAACTATGGTCTGCGGAGCTCCCAGCCGCGGCAGTGCTGACTTTAAACACCGCGGAGCCTGGGATCTCTCGCCGAAGTCGCCAGACTTCGGGAGCCTCAGTCTCCGGTAGGAAGCGGCCGTTTTGGAATTGCAAGCCGCTGAGAGAGTTCTTCCGACGCCAGAGTTCCTTCATCTGGCGAGAGGGCCTGAAACATCGGGCCGCTGTAGCGGTGACTGCGGAGGCCTCGATAGGCCTCGACCACGGGTGAACATAGAGGAAATGGACTGAACTTTGATGCCTTCCCTCACAGTGGGAAACGTTAATCCCGCTGTGGGGGGATGCTTTTTATGTTTAATGTTAAATTCTATAATGTTGTGTTTATTTTATTTGTGTGCTGCAATGGCAACTCAACTTTCACTGCACCAATTGGTGTATGTGACAATAAATGTCCTTTGTCCTTTGTCCTTGTCCTTTTACTTTCATTGGCACAACTTCGGTCCTCATGTTGATAAACTACAATAAATGTTTCCAAGATTGTTGGAAAGACTGGAGGAATGACTAGTTACTGAGAGCTCTCTTATACCTGCATTAAGGAGGCATTTAAACACACATAAGTAATTACAATACAATACAATAATACCTTATTTGCCAAGTATGTTTTGCAACATAGGTGGAATTTCATTAGCCAAGTCAGTCATACAAATAAAAAGCAATAGAACACACAAAATACATTTTAACATAAACATCCACCACAATGACTACTCCACATTTCTCACTGTGATGGAAGGCGAAAAAAAAGTTCAATCTCTTCCCTTCTTTCTCCTCCCGCGGTCGGGGGCCTCGTGCCTTCCATTGATGGAATGATCTTTGTTATATACAATGTTTACATATTAACATATTCTGTTGTGCTGCAGCAAGTAAGAATTTAATTGTCCCATCCGGGACATATGACAATAAAACACTCTTGACTCTCTTGACTTGACTCTTACTCCCGAAGCCGATGGTCGGGCCCACCGCATCGGGGCGATCCAACTCCTGCATCGGGGAGAATCTCAGCTGACTCCGGGTCGGGGCTTGCCGAACCTTCTGCATCGTTGGAGCATCCTGACTCGGTCTCTCCCGAGACTGCGAGCTCTCAATGGTAAAGTCTGCGGGCCGCGGTTGGAGCGATCCCAGGCAAGGGATCGGCTCCGATTGTAAGTCCATGCCCCATGATGGAGCTCAAAGTCAGTTCGAGCGAGGCTTCTGGGTCAAAGATGTTAGGCCGCAGAGCGACCGGAGACATGATCCAGAAAACAATCGCTTCTCCGGCAAGGTAAATGTTGTATAATGAGACCCATACACAGGAGTAACAACTCATAGTCTTTATTGTAACAGAAGTGGAGGAAACATGACATGCTATTCTCTCCGTAGTCAGCATCAAATCTGACCATGAGATGGTGAATGCACACCGAACAGGACTCTATCTTCTCATGCATATAGTCAGTCATTCCGAGCCAGAAAAACATGCTTTTCACTCTTAGAGTAGCCGCCTCTGCGCCTGGGTGACCCCCATGGACGGCATGAAATTATTTGTTGTGTAAGGAGGCAGGAATTACAACTTTGTGGTCCTTTACGATAATACCATCTTGTAGTACCAGTTTGTGACAAATGGAGAGGAAGGGCCGAATTGGGAGTGTTAGTCTGTTTTGCTTGTCCAGTCTCCCATGCTGTATGACAGAGGAGACTAATTGTAAGGTATCGTCAGCAGCAGTCTGGGCTGCCAGGTCTTCCAAACAGGACAAAGGAACATAGGAGACCATCATGATAACGAAGCAATCATCATCCGTTGATGGCTTCTCGCAGGTCTTATGTGGAGCTTGCGACAGAGTGTCAGCTAAATGCATGTCTTTGCCACGTTTGTCATGTTCTGTAGTTGTAACATCATACGTTGGAGACGTGCTGGAGCAGTGGTTGATGGTCATTCCGAATTTCATCGAACTATCATCCCCACTGCGCCAGCTAACTCCCAAATACACTCTATGGTCCTGGAATGAACAAATGGTTGGTCAATTTCAATTGTGACTGTTTTTCAGAAGATAATATCATTGAATTTCCAGCAGCTCCTTTGAAAATTGAGCGTAGAGTAGTTTGTGTGTCAGTCATAGTGCGAGAAGCGTAGGCAATACGTTTGTTGCCGTCACTGTTGTTTTGGAGGCAGGTTGCTCCAAACCCATACTGGGAGGCATCGCAAGTTAGAGTATCAGGCAGTTTAACATTGAAAAAAGTGAGGGTGGGGGCACAAGACATCTGTTGTTTAAGACCGTTGAACGCCTGCAGTTGTTCATGCCAGGACCATACAGTATATTTGTGAGTTAGTTGGTGCATTGGGGCTGATAGTTCGCTGAAATGCGGAATGAATTTCCCCAAGTAGTTTACCATTCCAAGGAATCTCTGCAGACTGGTCACATCTGTGGGTGCTGGCAACTTGTTGATTGCAATAGTCTTCGATGGATATGGTTTAAGACCGTCACTGGTGACCCACGTAGTTCACCTCGCTCACCCGGAATTTGTACTTTAGGGGGTTAAACTTGAGGTTGATCTCTTTGGCGCGTTCTAGAACCCTCTCTATGTTTGCGTCGTGTTCTTGGATATTTTGTCCAGCAATGAGAATGTCATCAACTATAATTGAGGATGGGTAACCAGCAAATAGTTGTCCCATGGTGCACTGAAACACTTGCCGAGTTTATGCCCAACGGCATACGTAGGAATTTGTAACATCTTCATCCCACTTCTGACACCATGTTGTGTAATTAGACCCATACACAGGAGTAACAACTCATAGTGTTTATTTTAACACAAGCGGATGAAACATTACACGCTATATTCTCCATAGTCAGCATCAAGTTTGATCGAGAGATGGTGAAGTACCATTATCAACAGTCCAGGGTAGGGATGAAGATCCGAACTGGCTAAATATGGAATGTGCAGCATGCATAATACGTGTCGTGATAGATATAGTAAAGGTAGGCTAATATGGTTAATCTACAGTAAGAGACTGAAAAAACTTTTCCCCCGACCCCTCCCCCATTCATCACATAAAACAAGCTAGAGAACATTTACACAAACTTTTGAAACACTTAAAATAACAAAAAATAGACGGAAAAAAAGTGTTGGCGAGGCTGCCAATGGTGCGGCGCCTATGAAACCATATGTCCCAAACATTATGGTTCCCTGAAATGGGGGACTATTTATAAACACAGGTGTAATTTCGACATGGTGAAAGGAAAATGTATAACAAATACCCTTTAATAAAATCTGACAATGTGCACTTCAACTGCATGTGATTTTATTCTATTACAAATCTCAAATTGTGGAGTACAGAGGCAAATAAATAAATGATGGGTCTTTGTCCCAAACATTATGGAGGGCACTGCATATACTCTCGCACACTCTAACACTCTTACAGATACACGTACTCTCTCGTGAACTCACATTACACCTGTGGAACGATACGCCTTTTCCAATAGATTTGAAACCGAGTTACCAGAGCCCTTGTTCTTTGCGGCCTGGGACATTCAAAAGTCCGAACTCAAGAGTTTGCTATCTCATATCAGCATATTTAATGTGTAACCAGCGACCCAAACAACTTCGACCACTGCCAAGCAACCATTAAGTACGCATACCGCCTCATCCCCTGACCGCACTTTGATACATTTGATCATTTGGTGCTTCTACCCCCTGATTGCAAGTATAAACTCAAGCAGGAAGATCCAAAACTGAAAGTCGTGCAGTTCGGGTCTGACGAAACAGAACAATTCTTTGCGACAGCTTTCAGACATTGGACATGACCATATTCAAGGACATTGCCTGTGACGTGAATGAGCACGTCACTTTCGGTGGAACTAAAGGGATACCAAGCAGTACAAGATATATTTTTCTATCCTTTGCAATGCAATCAACGGTTTGGAGTAAATTCCGGATCTTGTATCAGTCCCGGGATAATCACGCCGAACCACGCCACTTGTAGCAAAGGTTGATACCATGGCGAGAAACAATGTGATGTCTAGCAATCCCTCCGAGTCCGATGCATTCTGTACTGACGTTGAATATGTCATAGAGGTAAGAGTGAAGTTGGGACATGCAGAGGGGAACGTGAGAAGGGCGGAGAGGAGGGAATGTGAGAGATGAGTAAGGAGGAGGGAGTGGTGATTGAGACAGGAAATGGGAGAGAGACATATTTTGAGAGTTGGGAAGGGAAGGGCGAATGAGGAGGAGGTGAAGTAGAGATTTAGTTTAGTTTCGCTTATTCTTGCCACTTGTACCAATATAGTTGAAATCGTATTCTGCCACCTATCCAGTAAAGGGGAGAGGAAAAGTGGAGAATGCGTGAAGGGCGAGAGTAAGAGGGTAACAAAATAATATTTGGGAGGTACAGTATAAGGGGAGAGAGTGCGAGGGGGAGGAATAGATAGAGGGGTCATGAATAAGGTAGGGAGTGAAGAGAGTTAGAATGACAGGGAAGAAGGAGAGAGGGGAAAGGAGGATGCTAACTGAAGGCAAGCACAGAGGAGGTTGTAGATTGATGATGCATGTGAACCAATCACACTCATCAACAGCGGCAACCCCATCTGCAACAACCTCCACCAGCACTGCCTTGGTCGCCGCTGGCTGCTGACATTTTCGAATGGTGCACTAAGCACTACCTCGTTCTGGTTGACTCTTTTTCCAACTGGTTTGAACTTGACGAACTGACCTCCCTCACGTCTGAGATGGTCATCAAGAAGCTGAAACGACACTTCTCAGCCTATGGCGCTCCTGTCATCCTGAGAACCGACAACGGTCGGCAGTTCACCAGCCACTTGTTCAAGCTTTTCGCAGATCGATGGAACATCCAGCACGTCACAAGCAGTCCCGAGTATCCACAGAGTAATGGACTCGCTGAACGCGCTGTCAGAAGTGCCAAGCACTTGCTGGAGGCAGCGCAAATTTCAAAGTCAGACGTCTATCTCGATCTCCTGAATCTCAGAAGCATCGCCAGAGACAGAACCTTGGGGTCACCAGCACATCGTCTGCTGTCCAGAGTGACGAGGTCTCCGGTCCGCATCGCACAACAGCAGTTGGTCCCTCGGGTGCTGAAGCCCGCCACTATCCAGCAACGTCTCCAAGAGAAGCACGACATCCAGAAACGGTCATACGACTGTTCCAGCAGACCACTCCAGCCTCTACCGCCGGGCCAGGTCGACCGTCTACGAACTTCAACTGGACATTCTCATCTGGGCACTGTTGTACGCCCGACTGATGAGCCACGATCGTACCATGTGGAATGTGAGGGAGCGGTATACCGGAGATGTCGACAACACCTGCTTGCTGCGAGAGAGCCCCGACCACCGCCTGCTGATCCCTATGCTCCACCGCTACAGTTCCAGCCGCCTTTCGCAATGTCTCCCGCCCGTCCCCGCATGCCTTGCACCCCCACCACGTCCCTCGGTCTCCACTAACCACGGGGTTACACCTACCGCATGTTTCCCCTCTCGGTCACCACAAGCCTCTCCCGTGCGATTTTCACCACAAGCCTCTCCGACTAATCCTTCGGTGGAGGGAGGGGATGGTTGGGTCCGCACGCGCTCGAGCCATGTTAGTAGACCACCAGACAGATATGGCGAGTATGTTTAATACACTTCCTTTCCACATTTAATCTTTAGGGGGAAGGATGTAGATTGATGATGCATGTGAACCAATCACACTTAGCCAGCATCACTAACTCCACCCCACTATATCATTTATACTAACGCCTATTCCCAGCACCGTCAGTCTGAGCAGCTAGGATGAACTGACAACACATTGTCTTTAAATGCTGCCAAGTTACAGTGCTGATTAAAGATGTGTTTAAACCATATACTGTCACAGGTGCCTGTCTACAGGAGGGAACTGAACAAATTATGTTTCGGTTCCTGATCTTTCTTCAGACTGGAGAAGGGTCCTGACCCGAAACACCATCTGTCCATTTCCCCCCCACAGATACTCTCTGGTCTGCTGAGTTCCTCCACCAACTTGTGGGGTACCGCAAGGCTCGGTGCTGGGGTTGCAGCTATTTACAATATACATCGATGATTTAGATGAGGGGCTTGGGGGTAACATTAGCAAAATTTCAGATGACACAAAGCTTGGTGGCAGTGAGAACAGTGAGGAGGATGCTATGAGAATGCAAGGTGACTTGGATAGGTTGCGTGAGTGGTCGGATGCATGGCAGATGCAGTTTAATGTGGGTAAATGTGAAGTTATCCACTTTGTTGGCAAAAACAGGAAGGCGGATTATTATCTGAATGGTGTCAAGTTAGGAAAAGGGGAAGTACAATGGGATCTGGG
This sequence comes from Malacoraja senta, assembly GCA_038087875.1. Classification (NCBI taxonomy): domain Eukaryota; kingdom Metazoa; phylum Chordata; class Chondrichthyes; order Rajiformes; family Rajidae; genus Malacoraja; species Malacoraja senta. The sequence continues at coordinate 22,520 of JAXLNO010002810.1, read as the reverse complement.
TGGCCTTGATCATCAGTCACTGAAAGTAAGCATGCAGGTGCAGCAGGCAGTGAAGAAAGCGAATGGCATGTTGGCCTTCATAACAAGAGCAGTTGAGAATAGAAGAAAGATGTCCTTCTGCACTTGTACAGGGCCCTGGTGAGACCACACCTGGAGTATTGTGTGCAGTTTTTTTCTCCAAATCTGAGGAAGGACATTCTTGCTGTTGAGGGAGTGCAGCATAGATTCACAAGGTTAATTCCCGGGATGGCGGGACTGTCATATGTTGAAAGAATGGAACGACTAGGCTTGTATACACTGGAATTTAGAAGGGTGAGAGGGGATCCCATTGAAACATAAAGGATTTTTAAGGGATTGAACATGCTAGAGGCAGGAAACATGTTCCTGATGTTGGGGGTCCAGAACCAGGGGCCACAGTTTAAGAATAAGGGGTAGGTCATTTAGAACGGAGATGAGGAAAAACGTTTTCACCCAGAGAGTTGTGAATCTGTGGAATTTTTGGCCTCAGTAGGCAGTGGAGGCCAATGCTCTGGATGCTTTCAAGAGATAGTTAGATAGAGCTCTTAATGAAAGCAGAATCAAGGGATATGGGGAGATGGCAGGAATGAGGTACTGATTGTAGATGATCTGCCATGATCACAGTGAATGGCAGTGCTGACTAGAAGGGCCGAATGGCCAACTCCTGTACCTATTGTCTATTGTCTACATGCCCATCCAAATGTTTTTGAAATCTATCTCCACATGACGTCCGTCAGCTTGTTCCATAAATGTAGCACCCTCTGTGTGGATAAAGTTGCCTCTTAGGTTCCCTTTAAATCTTTCCCCTCTCACCTTAAAGCTATGCCCTCATGATTTAGTCACCCCAACCCTGGGAAAACAGTGACTTTATTGCCTTCTTCACTCCAGTGAAAACAGTCCCAGCCTATCCAGTCTTTCCATATCATTCAAATCCTCCCAGTTTCATCCTCGTGAATCTCTTCTGTACCCTTTATAACTTAATGACAGCGTTCCTATAGTTGAAATTGTTCCCATATATTTAGTTGGAATTATTCCTATAGTTGGGTGACTAGAACTGTGCACAATAGTCCAAGTGTGGTCTCACCAACAATATCTTTCAAAGAGAATTTCTCTTTCTTCTTCAATTCATCTTTCAGCTCTGCAACTCTTGAAAACTCTGCATATTGAAACATTGCTGATCCTAATCTCTTTCCACAGGGCCCATGAGTGGAATACACATGGTAAGCCTGCTATTCAGAAATTAACAGTGCATGAGTACTTCAAGAAAGCTCTGGACTACTACAGGTAAGGACCTGATGTGTGTATCTCACTGACATGCAGCCCCACCACCACCACCTACGGGGGGAGAGAGAGACAAAGTGAGGGAGGGTGGCAAAGAGACAAATATATGGAAGGAGGGAGAGAGACGGAGGCAGGGAGATGGAGAGAGAGTGAGAGCGAAAGCGAAAGGAGGGAGAGGAGGATGACGGAAGGAGAGAGAGTCTGAGGCAGAAGTGATAGAGAGAGTAAGAGTTACAGAGGGGGAGAAAATGAGAGGGGGAGGGGAGATTGAGGACTGAGAGCAAGAGATGGGAAGGAAAAGATGGAGAGAGAGGACGGAGAGAGCAACAGTGTAATTAGAAGCAGAGAGAGAGAAAGAGGGTGGGAGATAAATGATGCAGTGAGGGAGAGAGAGAAGGGGAGGCACACAGATGTAACAAAACACACAGACATAGGAAACAGAGGCAGACACAGGAAGATGAGGAATGTGTGAAAAGAGAGCCGAGGCAGACATGGCGAGACTGAGATAGATGGCGAGATATGCAGACTGACGGGGAGAGGCAGAGGTAGAATATAACCATATAGACAGAGAGCTGTGCAGCATGGAAACAGGGCCTTCAGCATCTCTTCCATACTAACCTAAGTGTTTACCTCGAGCCAGATCCATTTGCTTCCTTTTTGCCCATACACCTCTACATCTTTCCAATCCATGTACTTCTCCACATATCTGTTGAATATTGTTATTGTACTCACCTCTCCCACTTCTTCTGGCAGCTCATTCCATATACCCACCACCCGCAGGTCCCTTTAAATCTTTCCCCTCTCATCTAAAATCTAGTTTTAGACTCCCTAACCCTTGGGGTAACTCCAGTGGAGATGGACAGAGAGGTGCACAATGCAACAGGAAGACAGATTGTTTTCGGTCACAAATCGTTGCTTGTCTCCAATGTGATTGTGTGCCAGAGAGGGCGAGTGTGTGGAGTGGTGGGAATACGGAGAGGGGGCTCATGGCTCAATGGGGATTAAGCAGAGAGGGCGAGGAATGTGGAGATGGTTTGTTGGTGAGGGGGAGGAAGGGATGCAGGAATTTGTATTTATTTATGAGTGTTGAATGTTGATGCGCAGCAATACAAAACTATTCTTTGTTTGTGTTGCAGTGATGTGAAAAGTTGTACAAAAAAAGAACCAGCGGTAAGGCATGCTCAATGAATGGTTCTTTGTTGCAAGGTGTTTGTGTTCTGAGATAGGAACCTAATGTTACCAATGTACAGGTACTGCCAGCACTGTCTCTTCCGTATTCCCCCTCCCCTGACCACACCACGTGTCGTGTCTCCCCCCCCGTGTCGTGTCTCGCCCCCTGCGTCGTGTCTCCCCTCCATGTCATGTCTCCCCAACCGGGTCATGTGCCCACCGCGTCATGTCTCCCCCTCTCCCCCCCCCCCCGCCTCAAAAACTCATTGGAATCTCCTGCATCTTAACTGCCAGAGATCTCCCATGCAATCTTTTTGCTCTCTGGATTTTTTTTACGGACATCCTTGACAAGGATATTGGCAGGACTTGAGGGCCTGAGCTATAGGAAGAGATTGGGCAGTCTAGGACTTTATTCCCTGGAGAGCAGGAGGATGAAGGATGATCTTACAGTGAGTTTAAGATCATGAGGGGAATAGATAAGGTGAATGCACAGTCTTTTACGCAGAGTAGGGGAATAAAGAATCGAAAGCCATAGGTTTAAGATGACAATAGACAATAGACAATAAGTGCAGGAGTAGGCTATTCGGCCCTTCGAGCCAGCAGCGCCATTCAATGTGATCATGGCTGATCAACCCCGATCAGTACCCCGTTCCTGCCTTCTCCCCTATCCCCTGACTCCACTATTTTAAGAGACCTATCTAGCTCTCTCTTGAATGCATCCAGAGAATCTGCCTCCACCGCCCTCTGAGGCAGATAATTCCACAGACTCATCACTCTATGTGAGAAAAAGTGTTTCCTCGTCTCCGTTCTAAATGGCTTACTCCTTATTCTTAAACTGTGGCCCCTGGTTCTGGACTCCCCCATCATCCGGAACATGTTTCCTGCCTCTAGTCTGTCCAAACCCTTAACAATCACCCTTAACAATCTTATATGTTTCAATGAGATACCCTCTCATCCTTCTAAACTCCAGAGTGTACAAGCCCAGCTGCTCCATTCTCTCAGCATATGACAGTCCCGCCATTCCAGGAATTAACCTTGTAAATCTAGGCAGCACGATCTCAATAGCAAGAATATCTTTCCTCAAATTAGGGGACTAAAACTGCACACAATGAGGTCTCACTAGGGCTCTGTACAACTGCAGAAGGACCTCTTTGCTCCTATATTCGATTCCTCTTGTTATAAAGGCCAACATGCCATTTGCTTTCTTCATTGCCTGCTGTACCTGCATGCTTACTTTCATAGTCTGATGAACAAAAACCCCCAGATCCCGTTGTACTCCCCTTTTCCCAACTTGGCGCCATATAGATAGTAATCTGCCTTCCTGTTTTTGCTACCCAAGTGGATAACCTCACATTTATCCGCATTAAACTTCATCTGCCATGCATCTGCCTACTCTCCCAACCTGTCCAAGTCACCCTGCATTCTTATAGCATCCTCCTCACAGTTCACATTGCCACCCAGCTTTGTGTCATCTGCAAATTTGCTAATGTTACTTTGAATCCCTTCATCCAAATCATTGATGTATATTGTAAATAGCTGCGGTCCCAGCACCGAGCCTTGCGGTACCCCACTACTCACTGCCTACCATTCAGAAAGGGACCCGTTAATCCCTATTCTTTGTTTCCTGTCTGTCAACCACTTCTCTAACCATGTCAGCACTCTATCCCCAATACCATGTGCCATAATTTTGTCCACTAATCTCCTATGTGGGAACTTATCAAATGGTTTCTGAAAGTCCAGGTGCATTCTATCCACTGGATCTCCCTTGTCCATTTGCCTAATTACATCTTCAAAAAATTCCAGAAGATTAGTCAAGCATTATTTCCCCTTCGTAAATCCATGCTGACTCGGACCGAGCTTGTTACTGCTATCCAAATATTCGGCTATTTCATCTTTTATAATTGACTCCATCATCTTCCCCACCACCGATGTCACGCTAACAGGTCTAAAATTCCCTGTTTTCTCTCTCCCGCCTTTCTTAAACAGTGGGATAACATTAGCTACCCTCCAATCCACAGGAACTGATCCTGAGTCTATAGAACATTGGAAAATTATCACCAATGCATCCACGATTTCTGGAGCCACTTCCTTAAGTACCTTGGGATGCAGACCATCAGGCCCTGGGGAGTTATCAGCCTTCAGTCCCATCAGTCTATCCAACACCATTTCCTGCCTAATGTGGATTTCCTTCAGTTCCTCCATAACCCCAGATCCTCTGGCCACTACTATATCAGGAAGATTGTTTGTGTCCTCCTTAGTGAAGACAGATCCAAAGCACCTGTTTAACTCCTCTGCCATTTCCTTGTTCCCCATAATAAATTCACCTTTTTCGGTCTTCAAGGGTCCAACTTTGGTCTTAACTAATTTTTTCCTCTTCACATACCTAAAGAAGCTTTTACTATCCTGCTTTATATTCTTGGCTAGCTTACCTTCTTACCTCATCTTTTCTCCCCGTATTGTCTTTTTGGTTATGTTCTGTTGTTGCTCTGAGAGGGGAAAGATTTAACAGGAACCTGAAGGGCAACGTTTTCACACAGGTGGTTGTGGGTAAATAGAATGTTGGGTATATGGATGGGTACATGGATAATAAAGAGGGATATGGGCCAAGTGCAAGTAGGTGGGACTAGTGTAGATGGGGCATGTTGGTCAGCATGGGCAAGTTGTGCCTATGGGCCTGTTTCTGTGCTGTGTGAATCCATTACTATAAATGTGCCCTGCAACCTGTGTACTCCTCCAGGGATACACTTTGTCACAGACACCTACACCTACCCATGCCTCCGTTTTCCTGACCTTTTCAGGAAATTTACTCAATATCAATTTAACTTTGGTGCTTCCCTTTGCCGGTTCTGTAGTGGGATCCTGAACCTGAAATGTTAGATCTGTTTCTTTCTCCATACACGCCACCTGACATGCTAAGGTTATTTATTGTTTTCTATTTGATTTCAGATTTCCAGCCAATCTGTCATCCAGTAATACACACTGATGTAATGTGCTTGGAGCAGTCGGCACTTCCCTCTCCGAGTTTCATTAGTTTGTCATCGTCTTTTCTGACTGAAGGATCAGTTGGTCAGTCCACTCCTGGTAACCTTCACTTTCCTTTGTTCACAGAGAGCCAAAGCCTGCTTCGAGAAACTGCCGTCTGTGAAGGAATGTGTAAGTATCAAGTCCTGAAGGTAAAAGCTCACAACCAGTCGATAATCCATGTTCCCCTTAATATCCAGAAATCTAGAAACCTCTGCTGTGAATGGACACCCGTGTGCAATGAAATCGAAAGAATTGCCACCTATGAGGAAAGGGATTTTTTTCGGATCTCAGTGCTCAACAGCCTGTCCCAACTTGCAATCCCAACAACCCTCTACTTCTACACTTCTCAACTAGAGGAAACAACACAATAAATGCCCTCCCAATGCCTATAATGCATAAGCAAGTCATTATGAGGTTATTACCAAAGAGGAATGAAAGATTCTAAGGGGAGTGAAAAGATGAACTACGAGGGTAAGCTGGCCAAGAAGATAAAGAAGGGTAGTAAAAGCTGCTTAGGTATGTTAAGAGAAAAAGATTAGTAAAGACAAAGGTGGATCCCTTGAAGGCAGAAACAGGTGAAATTATTATGGGGAACACGGAAATGGCAGAAGAGTTGAACAGGTACTTTGGTTCTGTCTTCACTAAGACAATCTCCCAGAAATACTAGAGGACAGAGGATCTAAGGAGACAGAGGAATTGAAAGAAATTTGCATTAGGCGAGAAATAGTATTGGCCAGACTGATGGGACTGAAGGCTCATAAGTGACTGGATCGGTCATGGTCAACATGGATTTATGAAGGAAAAATCCTGCTTGACTAATCTCCTGGAATTTCTTGAGGATGTGACAAGTAAAATGGATGAAGGGGTGTATCTGGTCTTCCAGAAAGCCTTTGATAAGGTCCCTCATAGGAGATTATTGGGCAAAATTGGAGCACATGGTATTAGGGGTAGGGTATTGACATTGATAGAGAAATGGTTGGCAGACAGTAAACAAAGAGTAGGAATAAACGGGTCCTTTCAGAATGGCAGGTAGTGCCGAGTGGAGTGCCGCAAGGCTGCAACTATTTACAATATATATTCATGATTTACATGGATTTAAAAGTAACACTAGCAAATTTGCCGATGACACAAAGCTCGGTGGCAGTGTGAACTGCGAAGAGGATGCTAGGAGGTTGCAGGGAGAATTGGACAGGTTGAGTGAGTGGGCAGATGCATGGCAGATGCAGTATAATGTAGATAAATGTGAGGTCATCCACTTTTGTGGCAAAACCAAGGAGGCAGATTATTATCTTAAAAGGTGTCCGATTAGTAGAAAGGGAAGTGCAACGAGACCTGGGTGTCATAGACATAGAAAATAGGTGCAGGATGAGGCCATTCAGCCCTTCAAGCCATATATGCAGGCATGCCACAAGTGTCCATCGCCTGCATCACTACAGCAGGATATCCATGAGCAATGACAGGCTGTCTGCACTCGCCTTAATTCACATTCACAATTACTTTGCCCATGACTTGGACAAAGTCGTGACTATGTTTGCAAAATTACATTCTCATAAAATGGAACTGGAAAATGTGATTAATGGCTAAATGGCAATATATGCTGGTCTGCCAAGAATGTTGTCAATGTCTGTGAGAGAAACCCTGATCTGCTAATCCTCTCACACTTTGGGAGCCCAAACAGGGCACTGCAAGAAGAGGTAGAAGTCGGGCTACCTACATTCAGTGTACCAGCTGCGGAACGACACGGGCCTTGGACAGCGTTAACGAAATGAGGACTGCCATTAAAGATAAAGTCACACTTTGGGAGACCAAACGGGGCACTGCAAGAAGAGGTTGAAGTAGGGCCACCTACATCAGTGTACTCCGGAATGACAGATGCTTTGACAGCATTAACAAACTGAGGACTGCCATGTTAGATAAACTGGTCTGAGGTGCTATATTCGTGGAACCAGGGATGGCATATAGACTAAGGCCAACAAATGCCTTTGCATTAGTAGAAGTAGTAAATGGCAATATACATTCAGGAGCACCTGAATGATTTTGCAGCATCATGCCAGCATGCTGTATGCTGAGTGACAGTGAACTAAGAACTAATTCCAGTCATGCTAGTCAGCATGGCTCAAAAATAATAACACTGGGTGATTTTTTTAAATTGTACTTACCATGCTACTCACCTTTATGGGACATTAATGCAACATCATGCTAGCATGTTTCATTGTTTGGTAAACTATATGATGAATTGTGAAATTTATATTATGTTATTATATATTTTTATGTTATGGAATCAAAATCAAGAATTATAAATTCACATTTCAAAAATGGTTTCACAATTCAGTAGTACTGATTTTCAGTATTCCATACTGATATTTGAGAATACACGAGGTTGCATGCAAAATACTGATTTTCAAAAATCCAGTTTCTGTGTAGTACGTTCTATTGCATTTATGTGAGAAATACCAATTTCTCAAACAAAATACTGATTTTACTTCGGAGTCACGTGAGTGACGACGCGAAGAGCCCGTCCAGCACGCATGCGCGACATTAGCGATCACGCAGTGCAACAGCGACGACCGGGAGTACAGGCGCTCCCGCTACAAGTTTAAACAGCGGACCATCAGGTAAGTCTTACTCTGAGGTCGTAATCAGCAAGCTGTGCTCTGCTCTGTATTCCAGGGGAACTGGAAAAATGAGTAGCACGGCAAAGGAGAAAACCGCCCCCCGTTCGACTCCAACAGAACGGGAGTGTCTCATCAGTGGGGGGCGAGAGGTGGCACCTGGACCGCATATGCTGCAGTCCACCCTCATCGAGACCGAGCCGAGCCCAGTCCCGCTAGCGCAGCCTGACCAACAGCAGCGGGCTGGAGGCAAATCAAGGCACAAACATACCGGCCGGTTATGTCTCACTCCGATGAGGAGGCTCTCCGCCTTAGAGCGGCAGAGCTAGCTGCCTGAGCCGCATGGGAAGGATCATGGAGCAAATGCTCCAGCGAGACTTGCTTCGGGAGCTGGAGCAGTCTCGCCAAGGGAACTCAGGCACTCCCACATCAGTGCTCTACAATGCACTGGCCATCGCTTTCCCCTCAGCCGAGGGCAGCGTTGGCGATCAGGGCTGGGCTGGTCAGGAACAGGGGTCATTGGCTGAAGATGTCGGGTGTACGCTTGGGGTACAGGATCAGGAAGAGCTGCTGGGTGTGGAGATTCGCTACGTGGTTACACCACGAGCAGGGCGGCCATTCCAGCCAAAACTGGCGGCCAGCATTAACCACCTGTCCCTCAAACCCCTACAAGACAGGTACTTAATGAGGCACTAGAGCTGGAAAACTGCAGTTCACTCAATGTACCGGCTGTTAACAGCCAAATCTGGGGGGGGGGGGGGTATGTGGGACAGAGTATCCGGAACCAGGAGCTAAAATCCTCAAGCTCCTGATGACAGGGATAACAGCCCATGCTCGTTCCGTGGATGGGGTGGATATGACCACAAACCAGCAAGACACTCTGGCTCTGCTGTGCAACACCCAACATGAGATAAACAACCTCCGCAAGGAGAGAATAAAACCTGCCCTCAATCCCAGGTAAGCAGGACTGTGTAAAACGCCGGCCTCAGAGCCGCAGATCCTGTTATTCGGAAAGGCTAGTGAAAGACCTGGAGGAAGAGTCCAAAGCATTTGGCCTCATGAGGGCAGGCCCCGGAACGAGCAGACCCACACTAAAAACCAGACAGCAGTACCCCACCGCGTCCACCAGTCGACGTCAAATTTATGGGACTGGTGAAAGCTCGGGGTCCGCATTCTATCCCCGAAAGCCTTTTTAGGCCAGGGCCCAGAGCGGACCCCATGGAAAATACGCCACCCCCAATCAGCAGTACATCCAGCAGTACAACGACGGATGAACAAACTGAAGAAAGCAACACTACCATAACTATGGAGGTAGGTGGGTCTGGTTCCTAACAGCATGTAAAAGTGGGGGAACTGTACTAACAGGGGGGAGATTACACCTGTTCATTGAAGCATGGAGGTCTATCACGAATGATAGTTATATACTTAACAGTATTCGTGGATACAAAATAGAGTTCATTCAAGAAACCATGCCACCAGTTCAGCACGTACCCCAAAGGGTCTTTACCCTCTCAGTCAAAGAAACTAGAGGGATAAGCAGAACTGGTGAGGTTAATTACAAAGGGTATCATTGAGAAATCCAAACATGAACCTTTGGAATTTGTCTCAACTATATTTACGAGACACAAAAAATATGGTGGATGTGAAATTCATCATTGACTTAACCTCACTAAATACCTTTGTTAAGTATGTACATTTCAAAATGGAAACATTTGTAACTGCCAAACAACTGATTTCCAAAGGCCTACTATTCAGTACCCATTCATAAGGGTCATCGCAGATACCTGAAATTTACCTGGATGGGGCAACTATGGCAGTATAAAGCGTTGCCTAATGGGTTGACATCAGCCCTAGACTATTTACCAAGATATTAAAACCAGCCTTGGCAACATTAAGGAAACAAAGACATATTGTCATGGCATATCTTGATGATATCCTAATAGTAGGCAAAACCATGGAGTTGGCTAAATCAGCTGCATTAGCTACCAAACAATTGTTTGAAACCCTGGGATTTGTCATACATCCAGATAAATCGAAGTTGACGCCATCCACAACTATGGACTATCTGGGATTCACAATTAACTCAATCCACATGTCTGTAACGTTGCCAAAAGGTAAAGCAGCAGATTTGGCACAGACGTGCAACAATTTAATGGTAAGCAATCGACCAACCATCCAACAAGTGGCAAGAGTAATTGGCAAAATGGTAGCAACATTTCCAGCTACACAATTTGGACCCCTGCACTATCAGCACCTACAAAGGGCAAAGGTACAGGCGTTGAAACGACATGCAGGTCACTTTGACCGAACCATGAAACTACCCATTGAAGCAATATCAGAGTTACAATGGTGGATATAACACATTTGGCATAGTTCCAGCCCTATCATCATCAATAACCCAATGTTAACTATACAAACAGATGCCAGTGCTCAAGGCTGGGGAGCAACTAATACCATATCCAGCACAGGTGGTAGATGGACTAACCTAGAGTCATCTTTACTACAAACACTGGGCATGAATTATTTGGAAATGTTGGGTGCGTTTTATGGTTTAAAAGCATATTCTACGAATATGCACCATTTGCATGTTCGTTTACAAATTGATAATATCACGGTGGTGGCCTATATTAACCATATGGGCGGAATAAAATCGATATCATGTGACAATTTGGTCAACACAATCTGGTAATGGTGGGTAGATAGACATATTTGGCTATCAGCAACTTACCTACCAGGTAAGCTAAATACAGTGCCAGGTCACGCAAATTCAATGATAAACACCGAATGGATGTTAAATCCTAGTGCTTTTGCTAAAATTACAAATGAATATGGCACACCAGATATCGATCTCTTTGCATCCAGACTAAATCACCACGTACCAATGTATGTCCCTTGGGAACCACACCCTGAGGCAGCAGCGATAGATGCATTCGCGCTGAACTGGGGGACCTATTTCTTCTATGCTTTTCCCCCCTTCTGCCTTAATCTGTAGGGTACTACGCAAAATACAGTTGGACTCTGCTTCAGGTATTTTGATAGTACCAACTGGCCTACACAGCCATGGTTCCCAGTGGTCCTCGACATGGTCATTGAAACTCCTATGACCTTTCCCAGTAGCCCAGACCTATTGACGCACCCTGTATCAGGCATAAGTCATCCATGCCATGACAAAATTAACCTACTGGGTTGCAGATTATCAAAAGACCACTGCTGGGACTGGGATTCTCTGACAGGACCATCAACATGATGACACCGTATGTCCACCAGGAAACAATACCTATCGAGCATCAGGAAGTGGGAAAGATACGGCTCAACTACTGGGAGAACGTACTCATCTGCAACCATAACCAATATACTGGAGTTCCTGGGGGGCCTTCACCATAATGAAGGATTGAGCTACAGCGCCATCAATACTGCCAGACGTGCGCTGCCAGCCTACTTAAAACAGGTGCCAGGACAACAGGCCATAGGGTCTCACCCGCTGGTGATCAAACTCATGAGGAGTATCGTCAACTCCAACCCTCTTAGACCTAGGTATACCCAAATCTGGGATGTCAGTGTGGTCCTGACATACCTAAGGGTGATGGTCCCCAGCCAGGTCTCTCACCCTGGAAAAGCTAACCCTGAAAATGGTCATGCTGATGCCACTAGTCTCAGCACAAAGAGTCCAGTCCCTCCACTTACTGCGACTGGACAACATGGTTATAACACCAGACCGGGTCTCATTCACCATTCAGGAGCTGCTAAAGCAGAGCAGGCCAGGAACTTGAGTCCTAGTTATGGATTTCCGGGCATACCCACCTGACCTACGGTTGTGTGCCATGACTCACTTATTCACTTACGTCAACACAACAAGAGATTCTCGAGGGAGAGAAAAAAATAAATAAAATAAAATAAAATAAAAAAAAGCCTTATGGGTCAGCCACAAGAAACCTCATGGTTGGGTGTCGAGCCAAACCATCTCAAGATGGCTCAAGCAGGTACTGGGAGCTGCTGGAGTAGATACTGATGTATATACATCTCACTCCACCAGGGCAGCATCCACATTGGCGGCTAGAAGAATGAACATGGAGAAAACGTTCCAAACGTTCTACAACAAGCCGCTAGCAGAACCTGTGTTATTTGCAGAAAGAGTTTTAGAATCTGCAAAAATATATAATTTAAGCCCGGGGGAGCATTTTGTCTTTTGTTATTGTTTAATAGATACCATTATTGTTTACAAACAGATTATGGTTGATTACGATAACATACTTCCTCCCTTGAATGACTTCGGCAACGAGTGAAGTATGAACTGTTACACGCATTGAAATCACAGAGCTTTAAAATCTTCACGTAGTCACTAACGTGACTCCGAAGTAAAATAGTAAGATTAAACGAGAACTTACCAGTTTGAAGTTTGATCTGTATTTTATGAGGAGTTACGATGAGGGATTACGTGCCCTCCGCTCCCACCCTCAATTATAGATCAACTGGTATCTTAGTTCTCCTTTTCTTTACTATGTTTATTTCAATTATTGTGTTTCCTGTGATTCCACACCGCTGCTTTGGAGAATGTCGCGCATGCGTGCTGGACGGGCTCTTCACGTAATCCCTCATCGTAACTCCTCATAAAATACAGATCAAACTTCAAACTGGTAAATTCTCGTTTAATCTTACTATTTTCAGTCCTTAAAATACGGAAATGCTCGGTGAAACTTGGCACCTCTGCAATTATTCATAATCACATTATGTTTGAGAAGTCAAATGTTATTTGTGATTTGTGATTTGTTTATGTGTCATCATGGAACTAGAATTTGTTATGATAGTATGACAGTAAAACAGGTTAGTTCGAAAGCAGTCATAGTAATGGGTGACTTCAATCTACATATAGATTGGGTGAATCAAATTGGCAGGGGTACTGAGGAAGAGGACTTCTTGGAATGTATGCGGGATAGTTATCTAAACCAACATGTAGAGGAACCAACGAGAGAGCAGGCTATTCTAGACTGGGTATTGAGTAATGAGGAAGGGTTAGTTAGCAGTCTTGTTGTGCGTGCCCCCTTGGGCAAGAGTGACCATAATATGGTTGAGTTCTTCATTAGGATGGAGAGTGACATTGTTAATTCAGAAACAACGGTTCTGAACTTAAAGAAAGGTAACTTTGAGGGTATGAGACGTGAATTGGCCAAGATTGACTGGCAATTAGTTCTAAAAGGGTTGACGGTGGATATGCAATGGAAGGCATTTAAAGACTGCATGGATGAACTACAAAAATTGTTCATCCCAGTTTGGCAAAAGATTAAATCAGAGAAGGTAGTGCATCCGTGGATAACAAGGCAAATCAGGGATAGTATCAAAGCAAAAGATGATGCGTACAAATTACCCAGAAAAAGCAGCATACCAGAGGACTGGGAGAAATTCAGAGACCAGCAGAGGAGGACAAAGGGCTTAATTAGGAAAGGGAAAATAGATTATGAAAGAAAACTGGCAGGGAACATAAAAACTGACTGCAAAAGTTTTTATAGATATGTGAAGGGAAAGAGATTAGTTAAAACAAATGTAGGTCCCTTGCAGTCAGAAACAGGTGAATTGATCATGGGGAACAAGGATATGGCGGACCAATTGAATAACTACTTTGGTTCCGTCTTCACTAAGGAAGACATAAATAATCTGCCGGAAATAGCAGGGGTCAAAGGAGATGGAGGAACTGAGTGAAATCCAGGTTAGTCGGGAAGTGGTGTTGGGTAAATTGAATGGATTAAAGGCCGATAAATCACCAGGGCCAGATAGGCTGCATCCCAGAGTACTTAAGGAAGTAGCTCCAGAAATAGTGGATGCATTAGTGATAATTTTTCAAAACTCTTTAGATTCTGGAGTAGTTCCTGAGGATTGGAGGGTAGCAATCGTAACCCCACTTTTTAAGAATGGAGGGAGAGAGAAAACGGGGAATTACAGACCAGTTAGTCTAACATCGGTAGTGGGGAAACTGCTAGAGTCAGTTATTAAAGATGGGATAGCAGCACATTTGGAAAGTGGTGAAATCATTGCACAAAGTCAGCATGGATTTACGAAAGGTAAATCATGTCTGACGAATCTTATAGAATTTTTTGAGGATGTAACTAGTAGAGTGGATAGGGGAGAACCAGTGGATGTGTTGTATCTGGACTTTCAGAAGGCTTTCGACAAGGTCCCACATAAGAGATTAGTATACAAACTTAAAGCACACGGTATTGGGGGTTCAGTATTGATGTGGATAGAGAACTGGCTGGCAAACAGGAAGCAAAGAGTAGGAGTAAATGGCTCCTTTTCACAATGGCAGGCAGTGACTAGTGGGGTACCGCAAGGCTCAGTGCTGGGACCCCAGCTATTTACAATTTATATTAATGAACTGGGTGAGGGAATTGAAGGCAACATCTCCAAGTTTGCAGATGACACTAAGCTGGGGGGCAGTGTTAGCTGTGAGGAGGATGCTAGGAGACTGCAAGGTGACTTGGATAGGCTGGGTGAGTGGGCAAATATTTGGCAGATGCAGTATAATGTGGATAAATATGAGGTTATCCACTTTGGTGGCAAAAACAGGAAGCAGACTATTATCTAAATGGTGGCCGATTAGGAAAAGGGCAGATGCAGCGAGACCTGGGCGTCTTGGTACACCAGTCATTGAAAGTAGGCATGCAGGTGCAGCAGGCAGTGAAGAAAGCGAATGGTATGTTAGCTTTCATAGCAAAAGGATTTGAGTATAGGAGCAGGGAGGTTCTACTGCAGTTGTACAGGGTCTTGGTGAGACCACACCTGGAGTATTGCGTACAGTTTTGGTCTCCAAATCTGAGGAAGGACATTATAGCCATAGAGGGAGTGCAGAGAAGGTTCACCAGACCGATTCCTCGGATGTCAGGACTTTCATATGAAGAAAGACTGGATAGACTCGGCTTGTACTCGCTAGAATTTAGAAGATTGAGGGGGAATCTTATAGAAAGGTACAAAATTCTTAAGGGGTTGGACAGCCTAGATGCAGGAAGATTGTTCACGATGTTGGGGAAGTCCAGAACAAGGGGTCACAGTTTAAGGATAAGTGGGAAGTCTTTTAGGACCGAGATGAGAAAAGAAAATTTGACACAGAGAGTGGTGAATCTGTGGAATTCTCTGCCACAGAAGGTAGTTGAGGCCAGTTCATTGGCTATATTTAAGAGGGAGTTAGATGTGTCCCTTGTGGCTAAACGGATCAGGTGGTATGCAGAGAAGGCAGGTACAGAATACTGAGTTGGATGATCAGCCATGATCATATTGAATGGCGGTGCAGGCTCGAAGGGCCGAATGGCCTACTCCTGCACCTATTTTCTATGTTTCTATGTTTCTATATCCTCAGTTGGGGAAGAAGATCTAGGTTTTTGGGGGTTAAATGTTTTATTTTGTTATTATAAAGGGATGAGGGAAAGGGTTTTGGGTAAAGGCAGCTCATTCTTTGATTGTTACAAATGCACTCGACTTTCTTTTTTCCCCTCTTTTTTTCCCCATTGTGGGCTCTCACATGCCGCCTTCGCGTTCTTTTGGATGGCTGACCCTGTATGTATTTTTGAAATATATATTTTGGAATATGGCTAATGGTGATATTACATAGAAACATAGAAACATAGAAAATAGGTGCAGGAGGAGGCCATTCAGCCCTTCGAGCCAGCACTGCCATTCATTGCGATCATGGCTGATCGTCCCAAATCAATAACCCGTGCCTGCCTTCTCCCCATATCCCTTGATTCCACTAGCCCCTAGATCTCTATCTAACTCTCTCTTAAATCCATCCAGTAATTTGGCCTCCACTGCCCTCTGTGGCAGGGAATTCCACAAATTCACAACTCTCTGGGTGAAAAAGTTTTTTCTCACCTCAGTCTTAAATGGCCTCCCCTTTATTCTAAGACAGTGGCCCCTGGTTCTGGACTCGCCCAAGATTGGGAACATTTTTCCTGCATCTAGCTTGTCCAGTCCTTTTATAATTTTATATGTTTCTATAAGATCCCCCCTCATCCTTCTAAACTCCTGTGAATACAAGCCTAGTCTTTTCAATCTTTCCTCATATGACAGCCCCGCCATCCCAGGGATCAATTTCGTGAACCTACGCTGCACTGCCTCATTCACAAGGATGTCTTTCCTCAAATTAGGAGACCAAAACTGTACGCAATTGTGCGCATATTGATGGAGGCTATCCTGCGAGATTTATATCTTGGAATGTAAAGGGGCTTAATGGTTCTGTTAAAAGAGGTAACGTTTTTCTCATCTAAAACAACTAAAAACAGATCTACTATTTTTACAAGAAACTCACTTAAGACTGCAAGATCATAATAGACTGCGTAAAATGAGGGTTAGTCAGATCTTTTACTCCAGATTTAATAGCAGGTCCAGGGGTGTGGCAATATTAATCGCCAAAAGAATACAGTTTACACCGTCCAACGTAGTCAGTGACCCTGATGGCCGGTTTATTGTAGTTTCCGGGTGTCTTTTTCAAAAACCTGTCGTTTTAGTGAAAGTTTATGCCCCTAATTGGGATGATGTTCACTTTGCAAATAAGGTTTTGTCATTAATACCTGATCTGAACACACACCTGCTAATTTTTTTGGGAGACCTGAACTGTGCTATTGATCCACTGCTTGATAGGTCTATTCAAAGGGGCACCTTCTGGTATGGCAAAGACCTTCTCACTGTTTATGCAACAAAATGGTTATGTGGACCCCTGCAGATTCCTGAACCCAACGGCTAGACAATTCTCTTTTTTTTCTCATGTTCACCGTTCTTTTTCCAGAATAGACTATTTTTTTATAGACAGCCCCTTCATTCCTATGGTTAAGACAATTGAATATACTGCTATAGTAATATCAGATCACTCGCCAAGTGATACTGGACCTCGGCTTTCCTTTAAACATTAGAGAATGACCTCTCTGGAAACTCAACCCCCTTTTGCTTTCCAATGAAAAATGTTGCAGTTTTGTATCGGCTAACAGACACATTCCTCGAGATTAATTAAACCGAGTCCGTATCCTGCTCTTTACTTTGGGAGACTTTCAAAGCCTACTTGAGAGGTCAAATCATATCTTATATTTCATACGCCAATAAAGAACGCAAGAAGGAAATGCAAACCCTGTTACAATCCATCTGGGCTCTGTATAGGCAATATTCTGAAGCACCCACCACCCAATTATATAAAAGCCATGCTGATTTACGAACAAAATTCAATCTTCTATCTACTAATCGAGCAGAACAACTAATTCTCAGGACTCATGGTCTCTAATATGAATACGGTGATAAGGCGAGCCGGCTTATGGCTCACCAGCTGAAGCGTCAATCCCCGTCACAATTTATTCCTCAGATAAGAGACACACACCAAGACATAACAAGCAATCCAAAAGAAATAAACAATACTTTCACAGCCTTTTATTCTTCTCTTTACACCTCAGAATTCCCCTTAGATACAATGAATATGGAACATTTCTTAGATGATTTGGAAATACCCACTCTGGAATTAGAAGAGGCAGTAGATCTAGACCAAGCCCTTGGGCAGGAAGAGATTAATAATGCCATTACGGCGATGCAGAGTGGTAAAACCCCGGGCCCCGATGGATACCCATTAGAATTTCATAAGAAATTTAAGGATAAGCTCACACCAGTTCTTTTAGAAATGTTTCAAGAATCTTTGGAAAATGGTTCATAACCCCTCACCCTTTCACAGGCATCTATTTCACTTCTTCTTAAAAAGAGCAAGGATCCGACTCAATGTGGATCATACCGCCCCATCCCACTTTTGAATGTAGATGTAAATAAATTTGGCTAAGGTGCTGGCTTGCCCTTTAGAATGCCAACTTCCCAAAATAATCTCAGAATATCAAACAGGTTTCATTGAAAATCGTCATTCCTTTTCTAATATCCGCCGACTGGCCAGTGTGGTCTATTCGCCCAGTGCTTCTCCGCACTCAGAGGTTGTTATCTCTTTGGACGCGGAGAAGGCACTCGATCGAGTGGAGTGGCCATATTTGTTCAGAGTCTTGAAATGATTTGGATTCGGCAAAAAATTTGTAGCCTGGGTTAAGCTATTATATCATTCACCCTTAGCATGTATACAGACAAATTATTTGCGATCTGATTATTTTCCATTAACACGTGGCACTCGTCAAGGCTGCCCTTTGTCTCCACTTCTTTTTGCGATTGCAATTGAGTCCCTTTCTATCGCACTTAGGTCAACCACATTATTCCAGGGCATTAGGAGAGGAAACATGGAACATCGTGTGTCTCTATACGCCGACGACCTCCTTCTTTATGTGAACGACCCTACAGCCAGTCGCCCTGCAATTGTGTCCTTGTTAGATCAGTTTGGAACTTTCTCGGGCTATAAACTAAACCTCCAAAAAAGTGAATGCTTTCCCATCAACCTAGCCCTACAGATCCGACAGGAATCCCTGCCCTTCCCCATATCTCAAGAAGGTTTTGTATATCTAGGTATACACATTACCCGCCCTTTCGCAGGGGCGGAAAACCCAGGGGGGCCAGAGGGGCACGTTTTGAGAGGTGGGGACACCCCCCCCAAGTTTTTGTAATCCGGATTTTAAAATCGATTGAGGGCGCCGATTGGAGGAGAGAGACGTCGGTCAGCAGTCAATGGGGGCGGCACATGATAATTCAGCATGATGATTGGAGGAGGGAGGAGTGGGGGGGGGTGGGACTGAGGATAGAGTGTGGTGATTGGAGGACGGAGACGTGGCACAGACCTGCGTTTCAATCGCATGCAGGATCAAAGATACTAGAGGAGGTCCTCTAGTATCTTTGAGCAGGATCGATCCCGGCCAGGTCTCCGGCGCTGTCCTGTCCCCTCCCGAGTACCCCCCCCTGCGGGTGGCCAGAGAGGTCGTCAGCAAAGATCCTCTGCTATAGGATCTTTGGTCGGCAGTCAGACGGGCCAGCCCAGAGATACAGCGCTAAACCCAGCTAACTGCCTGTCCCGCCAGGTGAGCTTACAACCCTGCCTGGACTTGCGGGAAATATGGCCAGCGCGGAGAAGCAGCGCTGGTGTCCCGTCAGTCCAGACAGGGCTGTAGTTAACCGGGTGAGACAGGCAGTTGAGCTGCATCTAGCGCTGGATTGAGCCTCTGAAGCTTCGCGCGCGTGTGTGTGTGAATGTGCGCATGCGCGCGTGGCCGCCAAAAATAATTGTGTCCCCGTCCCCTCCATGTTTTGTTAGCGAGTTCCACTCTTGCTCTTTCACATCCCTGTTTGCAGCTAACTATACACCTCAAAGTTAGCCAAATGAAGGCTGACTTTGAGAGATGGCGTAGTCTACCTCTCACTATGGCTAGGAGAGTGCAGTCGGTGAAGATGAGTGTACTCCCAGATTTCTTTACTTTTTCCAATGTTTGCCGGTCTTCCTATCCAAGTCATTTTTTGACTCAGTTAACCAATCTATAACCTCCTTTATATGGGATAACAAGGTTCTAAGGGTCAATAAGTGTAATCTCCAAAGAGGTCGTGAAGTAGGTGGACTGGGCCTTGCTAGCTTTATTCATTATTACTGGGCATC
Source organism: Malacoraja senta (assembly GCA_038087875.1). NCBI lineage: Eukaryota > Metazoa > Chordata > Chondrichthyes > Rajiformes > Rajidae > Malacoraja > Malacoraja senta. The sequence continues at coordinate 2,882 of JAXLNO010002810.1, read as the reverse complement.
CAATATCCAAAAGATATTATTCTGGCTCCACCGACCAATTACAGACTGGTGTCTGCTTGAGTCAGTCTTGTTATTCCTCGTCTCTCCCAGCTTTAGTATATTCCTCCCTGCCGTTGAAACCCTCTCGATTTACATCCAACCCTGTCATACTATCCACACACTCACACACACTCGCACATTCACACACACACACACACTCACACACACACATACACTCACACACACACTCACAAACACACACACTCACACACACAGACACACTCACACATACACACATACACACTCACACATACACACAGAGAAACACTCACAGCACTCACATACATTCTCACACACACACACACCGACACTCACACGCACACTCACACACGCACGCTCACATGCACAGACACTCACACACGCTCAAACTTACACACACACATTCACAATCACACACAATGTCTCTCACACACACTCACGCAGACACTCACACACAAAGAGACACACACTCTCACACACACACGCTCACACACCCAGACACTCTCACACACGCATACGCAGACACACACACTCACACATATACACACAAAACACATTCACACGCATACAGATACACTTACACAGACACACGCAAACAGACGCCATGCCCATAGTGATGTATTCCCTGAGAAATGAGAAAAATACAATCACGGGCCTAACTCCTCATGAGACATTGATGGGGCGACCTATAACAGGAACCCGACCTCCGTTGACTCCTGAGTAGGTACCCTGATATGGAATGATAACAAATCCTTAAGATATGCTCAAGCAATGTGTGAAACAGTTGGTAAAATCTATGAGAAAGTTAAGCAGGCACAGGTCCCTCCGGCACCAGGAAATATGTACTCGCTTAAACCAGGAGATCAGACTTGCCGTTTCACACCCTCCCTAAGGGAAATCTGACCACTCTGCCATTTTCCTGCTGCCGGAGTATAAACAGAGGATAGTTGGGGAAGCGGCAGTGACGAGGGACTTAAAGCGATGGTCTGACCAGTCAGAGGCCAGGCTGCAAGATGCACTGACAGATGTCGACTGGAATATGTTCCAAGCAAGTTCCAGTGACGTCAGTGAGTTCGCGGAAGCAGTCACGGACTTCATCGCAACACTAACCGACAGCATCGTCCCCACGGTAAGGATTAGCACCTTTCCAAATTAAAAACCCTGGGTGGACAGGTCCATCCGTGTTGCCTTGAATGCTCGCACCGCTGCCTACAACTCGGGCCTGGCATCCGGAAACAAGGTAGAGTCCTACCGACTGCGAAGGGCGGTGAAGGACGCAAAAAGGATGTACAGAGACAAGATGGAGTCACAGATGGAACAGCAGGACACGAGACATCTGTGGCAGGGGCTACAGACTGTAACCAACTACCGGAGCAGCCCCCCCTCAACCGGAAGTGCCGGCACCTCCCTAGCTGATCTGAACTCCTTTTACGCTTGTTTCATGACGGGCAACATCACCCCAGGTCTGCCGACTAATGACAACACCGCCAGCGTGCTGGCTATCGAAGCTGAAGGGAGGAATGTGCACACATTCTCGTTGTCCGAGCACGACATGAGGAGGGCTCTGACACGGGTGAACATGCGGAAAGCTGTAGGCCCAGATGGCATCTCGAGTACTTAAGTCTTGTGCTACCCAGCTAGCTCCGGTGCTCACTACAACATTCAAACTCTCCCTGGCCAAGTCCGTGGTCCCTGCCTGCTTCAAAAGATCCATCATTGTACCTGTACCTAAAAATGCTTCCCCAGCCTGTCTGAAATACTACCGTCCGGTGGTGCTTCGAGAGGCTGATCAAGAAACACATCTGCACCTTCCTCCCTCGCAACATGGACCCGCTACAATTTGCATAGTCCGAACAGATCCACGGACGATGCGGTCTCCCAGGTTCTGCACACCGCTCTCTCTCATCTTGATAGCCAGAAGGGGGGCTCTGTGAGGATGCTGTTCATACACTTCAGTTCAGCCTTCAACACGATAGTCCCCACCAGACTTGCTGAGAAGCTGCTGGAATTGGGGATCAACACCCCCCTGTGTGCCTCAGTCCAGGACTTTCTCACCGCCAGGCCCCAGGTAGTCAAGATGGGAGGAAATACATCGAAGTTCCTCACCCTGAGCACAGGATCCCCCCAGGGTTGCGTCCTCAGCTCCCTACTGTACTCCCTGTACACACATGACTGTGTGGCTAGGTTCAGCTCCAACTCGATAATGAAGTTTGCTGATGACACTGTGGTGGTGGGCCTGATCTCCGATAATAATGAGAAGGCCTACCGGGAGGAGGTGGCTGATCTGGCACTCTGGTGTCAGGACAATAGCCTCATCTTGAATATCAAAAAAACTAAGGAGCTGATCGTGGACTTTAGGAGGGCACAACTTCCGAGGACGTACACACCATTGAGGATAAATGGTGATACTGTGGATACTGTGAGCTGCTTTAAATACCTGGGAGTCCACATCTCTGAGGATACGACATGGACATCACACGCTGCAGCACTGGTGAGTAAGGCAAGGCAGCCCCTTTACCACCTCAGGCAGTTGAGGAAATTCAGAGCCTCTAGTGCTTCTACTCTGGGGCTGTAGAAAGCATCTTGTCCGGAAACAAAATCTGGGTTGGGAACAGCTCTGCCCAAGGCAAGGCAAGGCAAGGCAAATTTATTTGTATAGCACCAGTCGTGCAAACAGCAATTCAAGGTGCTTTACAGGAAAGAAAAAATAAAATAGTCAATAATTAAAAATTGCAAAATAAGCAATACGACAAATGTATGAATAATAAAACAATGTCAATGAAGCAATAAAACAATTTTTAAAAGCACATAAAAGGATTAAAATTAGACGGTTAAGATTACCTGCATGTCAGGTTATGGAAAAG